>OX123200.2:920477-1520477 GCA_944739405.2 Euclidia mi | reverse complement strand
GTCCACTGCTGGACTAGGCCTCTCCTTTGAAAGGAGGAATTGGCCTACTATACCACGCTGGCCAAACGGATTGGTATAGGGTTTGTATCAAGTTTTCCTTCTCTTACAGTGCTGTTCTCTGCATAATATGCTCCCTCTGTCGGCTCTTACGACACCCATGGGATGATATGGGGTGGTGACATTCCGTATTCTTAATCCGTCACCACACGGAATCGTAACGTACACGGAATTTGAGGGAACCTACAACGTTACATACGTAGGTTCCCTCAAATTAACTGATTCTGGTCTAAACCAGGGCATACCGCGTTCCTTTGGGTTGTGGAGTTCAGACGGCAGACTCTCTGAGGAAAAGATGATATTCTGTCATATCTGATTAGACTAGTAAGCGGACCCTGGGCTCCAATGCGTAAAGTCTTGGATGCAATCGGGATCACGCTAGGACTATGACCTTTGAAAGTAATAACAATGTTTTCTGGTGATTTTAAAACATCGCATTTCCATTTCGATTGATCATATGCGCGGTATAGTGCGGTGAAAAATTATTTAGAAATTATCATCGTGAAATAGCTAAACCTAAGCTGAGTGATATACCCAAAATAAATAAAACTAAAATTTATATAATACAAGAGGAAGCCAGCAGCTACGCATGCACATTTTTTTTATTTATCTGTTTTGACCGCTCCCGTGGGTATTTCGGGAAATCCCTTCTTAGTGCACCTCTACGGTCCCCAAGGAACAAACATGCCAAATTTCAGCTTCCTGCGCCCAATAGTTTTGGCTGTAGCTTGCCTGTCAGTCAGTCAGTAACGCAAGGATTTTATATATTAAGATAAAATCACTTGACCTGACTGACATACTTTTTCTGATAGGTATGTCAGTCAGGACAAGTGATTTTGCAGAGCCCATTTAAATTAGAAACATGAAACAGCGGGTCCCTTTTGTGACGTAGGCACCACCACTAGAGAAGCCCTTGAAGGTTGAAAGTTTCGGGCAGACCACTGGTGACAGCTAGTAGCTATTTAATAAAGCCCTCGTATAATTGCTATAAAATCAGAGTCAGAGACTGCCTCGTTGGTCTCGCGGCATAAATGTGCGCGTGGGATTGGGAGGTTTCGGGTTCGATTCCCGGGTCGGGCAAAGTGTTATTGGGTTTTTCCGTTAGGAAATTCTCAGTAGTGGCTCGGAGTCTGGTAATGTGCCCGGTACGGCAATAGGCTCACCCCCTATTACGTGGGACCTAAAAATTCATGGCGAAATGTTGGGTGTTATATCACACCTCTGCCTACCCCTTCGGGGATACAGGCGTGAGTCTATAAAAAGATATAAAAAATATAATAAAAAATCAGAGTATAAAGTCACCAGTCCTTACGCAATAATCGCCAAGATATAATACATAAGAATGCATAAATAAACCATTTTGGATCGATCCGAGTCGCAACGGTACCACTTTTACTTTCGTGGCTGGTGTGATTTCTCTTTCGGACGACCTATTCAATCTGACAAGTATTCGTATACCGCAGTTCCGATATTTGCGTTTTATATTGTATTTTTTTTGTCAAGTGTTAATTGAATGATACGCTGAAGCTAGACCGCTAGATGACACTTGAACTGAGCGTCTAGCTGTTTAGTAGATAGTAAAGAGGCTGTTTCTTTTTTCTATATTTGTGATTTTGAATGCATGTATGGTTTAATGATTTGAGCGATCGTAAGCTGTTTGACACTGTGCCAACTGCCAGTGTTGTGGATTCGATCCCCTCACGGGATAGGTACCTACGTAATCATCATCATCATCATCAGCCTCTAACAGTCCACTGCTGGACTAGGCCTCTCCTTTGAAAGGAGGAATTGGCCTACTCAGAGCCGTACCGACCCAATCCAGCGCCTGTGTGCGAAATCTATGAAGGGCCTTTTTTGGCATCCTTTTTCGAAAATAACTGTTATAATTTATAATTAACGCATATCTCGGCGCGGCGCCCCTGTCACCCTGGCGCCTGTGTGCGCCGCGCACATTGCACATAGGGACGGTTCGGCCCTGCCTACTATACCTCGCTGGCCAAACGGGTTGGTGTAGGGTTTGTATCAAGTTTTCCTTCTCTTACAGTGCTGTTATCTGCATAATATGCTCCCTCTGTCGGCTCTTACGACACCCATGGGATGATATGGGGTGGTGACATTCTGTATTCTTAATCCGTGACCACACGAACTACCTACGTAATAATATGATTCACAAAATATTGTTTCGAGAATGGATACCTTCACTGTGTCCCTGTGGCTCAAATCATTGTAAAGTTCATCGCGATACAGGATGCGTTCCTAGAGGAACCAAAAATAATAATTGACAAATTCGTACTTATTCCTTAGCGTTAAAAAATAGAGAAGAGCTTAATTAGTTATCTGTAGAAGTTTAACTAAAGATTATACGATGAGATTGTATTGATGTGATGATGTTAATTATAATTTACAGTTTTATACAAATATTTTTAGAAGGCACAAAATATTACTAAACCTATAATCATGTGGTTACGGTTACGCGGCTTTGACTGACTCGAGCATGACTATACGAAATTACGAGTCGGCTCTATGCCAGTCGCAATATGGTTCCAATATCCTATTTCTTAAAAGTAGGTACAAATTCGATGATCAAATATGCAGCTGTGCGAAGCACCTCGTTACGTATAAAAACGGTTCCGCTCGGATAGATAGATCGGCTATCACGACAAAAGGTATGTGCTATTATGACGTTTTTTAGAAGTTTCACCAAACCGTTCAATACATTTGCGTGGAACGCTACGGCCACACTACCGTGATATGCCAATAATTATTGCCATAATTTCAACAACGCCTAGGTGTAACCACGATTTATGGCCATAATTTTACAATGCCAATCAATATGGCATATGGCGGTAGGCAATAGCTCCGGCGGCGGTCTTTTTTTGCACATCAAAGAAGATTACCGCAGTAATTAATGCGTTTGTGGTCACACTACCGTTTGTTCAGTGTGCAACACGAGTTCGACGACGACGCACGTATCTACCGATATGAAGTGGTCTAATGAAAAAGCGCTCGAATTTTTGGAATTCGCTTCTGTGCATTTTTGTCATCCACCATCTTATTTTTAGTCTTGCTTTAGCTTTGTAAAAATTAAAAGATTCTGTAGCTTCAACCGCCATCTTGAAAAATGCTATTTTTACCGCCTAATGTATTGACATATCTCGGTAAACTCTAGTGTAACCACACGACTTCACGCAATAATTTTAACGGTAATTTAATGCCATAATTATGGCGGTAACAGCCCGGTAGACGGTAAGGTAGTGTGGCCGTAACAGAAGAGTATCACTTACGACGGAATTCAATATTCGAAAATAATATAGATAGATCTGTAGATTTTTTATTCATTTTTGACAGTTTTTGACATAAGCTCCATACAAAATATGTCAAACACGAATCTAAAACCTACAGATCTATCTATAGTTCGAATATTGAAAATGACCGTATATCATTCGCGTAGTAGGATTTTCAGTATCATCAGGATGTAGTCCTCTGCTTGGATATAGGTCCCATTATCCGCATCACTTACGGCCATTTTCAATATTCGATCCATACATGGATTTTGAGATTCGAGATTCGTGTTTGACATATTTTCTATGGAGCTTATGTCAAAAACGAATCTAAAATCTACAGATCTATCTATAGTTACTATTACGACTAATACTACTATAGTTCGAATATTGAATTCCGTGGTTAAACACAACTAAACTACACAAACGATTGTTTAGCCATGATTCTTATAAGCGTATAACTCTCGTATATTTACGGTATGTAATTTGATAGAATAAGATATCTATTATTATGGCCAAAGAAGTTACAATATTATACAACAGACATTTTTCGCCAGTCATGATTAAAAAGGTATACTTATGAGATTTTTTGTTTTACTATATTTATACTTAAATATTCCATCTCACTGAGGATTGTGTCATGGCTGGTCAAAAATTAAGAAGTATAGATGTTTTTACCCATTGATAGAATATTAAAAATCTGTCTAAATATTGCCTAAAACGATTTCAGCTAAAAAACCTTGGTTTCACAAAACCTTGATGCCTTTTGTTTGACCAAATGGCTTTTTAAATATTATTTACCTACTTATGTACATTGCATTATAAGCAGTATAGGCACCTTCTTTTTGTCTAGATTAGTATAAACTTATGCCTCACTTTGACGTTTACCTACTTAATCTGTATGTAAATTTTGTAATCGCAGTCGTCATTTTCTACGCAAATTATTTATCATTTATGTTACCTACTTAAAGACATTGCGTGTGGGCAAGCATAATGAAAGAGCGCGTATATTGTGTACAGTATAATAACTTAAATGAATTAAAATGAACTGCGAGATATGTCCAATATTTCAATAACGTTGCCAACATTTTGATATTTAAAACGAGATTTTAACGCATGAAGTTTTAGGCCCACTTGCGTAACGTTTGATTTAAGTCACTCCTTAATTTAAATTTTTTGAACAGAATTAACAGCATAAAATAATTTAAGTTAAAAGTATTTATCGTCCTCTTGCACAACGACAACAACGCTTAGATTTAGTTAAACATTTTATGAGGTCGGTAAAGTAGTTTCTACGTTTTGTTTCATGGCATGAAGCCTTTTTGTTACGATTTTAACGATGTTATGCGTATGGTTTCGCATAAAACCTTAGACTATATATACTTTGAGCATAAAACAAAACGCATTGTCGTTGCCTAGCAACGAAATGACAATTGACAAATAATAACTAGAAACTTTTGAGCATTAACCCTAGAACCCTACATGGGGTGCAGGTGCACCCCACACCGATTTGTTTTCTAAATATCTCAATTTCTTTAATATCCACGAATTCGCGCGTCGGAGTATTTTAGTTTGGTGTCAACCGCTCGCGTTACGTCAATACCGTGACGAGGGACCGCGTTGTCTGGTCGCCTGTATAAGTCCTGTGGGGTACGCCAGTACCCCAGTGTAGTAAAATCGTAAGATTATTTATTTATTACGATTGATGTATTTATATGTAATAAGTTATTAAATTTGATTATTTATTGAAACAATAGTCTCATATTAATTAAATACAGATATTTTTAGATATTATGAAGGTAAAATTCAATGAAATTTATTTATTTTGTTTTGGATGGCTGTCAGAGGTTTGAATTACGAAGAAATAAGCTCTATTCTAGACCACAAATCTGGCGAGGAAGAAATAGAAGTTGGGACCAGTTGTAATTCCTGGGTTCTTTATAAGTGTTCAAGATCAAATAATAAGCCAAATATAAAGTTTCAGCAGACAGTTTTGAAATTAGGTTTGGAACTGATACATGAACATTTGGAGGACCGTCACTGGATGCCAACTTAGTCCATTGCAGTGATCCTCAAAAAAGGACCAAATCCTACAAGCGCTGTTGCTCAAACTACATTTAACTTTGTGTAATAAGGCTGATTTGTGATCTCAAGTTACCGATTATGTTTAATAAAACGTATTTTCATGAAAAGTTTTTTTTATTTTAAGGATTACAGTCATTTTAGTATGGGGTGTTCCAGCACCCCAGTGTAGGAGTAACATGTGCGCCAAATAGTGTAGGATTCTAGGGTTAACAATAACACAAGTAGGTACATTGTTATCAGTTATATCATCATCATCATCATGTCAGCCTAGGGACGTCCACTGCTGGACATAGGCCTCACCCTGCTGCGTCGTCCGGTCCAGTTATATAATTATTGATAATTTTCGTCGCTAATGACAAGATGCCAACATCAGTGTGACAGTTCTTAAATGAAATTAGCCACTAAACAGCCGATTTTCGGTAATTAATTTTGACAGTTCTTAAATCATATTTCTCGACAAATTTTTCGTTGTGCAAGACGCTAGTGGTGTTTAATATATTTTTTCACGTTAAATACATCTTAATTCAATTTAAGAATCGTTGTGCAAGTGGGCCTTAGTCCCATTGGTATGATGAACGTTACCACACCGGCTTTTCGAGTATAATTAAATTTACTTAATTGATGAAAATATTGACCTTTTCACCCTGATATTGTGTATATTTTCGTAAATGGACCATGTCAGAGGATTAAAATGCAAGATAATAATTTAAACGTAACAAATTTACATAGGTACAGCAGCAACATATCTATTATTGAAATTTAACGTACCTAAATAAATATGTAGAGATGACTCTATGGACGTATTCGCGTGTACTGGAGGCGTCCTAGAAGTGAAGAATAAGCATTTGCTTACGGTGATCCTGACTATAGGAAGATAGATTTGTTTGTCTGTTGAAGTTTCCCTATCTCAATTGATGTATCCTGGCCTATTTAAATACAGGATAAAAATATACATATTACAGATTAGTTCCGACTTCATAACCACAATTTTTTGCTAAATTAATTCTTAGCTGATGTCTTCTATCCATTTATAATTTTTTTAAATATGCTTAATTTCAGCCTTTCAAAAATAAACCGCATTTAAGGCTTAATTCGATTTAATGTGCTTGTTAAGTTTGAAACCTGCATTATTAACAATTTCTTTTTATCCTAAATACATATACTTACTTACCTAATCATTATTTGCCAAAACGTGCATAGTTATTAAAATTTAATAAAATGTTATTCATTTCTTCATAAGTACACACTAATTGGCCAAGGACAAGCTGTACTTTCTTTTTAAATAATATTACCTACTACTCGTTGAGGTGACGAAAGTAAAACAAACTTGACTCGTTGCAGAAAAAAACTGGGTTTATAACTGTTGTCTGTGGTAATAATAATAAGTAAACGGTATGCTGGTTGGCAATATAACTATTATTATGTTTTTTTAAGTTCATGTAATGTACAAATGCGTATTCTTTAAGCGAAGGGTATAACGTATAACACCTGCACAATAACCCAAAAGGAAAAGCCGCAAACTATGGCTTAAACCAGTATCAATTTTATTTGAGGGTAGTGGCACCCCGTAACGATCGTCAAAGGTCTTCATGACACCCGGGACCGATGGTATAATTTGCTCTCCGAGGCACGGGGCAGGCGATAATAGACAATTTTATACGCACTTATCTTCAAAAAATCAGTGGTGCGCGACGTGCACTCAAACCAGATACCCACTGCATAGCAGTCTGTTGGTACCTCCACTCAGTTATCGTTGCCTTAAAATAAATAAATATTATTTAGCTAAATATAGGTGTAACACATCTGAATGCCTCGCTTTGAATCACAAGTACGAGCTAGCTATGGGTGATTGCGATTTGGACCACTGCCCAATACAAATGTCCAGTGCTCTGCTTTTAGTACGAATGTACTTACTTTAAAGTTGAACTAACCAAGTTTAAACTTTCGAAATAACGCAGCATGTCGTCCGAAAGTAAATGAGAATTTAATTTTATATAGTTCTTTGTAGAAGAGCTTCTGCCTGCGTGTTGGTCGGTTATCGGGACAAAAGGTAGACCATAGGCGTTTCTGATGTAAAAGCTGCATTACTTATACAGCAAAGTTATATCTAAATCCCTTTTTTATAAGGTATGTGATTCAGGAGGGTGGAGTCGCGGCCGCATTCTAATTGAAAGTAATATGAAAATAATTATTTAATTAAATTCACATTTCAGAAACGAGTTTTCGTAAAGGTTAACTTTTACACAGCAAGTTATAAGTTTAAAGCATGTAACAAACTCGTTTTTACAATAGCAGCAGCTTTAAGGCTCAGAAGTGTAACTGTCAAAATAATAATTTTTGACGAAAAAATTATAATTTTTGACGATTCTTTTAGGACATTTCAAAGTAGCGTTACGTTTGTAGCAACGTTATCTAAAGTCATCATCACCATTGTCCTAGTTTTATCCTAGTTGTATCCAATGCTTTTGTCAGTAGTTCGCGCACTAGTCTAACCAGAAAACACAACATAACTTCACACCTTTATCCCCGAAGGGGCAGGCAGAGGTGTATTATACACCCACACTTCGCCAGTTATGTTTCGGTCTCAATGTAATAGGGGGCGCATTATTAAGCGAGCGATAATTAACATTAATACACACATAACTTCGAAAAGTCAGAGGTGTGTGCCCGGGGTACCTGGGGATCCAACCCGAGACAATTGTCTCGGCAGTCCGTTACGTACACCACTGGGCTATCGCCGCTTTTTGTCTAACCAGATATGACAGAATATGTAGCTTTTTCACAGAGCGACTGCCGTCTGACCTCTGCAACCCAAAAGCATAGAGCATAGATATTTATATAGAGGCGCATTCCTTATGGGCGCTCTGTAGACAAACTTTCTGTGACCCAAATTGCCGCTTGGCGGCGTGGCAGTCGCGCTGTGAGAGCTGTCTATATGAGTGCAAGAGAGACGAACTGACGGACGACATCCGCCAACACGCCACTTGGAATCGGCACACGAAATCCTTAAGAAATGTGCTTCTATTATGTAAATCTGTATTCATTGCCAAAGGTATAGCGTCCATGTTCATACCAGTGTCAGTATTGAAGGGTACTTACAGCACATGTACTTTGTAATGCCTTCTTATAATAATTGTATTTTACGTATTATAATATAATTCGATCTTTCATAATGGAATACTTTGCGTGACCAAATTATTTTTACTAGGCTGTGCCCTTGTTTCAAGTGTAAAGTTCGCCGATTTTCATAAACACATTCTTGCTAATGCGAGTGTCTGAAAAAAAGAAAAAAATTGCCTCACTCTGAGCACTATTAATAGTGTCTAGTAAATCATCTTAGGCATTAACGTACTGACAAGGCTTTTATTGTTAAGTACCAAAGTGTTCCAGTATCTTAAAGCATTAATACCATTTATGATACAAGTTTTCAAGATGCGTAAAATGGTATTCCTGTCGGCCAATGTCCGGTCGTTGGTTTTTATGTCGGTGTAGATGGCTAGGGGCTGTTTCCTCCGCCTCACTCGGTTCATTGTGTTCGTTCAAGGTCTGAGGAGTAAGGACATTACCTTCGTTCAAGGTCTAAAGACATGTTCCCAGAGATCACTTACCTATCTTTAGATCGACACTTGAACTGAAATTACTTTATGCATCTCTACGAGTTCATTGCTACTTAAATCGTGTTTTGTTTTTGCAAGAAATATTATAGGAAAATTCTTTCAATGCATTTTGAGTTTTAATTTTTCAAGAGGAAAAGCGAGGAAAACGCAGACCTTTCAATTTTAACGACATTACAGTTTTATATATAGTTCCCATACAACATTTTAGAGATATCGTCATTTGAATCATACGCGCCGATAACGCGCAGGGTACTCGGGAGTAGCGTGACAGATGGCCAGAAATCTCCAAAAAGGTCGTTTGACAGATAGGTCAAACATCAGGCCAGATCGCGATCAAACGATAGCCTATCAAAACTACAAAAAAACAAATAATAAAAAAAACTAACAGCGTCAGAAGCCTTCAACTTAAAGCCTTCGTACTTAAAAAAGAATATTTGTATAATATTAGTTCCTCATTAAACATAGTCAACAAGGCCTAATTTTACATACCTACACGATTGGCAGAACTCAAGCAAATACAAACAAATTTGACATTTGCTGAGCGTTATTTACTACATTTAAAACATGGTATACTAATTAATTCATACCTATTTATGTGTTTGTGAATAATTATATTTTACGATGGGATCCGTTTATGGTGTAGTATTAATTTAGTAAATATCGTTCTAAATTATTCGAAGCATTTGGTATGAAACCTGGGGTCAGTAGACTAGAGACCTTTGTGAAGATTCTCTGTAGTGATTGTAAAGCTCAGGTTATAGGAAAACATCCAATTCTATTTATAGATAAATATCGAATGCATTATGTGATATTTCTATTGTTATTATCGTCATACCTAATATGGCTTAATTTCGACGAAGCGACGTAGTTTTCGGTTAGTAAAAATTAAGATGCAACAATCGTCCCAGCTTGTTTAAATTTCATGGCTCGCTGAATTGATGACTGATTTGACTACTTAATTTTGTTTTATAGACTCACGCCTGTATCCCCGAAGGGGTAGGCAGATTGTAATATTACACCCACATTTCGCCATGAATTTTTAGGTCCCACGTAATAGGGGGCGAGCCTATTGCCGTACCGGGCACATTACCAGACTCCGTGCTGCTACTGAGAATTTCCTAACGGCAAAACCCAATAACACTTTGCCTGACCCGGGAGTCGCACCCGAGACCTCCCAATCCCACGTGCACATTTACGCCGCGAGACCAACGAGGCAGTATATTTTAATAAAATCATAATTTCTTATAGTACAGATTATTGTGTGTATAGTGCATCTTGTGTGAATGTTTTTGACGACCTAACCTAGGTACTGACCACCACTTTCCTTGGATACAGCGATATCACATAGCCCTCGCCTGATAAATAGTTGTATTCAGCAGCTTTAGATGAATCAGATGAACTAAACAATGTCTTGAAAGCTCTTAAGCTTTCCCTGACCATAATTTGATATTTTATAATACACATCTTCCTCCCACACGGTGTGTCACAGTACAATATCAAGTTACACGGTGTCCCATATCACTTATCAGAGGGCGGACATGTTTTGTGCACGGATGTGCTTGTTGAAAGCCCATGCACTTAGTGGATGACGCGTTAATGTAATAAAATTCTGCAAGAAATGGGAAACCTGTGATATGTTTACAATAAATCAATTTACTTTAATGCATAGATAGGTAACTAGCTGTTAGCTGTCGACCACCGCTTCGCATAACGATGGAAGGTAACATTCTATCAAATTACGGCATGTAATAATAAAAAATGTAAAATTTGTACCCCTAACGTAAAAAATAAATTCAAATTCAAAACCTAATGGAAAGAAAGAGGAACCCACCACGCACCCTCGGATTGACCACCCCAACTATTATATATGCAACAAAAAAAGGTTGACAATACCGAAGTCCTCTAAAAGGATAAGGGATATAGGAATGCTATGGGTTCCAGGAAGATACCTGACGCGCCGACTATTCTTCGACACGTGTTTCGCCTCTGCACGAGGCATCCTCAGGAGCGATGGGCCACAACTCAGCCTTTGGCTCACGCCTGATTCAATCAACTATATCAAATTCAAAATCTTTGCTAAAGGCCAATGCCTTTAGCAAAGATTTTAGGCCCTAGGTCGATTACCGCGGAACTAAGTGTACATCCTTGCAACTTGTATACCGTCACAGCCCAACTCAATATGACTGGCAACATCCGCCTCTCGATATCACCATAACCGCGATTGCCTTGATAGGTCACTGTCACTGGAGCCATGGAAATGTATCCATCATAATCTTTAAGACGCAATGCTATTGATGGATCATCAAATAATATCAAAATGGCATCAGGCAGTTCACCTGGCTCAAGTTGATCTCTTCTTGGTGCCGGCCATTTAAATCTTTTACAAACACCCATTGCCCCGTTCGCTAAGCCATCCGTTATTGACATATTTCTCCGGAGCATAATACGAGAGCTCACAGCCAATTCAATAGTATGTACAAGTCCGCCGCATTTGTTCGGATCAGCCGAAGCAGCATTCACGGAGGGCGTCCTTCTGTATGTGGCTGATTCCCTATACTTATCTCTCTCTTGCAGCATCAAACCTAAGCCCATAGGCGCACAGAATAAAAGTAGTTACCTATGTCAAAGTCATGATTACAGACTGATACTAGCAGAAATTTTTTATCACTAAAATAATTGAAGAATCTAACTATAAACAAACTATTAATTAGCCCAAAACTTTAAGTAAATGGAGTCATCATCATCATCCTCTTAGCGTTAATCCAGTTTTAATCTGGGATCCGCTTTCTAGTCTAACCGGATTTGGCTGAATATTAGCTTTCCACAGAGCGACTGCCTGTCTGACCTCCGCAACCCGAAGGGATAGCGATATTCCGTGGTTTAGACTAGTGTCAGTTAATTTAGAAGGTATTGACGCCCTGTAACGACTGTCAAAGATCTTCATGACAACCGGGACCGACGGCTTAACGTGCTTTCAGAGGTACGGGACAAGCGATAATTAACAATTCAATATGCACATAGCTTCGAAAAGTCATTGGTGCGTGCCGTGGATTCGAATGTTGGTATATCCACTCGGCTATCGCTGCCCTAAAGTAAATGGAGTACCTATCACTAAAAAGTATGAAATAAAAATAAAAAAAAAACAAAATGAAAATGAAAACTTAAAAATCGTAACAAAAATGATAACTAAGGTATTTGGTTTCTTTTTTAAAAAAAGAGAACCGCCTTCAAAAAATCGACCCACTGAAAAGTACGAAATAATTTTTACATACGCTACCCCTAATCCTCTCAAATTTCCTTTTGGATTTCTCCCAAAAACTAATTACTAAATTAAACTAAATACTTAGTTTTTGAAGTCGGTGCCAAACCAACAAAAACAAAAAAAGAATACTGGCAAACAGAGAAAATAATACGACGAATGTATCAAACCAATAAAGCCTCAAAAAATATCTGAATTAATAAAATTTAAAATAATCTACCTATATACTCTAAAAAGCAACAAATATATAAAATATATAAAAAGTATGAAATAAATGCTTAATTATAAAATAATTATACTTCTTAGCTATTTTGGGCTGTATGTACCTGGTATGTATGTAGATTGAATGCGCTGGCTTGGAAAGGATGACGGCAAACAATAGGCTTTTAGAGGGATTTGGTTAATACGTACATAGGTGTGTACGTGATTAGGCTTCACATTTTTTTTGTGTAACAGTTCTTATAAAATCCAATGAGGCAGCGATAGCCTAGTGGATATACCAACAGACTGCCATGCAGAGGGTATCGGACTTTTCGGAGTTATGTGCGTATTGAATTGTTAATTATCACTTGCCCCGTGCCTCGGAAAGCACGATAAGCCGTCGGTCCCGGCTGTCATGAAGATCTTTGACAGTCGTTACAGGGCGTCAGTACCTTCTAAATACACTGAGACTAGTCTAAACCATGGAATATCGCTAATCCTTTGGGTTGCGGAGGTCAGACAGGCAGTCGCTCTGTGGAAAAAGCTAATATTCAGCCAAATCCGGTTAGACTAGTAAGCGGACCCCAGATTGAAACTGGGATAACGCTAGGAGAATGAGTTCTTATAAAATCCAATCTATACTAATATAAGAAACTTGAAGATTTTGTTTGTTTGTACGTGCCAATCTCAGGAATTACTGGTCCGATTTGCCTAATTTGTGTAGGATAGCCCATTTATCGAGGAAGGCTAGAGGCCATATACGATCACGGGTGAGGAGCAGTACCTCTGAATAACGCGGTTGTAACCACGGATTCATCTAGTGCTATTAGATTTTATGATTATACTTAGATATATTTGTATGTATATATGTATTTGTATGTAGGTATATAGAGCAGAGTATATGAATAGGTATATATGTATGTGTTTAGAGATATCTATGTATTATAAATTTATAACGGCGCTTGTACACGGTAAGAAAATACGCCGGGACTATGCAAGAATTCGTGTCGTAACTAGAAAAGAACTGTACACTGCTCGCAGCGGTGCACGAAAAATATCTTGTCTGCCCAAGACACGACGCGGCGAACGTTGTTGCGGAGCGGTGGGGGGCGGAGTAGTAGGGTTCACACAGCCAGGTAAGTAGTGATCTGTGGGTAGTTTTGTTGTGCGTTTGGTGTGGACGTGTATTGCAGCGTAGAGTACAAAATGGCTGATGAGTTACTTATAACTTTAGTAGAGGGACAACCGGTATAATGGGACAAAACTTCAACAACTTATTTTCATGCGAATATAATCCACAAATTGTTCCTCATGTTGTCGCATTAGATGGTAAAGGGTAATGAACCCACCAAACTCATTTTTCTCTTGAATAATTGGATGAACCCAGTAAAGTCTCTTGTTTTTTGTTTCCTTTTTCATTTTGTTATACTTAATAATAAAATTATGCAATTATCATTCTTTTTTGCTTTGTAGTTAACATTTTTATAAAAAAACGAAAATGATTATCAGACTTGTTATTACTTGCGCACCCTGCGCCCGACTGACGACTGCACGAAAAAAATCTTGTCTTGTACACGTTCCGATTGGTCTTGTCTGCGGAAGACACGAATGTTTTCGTGTGTAGAACAGACAAAATTCTTGTCGTGTACACGAAGAATTTGTCTTGTCTGCCGCAGACACGGTAAATTTTCTTAACGTGTACAAGCGCTCTAACTGTTACACCTACAACTACCACTATTTTCCGACCAATAATATTTCCATCCAAAGGTTGCCTTGTAGAGATCGCTATAAGCGATAAGGCCGCCCATTGTACTTCGCTCATATTGTATGATATCTTATGTTATATTTCTCGTGTATAATAATAATAAAGCATAAAATAAATAAATAAATATAATAATGCATAAAGGATCAGGCAGAAGCGGTTGAATAAAGAATAATTAATGTGAAAGCGTAGAGCTGCGGGCATCCTCTAATACCAATATATTTAAAAAAATAAATTTTATATATAGGGGATTTCCGTTAGGAAATTCTCAGTAGCAGCACGGGTCTGGTAATGTGCCCGGTACGGCAATAGGCTCGCTCCCTATTACGTGGGACCTAAAAATTCATGGCAAAATGTGGGTGTAATACTACACCTCTTATTACCCCTTCGGGGTTACATGCGTGAGTATATAAAAAAAAATGTTTAAAGCACGTTCACTACCCGAGTCATTGCTATGACTGCCACCATTATTCTCAAGACTAAGTTATTTACATAACTAGCTGAGCTCGCGGTTACACCCGCATTATTTAGGATTACCTACTGCTCGCTGCTGGCTCGAATAATTATTCATTTCGCACCATTAGGTACTTCCTGAGATTAGCGCGATCAACCAAACAAACAAACATACCAACAAACTCTTCAGTTTTATAATAGTAAGATTATATTTTAGTGCATAGGGTTCCCACCAAGAACTTAAGGTCCTAAGCCAACCTCACCTGCAAGTGGTGCACCTGCCGATCAACGGACGAGGCTCTGGCAAACAAAATATCCCGATAAGCGGCAATAGGCTCGCCACCTATTACGTGGGATCAAAACACTGGCGAAAAGTGGGCGTTTAATATGCCTCTGCCTACCCCTTCGGGGAAACAGGCGTGAGTCTATGTATGTATGTATGTATGTATGTAATATATTATATATACTTAGACTTACTAGAGCAGCGATAGCCTTGTGGTGAGACCGACAGACTGCACGCAAAGGGTCCGGGTTCGAATCCACGGCGCGCACCGATGACTTTTCTGTGTTATGAGCGTATTAAATTGTTAATTATCGCTTGCTAAACGATGAAGGAAAACATCGTGAGAAAACCTGCATGTCTGAGAGTTCTCCATAATGTTCTCGAAAGACATGTGAAGTCTGCCAACCCGCACTTGGCCAGCGTGAGTGTGGTGGACTATGGCCTTACCCTTCTCATAGTGAGAAGAGGCCCGTGCCCAGTAGTGGGACAGTATAAAGGGCTGATGATGATGATATATACTTATAATACCTACTTACGTACAGAGATTGTTGTAACATAGCGAGTCAGCGAGTCATTATATTCAAGTGTGTTCAAATAGGCTGTCATACAATTTGGTAACATGATGTGTCGTCATTGTGTTGCTAGTGAATGAGACCAGAGACAAGTGTCATAACATTTATAAAGAAGATAAACTACATGAACTACATCACACTTGTCAGTGTGTAGTGACATAGAATAGTGAAGATTTCAGGGTCAATGTTGATTGCTTAGGTGTGTAGGAGTTATAGTTCCGATGCGATATAACATAACATAACTTCACGCCTTTTATCCCCGAAGGGGTAGGCAGAGGTGTATCACACACCCACATTTCGCCAGTTATGTTTAGTTCCAAATGTTATATAAGTACGAGCCTATTGCCATCTACCGGGCACATTAATAAGCGAGCGATAATTAACATTCTTTAATACACACATAATTTCGAAAAGTCAGAGGTGTGTGCCTGGGGTACCTGGGGATCGAACCCGAGACCACCGTGTCGGCAGTCCGTTACGTACACCACTGGGCTATCGCCGCCTATTGCTTAAGATATTGGTACAATGCATGGTCTGATGTCTGGAACTTCGCCTTCTCTTTCTGCGAGGTAGAAATGCTGAGCATAGAAACGGCTGAGACCGGTGACGGCCCTTCTCTCAAACCGCAAATCCAAGCATTAGAGAGACCGTGATGATATCGAGCCATCACAAGGTATAGGTCTGCTATCTATATCCTTCTGACCAAGCAGATATATAAGGCAAGTGTGAAGGGTAGACAGACCTAGGCGGACATTTTCTGACCAGACTGGAGACATCCTAAAAACAGGACAGGTTAGAAGTACCCTGAACAGAAGAGCATGCATGAGGAATCTGCCTACCCCTCCGGGAAACAGGCGTGAGTCTATGTCTGTACCTATGTATGTATCTATATCCTCCGGTGTCTGGCGATCCCAACTCACACAAACACTAACGGCCATTTTCAATATTCGATCCATACATGGATTTTGAGATTCGAGATTCATGTTTGACATATTTTGTATGAAGCTTATGTCAAAAACGAATCTAAAATCTACAGATCTATCTATGGATCGAATATTGAATTCCGTAGTAAGTGTAAAATCTGTTGGTTTGTTTCTGATATCAGCGAATTCAAACTCACGAACTATTCCTCTGTTTAATATTCGTACCTTAAAATGTAGGTATTTACATTTATAGCCACTTTACAACAACTTACTAATTATTTATACAGGTATCTATTTAAGGCGATAATAACTTTATTTGAGTCATAAACAAGTATGTTAGAAACAAACTAGAGTAACTAGTTGTTGTTGATGAGACCCGGCGACCTTGCAGCCTTCTCGAGAACGTCCTACTACATTCTTTGCATTCTAAAATACCTATTCATAACCAGCTGAGCCCCCGGATACACCCGTGTTATTTAGGCCTACTGCTCCGCGTCTGTGACGCGTAGCATGATTATATATAGCCTATATCATTCTACGATAAATGATCTATCCAACACAAAAGGAATTATCCAAATCGGATCAGTAGTTCTTGAGATTAGCGCGTCCAACCAAACAAACAAACTCTTGCTATTATTATATTATTTAGTATAGATACTTAAAAGTATAGGCCGCCATCGCCATTTTAAATGTTGCTAATGGTATTCAATTAATATTCCGTCTATTTAAATGGAAGTCATAATTAAAGGTCGGTTGGATCATTTGATTTTAAACTAATACTTTGAGATATTGAGATGATTTTTGCTGAGCGACAACTTTATTAATAAAATGCGGCTGTAATTCTGGGAATACTGAAAGTAGGTAGTCATCACATCATTTATAGGGTTTTGTTTTGGTTTTTCATGAGATTATCTTGAACATAAAAATGAAACTTTGTTAAGTTACTTTGGTTAGTACTCAAGTTAGTAGAAAAACAAATAATAAAATAATACATTTACTTATTATCAGATCTCACGGTGTATTGTTGCTCTAAAATGAGATTCTTCAAGAGAATAGTGATACGTACGTATTTGATAGAAATATTTGAATGTTTTACCTGTTTCGTTTTTACGTAGGAAGGAGCGTTCATAGATTCAAAGGTGTATTAAATCTATAATTAAACGCGAAAGAGAAATCTACTTGTTGTGCATAACAGTTTTTTATTTGCATACCTTGTTATTTGCATGCCCAAACAGACATGCATACAACGCCCGCGGTTTTTAAGTTTCTTATAGACAAGTGAGTTTTTAAAAGTAGTGTCGTCATGCAAAGGTATGGGTCACCTTGCTATTAAATTTATGATAGGTAGGTACATCAGAAGATATTTTCTATTTGGTATTATGAACATAACACAGTTTTATAACGTAAAATAAAACGTAGGAAACGTTTCTATGATCATGTCGTGATATACATATCTATAGTTTTGTTGCGGTCTATTTAATATTTAAGTATTAATAAATTCAAAGTATTTATTAAACAGAGCTTGTGTTCAAAAGCTTATTACACCGTTAAAGATTATTTAGCAGACAAAAATGCCTGGAATTGAGTTTAAAAATTATGAATTTTGACATTTTGAAATTAGTGACATGATATTTTTATTTACATTTGTAATACTTATATTTTTACATTTTGACATTTTAATTTGACATTTGTAATTTTATTTATTTTGTTTTGACATTGTTTGATTTGACATTGTTATTTTATTTATTTTCTTTTGACATTTAAAATTACTTAAGTAATATATTATTATTCATAAATTGACATTCAATAATATTTTCTGACATTTAAAAATATTTTCTGACATTTTAAATATATGACATTTTATTGTTTAAATTTTTATTATTTTTACTTATTGTTTGCAACATGTATTTTACTGTGTATTAGCATGTAAAGTTGTGAGTACGATGTGGGCATTATTAAACATATAAACAAATAGTTGTGGCAACCTGTCTGATGGCTTAGGCTGACATGCTTATGCATACACCTTCTGATGGCGTGGAGGCATAGTGATACAGATCGTGCTGGCTCCCTCAATTAAGGTTGAGCCGTACGATTGCTGTTGAATGCGGGCCATCAGTGGGCCGAGTCAGTCAAAAGCGTCAGATAATTTCCTGCATTGTACTTGCATACTAAACCCTTTTTTTGTCTGGACTTTAAAAGATGAAGAAAAGACTAAAGAAATTGAAGTGACAAAAAAAACAATGACTCTGAGTTTGTTTCGGCCTTTCTTCTCAAGAAGTCATTTAGCTAGGAAAAGCCGGCATCATCTAGAATAGGGTTTTGCCATGTATAAGTGTTGTAAACAACCAAAATGCAGAAATAAATATGTCTTTATGTATTTATGTCTTTATTTTCAAATTTGGATCCACCAAACAAATGATGATTCTTTAAAAAGTCTTCCTTTATTGAATTATTTTTAATTTAAGAACATTGTAAAAGTTGCTCTGAAGTAAATGTTAAACAGCCGGTCAAGTGTAAACTTTGCTTTGCCAAGACCCGCCAAGAGCGCTACCAGATGCAAAGTTAGCGGGGCTGACTAACTACGGAATTCAATATTTGATCTATAGATAGATTTGTAGATTTTAGATTCGTTTTTGACATAAGCTCCATACAAAATATGTCAAACACGAATTTCGAATTTCAAAATCCATGTAAGGATTGAATACTGAAAATGGCCGTAAGTGTCTATTCTTCTTCTTGTTCGTGTCAATGGTTTCAACTATGTGAGGCCTTCATAATACTCAGGCACTCTAAATGCGTTAGGAGTGGCCTCCCAGAGCCCAGTAACAGTACAGGTGCTCGTGCAAGAAGTGTCTATTAAAGTAGGATATTTTAATCACGTGCAGTTTATTTAAATTTTCGTTTTTATTCACGTTTTGTTTAATCTGTGCATTTATAAATAGAATTAAGAGAGTCACTGAACCTCTTAATGAGCACTGAAACTAGTCTCAGAGTGACTATAAGCACAAGGTAATAAAATGTTGAATAGACCAAAGACACATTGACATTTCGACCTTTTAACAGCCTTAAACACGAGCGAAATCTTCATCTAAAAGTGTTTATCTTATATAACGATTTTTTTATATCAAGTTCGACAGATAATATTTACACATAGTTTGAATATTCTTTTTTCAATTCAAGTTTTCTTCGTACCAGAATTACCATCACCAGATTAATAAAGAAACGTTTCTAGAGATATATAGGTATGAAGTTGGATTTAAATTTGGGAGCTAATTAAAATAATGAACGAATTATACCGATTAATATTAGATGATATAAAGTATACTTAAGTTAGATAATATGTTAGATACCGATTTATATTTTTTTCGGTAAAGACATTATTATAAGTATATTTATTAGTCACGTGTTTTTGTCAAATAGTAAAAAAAGTTTTATTTGACTTTTAGGCTAATTTTATCAGTCTCGCACTCGAACACGACTCGAAGCCAAATAATTACCTACTTAATTTTTATGATTTTTAGTAAGTGTGACCAAATTACATTTTAAGGCTTTGCCACACGGCACAACTTTGCGTCCAACTTGACTAAATCACTTGATGAAATCGTGACGTGTAGACGCCAGTCCTCCAACTCAAGTTCATCGGGTGGGCGGTACCACCAGATTTTAACCAATCGGGTGGACGGAATGAAAATCAGTGATTTGATTGTGTCGTGTAGACGGGCAAAGCCAATTCGATTGAAAATTTGATCAGTGGTAAAATTGTGCCGTGTGGCAAGGCCTTTATAAGATATAGAATACATCATTTAGATTACAGTGTACTGGCATTCTTATTAGGGATCGCCGGCTAAGAACATAGGCATTTTGCGCCATTAGTATATTGGACTTACCTACCTACTTTCATTCTATTGACCTTACGAACTTTGAATGATCTAACGAAGGTCTATCTAGATGCCTTGTAGTAAATTTGGGGCAATACCTACCCGATTTTTTCATGGCCGTATTGGTAACAAAATATGCGCTTCAAAATATTCTAATTTAACACTCAAAATTGACATTTTGCTATTACTTCCAAATGTGCCTTGCCAAAGTATATGATACTCGAAACACAAGTAGGTACGTGGTATAGGCATATCCCGAAAGACAATTTGGAACTTATATTACTGATCTTGAAAGTTTAAATTCGTACACCTAAGTCATTTTATGTTTGCCACGCTTACCACTTTTATATCTTACTAGACAATGCCCGCGGTTACACCCGCGTTATTTAAGGCTACTACTCCGCTCCCGTCGCTCATAGCGTGATGTTATATAGCCTTCCTCGATAAATGGGCTATCTAACACTGAAAGAATTTTTCAAATAGGACCAGTAGTTACTGAGATTAGCGCGTTCAACCAAACAAACAAACAAATAAACAAACAAACAAACTCATCAGCTTTATATATTAGTATAAGATTTAAGGATCACTGTCGTCACATAGACTACAGGGTAAGATGTAATTAAATGTAGATGATAAAAAATCGCCATGTTTGTCACTTGGAGACAAAATAACAATGAGAATGTCACATATTTGCCATTCATAGCATATCGCCGTCCCCAGCGAAAAATATCGTAATCAACTATTGCGATAGAAGTGCTTTTCTTCTTGCTTTTTGTGATTTTTTTCACGTGATTCGTACGCTTACTTTTCGAGTTAGACATTTTGTAATGAATTTACCTGTACTATTCGTCTATAAATAAATAAAAACAATTTTTTGTGATGAATATCATCATAATGAATCAATACTGACCCCTTAAAGTTGTCCTTTTTCCAGTAAACTGTAATTACAATTTTATTCGGGTACAATAAATATAACTTATTTCGGTAAAGTATATTGCCATTCCTTTTGCTATGGAATATTAATGTTAACCAATTTACTGTTACCACAATATATTGTTTTGAGCAATGAATAATATGGTAACTATAAGTTACCATTACAATCAACCTCTTTACAGTCGAAGTGATCGCAATTAACTATTGCTGTATAGGTCACTGTCAACAATTTACTCGAATAAAATCGTATTGTTGCATTACGGTTTCAAAATTGTTTTTACATTTTGGTAATATGAATTTTTAATTATATTTTATGGGTATAAAACTAATATTTTTTTAAGTTACATCTCTTTACACAACAAAAAATACCTATCTATTGGTATATAATCGAGTTTGCTATGTAACACTGATAAGAAGTTATAATAAAAAAAAACTGTTTTTTATTTTTCCTGTAAATTTTTCTTTTTTTGATGACCTACGATGTTATTCGTTGGGGACGGCGATATGTTACATAGTAATATTTACTAGTTACGTAGGTAGGTACGTACGTAGTGTACGTGCGTTGGTGTAAGTTAAGTGCCTCTGTCACGGTCTAAGCCGCCGTGACCGATGACCTAAACATTACAGTGACACTTTCTATACATATTACGATGTCGTTTCTCGGTTGATGCAGCGTTCTGTTGCTGTTTTTTTCTATTTCGACATAAAATTACTGCAATTACCAGATTGGCGTCCCCTTTGGTGCATAGAGTAACATTACATAATCTTAGAGACTGATGGTTACTTGTAGTACCTATTGTTATTAGCCTTTGACCAAAACTTCGCACAAGCCAAAGTCAAAGTCAAAAATCATTAATTCATCTAGGTCACAACGTGACGCTTATGAACGTCAAATTTTTTAAGTAAATTAATAATGCTTCTACATTTACATTTACTGCCCATTCGCAAAGCAATAGGTAGAACCACGAGAAAGAACGGGCAATAAAACTCTTGGCCACTCTTTTAATCGCCATTGTTAGGGTACATGCACGAAGACCAACTGGACCTTGAGAGTCGAGAGATTGGAGTCTCACCATAATACCTACGAACTTCAAGTTGTACGTGGTTCGAGTGCCGACCAATCATCTTGACACTTTCCTCAAGAAAGAGTTTTGGTCGAAGGGTGTGGTGTATCGGCGTTTTCACGGGAGGTTACGAAATAACACTCAGCCTAACTCGAAAACAACAACACCCTGTTTTAATTTTATTATTATTATTTTATGTATGTTAGTCTTTAAGGTATATATCTATATGGGTTATTGTTATCTGAAATAAATTAATATTAAGTATTAATAATATTCATAGGTGTTTTAATAATTGTTAAAACACCTATGAATGAATTCTTACCGCTTTGGGTTGCGGTGGTCAGACGGCAGTCGAGAAAACGCGAGGAGTAGGTATTATTCCATAGCGGTAAACGCATCAATACAAGTAAGTTGATATCGCATTTAACTTGTATCAGATTTTAGTAGTAGATATCTATTTGATTTCTACCACCTATACTCATCTCCAAAGAAGGGTCTAACGGCCGATTTTAATTTCCGATCTATCCATCAATTTGGCTACTAGAAATACATATTTGATTTTTTTTGTATGGAGCTTATGTCAAATATTTATCTACCAAAGCCGAGGTGTTTTTTTTAATTATGTGAACGTAACTAAATAGGTTATGTTAGGTTGTCTTTTGACCCTTAATCCGAAAATAGGAGCCCTGCAAAGCAGGGCTCCGTTAACCTTAGTTTATTAAAACTAGTGTGAAGAATGTGGAAGTTGGCAGTCCCATACACACCGATGTTTGGAGGTAATCTTTTTTTTCAGAGGAAACCAAGTATTTCCGGCAAGTGAAAATGGTGAGGGGGGGTTCCGAGACCTCCCCCCACCCCCCAATCACTCACAACCCCTAAAAACGGCGACACATTTCGAAACCTTTACCAAATCCGATATTGATCAGATATTGAAACCGGCAGTAAGTCACTATAAACATAGCAGTAGATATTGCAAACCACGGCGGCTGACACACGAATTGTGCACAACAACGTTCAAAATAATTCAGGCATCGTCAACCTACAAATATTATAAAGCAAACTATCTGTCCACCACTACATTTTGTGCCGCGTGGAAATTGCATCCGATACGATTACCATACGGCAGTTGGGATTTTGGCGAGGATGCCAATTAAGTGGCGTGCCCGCCGTCCGGTAGTTTGTAATCATTCTCGCTTTTACGTTAATGTTATTTAATGTATTTTGGGAATGGTGAGTAAATAATAACGGTAGTAGAGCCTTGCTGAAAATCGAAGTAAAGTAACATTACCTAAACTGTTGCGTTTCGTTCGGTGAGTGAGAGTGCCGGAGGCCCTATCCCCTATTCCTTCTCCCAATTCCCACTCTTCATCCTATCCCTTTTCTCAACCCCAAGGGGCGGCAACGCACTTGTGTCCATGGGCGGCGGTAATTGCTTACCATCAGGCGATCCGTCTACTCGTTTGCCGCCTATTACTATAAAAAAAGTAGGTAAATACATTTTGCACCTCGGTATGTTGCTATTACATATAATAGTAATTTATTATCTGAGTATTTTTAATTATTGATGTTAAGATTTGGCTCTGAACTCAATAAGACTCGATAGAAATCACCGTTTTAAGAGACATAAGTTAGCGTGTGCCGTCCGATACTCATTTTCTGGATTTTGAATGTTTATACGATATCCTAATAAATTATATTTAATGAAATATTAATAAAAAATTAAAACAATTATATTTAATGTAATTGTTTTCAATGTTTATTTGATGAATTTAAAAGTATCCTTGATCATTAGTCATGAGTAGTGACACAATTGGAAAGATTTCGTTCATATTAATTCATAACTATGCCACATTGCCACACCACACCCATTAACACTGTTGTGGGTTCGATCTCCAAATGGCAAGTACAACACTTTGTGTGATCCACACAAAAATACTCAGGCTCTAGATTTTTTTAAAGACAACTCCCGCATTAGGACAAAATATTGTGTCGCGGGGGACTTTACAAACATACAACTAACGGACACAATGAACACCCAGACTCGAAACAACAATTTATGAACCACACAAAGTGTTGTCTCGTGTGGGGATCGAACCCACAACACTCGGCGCAGTGTCAAGCGCCGAAGCGCAGTCAATGACCTGTACGATTATACAGTGTTCTTTGTATCCGTGGCTATTACCCGCGATGCGCGCGACTAATGTACTTACATGCTACATTGCTACTTCAACAATAAACTACAGAATAAACCGATGAACCATAAGTGAATTAAACTTTCTATACTTAGATGAAAATTAAAAGTAATTTGTCAAGTACAGTTAAAGCCATTAAACTAGATCTGTTAGTACCGTCTGAGAAAATGAGCAAAAGTGAACGGGCGAAGCCACTTTTTGCGTCAGTTTTTACTGATGATTTTTACTGTTATATATTACGTAACCCAACCATGATTAATTGTAAACATTACAGATTTCGAGTGTTGTTTACACTTTCTTCGTTTGCGAGTGCTTCCATCTTCAACGTTTCGTAAGCCAACGAAACGTAGGTAGTGCATATTTATCAAATACTAGAGGATCCCCGCGGTTACACCCGCGTTATTTAAGGCTACTGCTCCGCTCCCGTTGCTCATAACGCGATGTTATATAGCCTATAGCCTTTCTCGATAAATGGGCTATCTAACACTGAAATAATTTTCAAATCGGTCCAATAGTTCCTGAGATTAGCGCGTTCAACCAAACAAACTCTTCAGCTTTATATATTAAGTATAAGTTTATTCTATTATAAATCCATAGAGCTTGCGCTCCTGCAAAATTTATTACGCAAGGCTCAAATAAAGCATTTTGAACAACTACATGCCTAAACCGCAAAGCTTACAAACATTATTTGCCCGTAAAGCACACATTTCGTAAAATATCGCGGATAAATATTGAAAATATTGCAATAAAGATCACTTTGCAATATTGATACACAAATATTGGGGCATTATTTCACAGCTAAATTTATCGCAAGGAATTTAAAGATTGTTTGAGATTTACATTTCATACATTACTTAGTGTATGTAGGAGTATTGTAATTGTAATTTTGTGTAAATATTGTGTTTATATATACTTAATTTTATATGAATATTAATTTTTGTCAGATATAAGCCTTTGCAAATATTTAAACTCAAACAAGTTATATTTAACTTGAAATAGTTAATAATATGTGTGTATAAAAATGTCAGGGTGGTATTTCATTTGCTATTTTGCTACGAATTGTTTACCAAGGTGTTATTAACTATACCTATTTAACTGTGTCGAGACAGGCTATGCTGTTTCCCATGAAATCTGTCGCCATATAAGGCGTAAAGTTTTTTGGCTAGCTAGCGCTGCAGTTTCGATTCGATAAACACGTTGTATGTTATTTGTGAGATGGTCTGCCTGTTTATCTGAAAACGTGGTTTAAACACAGTTTGTATTAAAATAACAAACTATAAACCAACGCTTTATTATTTTGGTTATTACGTTATAAGGACAAGGACCATCATTATCAGTTTATAATCAGTACCAATGCTAGATCTAGGTGTTCTGATGCAGGCTCTTCACATGACAAAAATGTGTAGGTAGTATGGGTCAACATAATATTTACTTATTTACTCCAATGGCTCATCGACCCAAAATGTGCCTTGGCCTCCAATACAAGAGAACGCCACTTCACCAGATCTTTGGCCACTTCTCGCCAATCACCAGCTTGAAGCTCCCTCAGATCTTACTCTACTACGTCTTTCCAGACACAGCTGGAAAGACGTAGTAGAGCAAGATTTGGTCAACATAATTATTTATTGATATTTTATTGGTTTGGTGACTTTTGCTATGAGGCTCCATGATTACTTAAAGTCAGGTGGCATTTAGTCATTTTGATAGGATTCAATAAAAAAAAGAAACTATCTATCCATAAAATGTACATCCAGCCATAAAATTTACCTTATTCATTAATTTAAATAAACTGAAAGTTACCTTTCTAACCGCACGTACGGACACTTTCATAATAAACATTAAAGTAGCGTGCATATATAAATTATAAAAATATTTCATACATTGCGTGTATAATTATAAACAAAGCTATATATTATAATACATATGAATGGTTTTATTATTGCTATGACAGTGTATATTGAGAGCACATGCGGCAAGGTGTTAATGGAACGTTTTGAGATGTGAAAGTCATCGCATCCGTCATTGTAGGTACATATTATTATATATACTATGTCAGGTTTTAGTATATTTTCTCTTGACCTTGATGGTTTGAGCAATGATGTATGAAGTCAAACCGAATACATTTTTATTTGGTCTAATATTTTGATGACTTACTTACGTACAACGTTTCGTTATAGGTATTTTATTTGAAGATGCGAGCCTTGTAAACCCAATTTACAAGGCTCGCATCTATATCAGTAAGATCAACGAGACGATTTAACGAGATAATTAAAGGTACATAAATCGACAGAAATATACATATACAGGGTGTCACAAGACCCATCACTAAGCCGAAGTCTACTCGTTTTGGACATCATGCCAAGTCATACTAAGCGAAAATAAACCTGGGAAACGATATTTTTTTTAAGAACACACATTTTTTAATCCGTAGGTACATTTAATAATAATTAAAAGTACCTACGCGCGTGCAATTTTCGAAATCCCTACTTATCCATGGGTGCATAGAACATCTATAGAACAGTTTGGTAAGGTAAATGCATCCATATTGTACCTAATTACAAAAATTTCATAGTAACTTTGCGCCTCAATATCTCCGGAACCAGTAATTTCCCAGGTATGGTACAGAGGTAAAAAATTTTCGTAATGATTGGTACATTGTGGGGTTTCAGTTTTCGTTAAGGGTCTTTTTACACCCTGTAGATATAACTACTCTGTTCCCATATTTTGAACTCACGTCGATATCCGCCGTACTCTATCTACTATATTTTGACTTCTCCGGAAGAAATTATTTGCAAATATGTATCACTATATCTGAAGTAATTTAAAAATACTTGTTATTTTTTAAAACTTTCGTAAGTACGGTTTTTTAAATACAATAAAATTACATAATATATAATAAAATTGTAGAGGATCGTTAATTGTAAAATTATTAAGATAATTTTGGTAGAAGGCAAAAAAAAAAAAATCCGTGATGCAATATAAAGTTACGCATAAAATATATAAAAAGTCTAACTCTAAGTACACAGATCCTCTGCCGACTCACTTTCTCATTTTGTTTTGCATTGCTATATATGGGATATATATGTCATGTCATGCATGAGGAATCTAATGGGAGTGAATAAAGCAAGAGAGATATGTCAGGATCGTTGCAAATAGCGTTCCGTAGTCTCTGCTTACCCCTCCGGAAAACAGGCGTGAGTCTATGTATGTATGTTTCCTCCTGAAAGTTACAATTGTCGACATGACAACAACGACCATAGCTTTATGCAAAACTAGTGCTCTGCCCATGGGAAATTATAATAGGTAACAGCAGTCAGTGGCTTTGCGACTTGCTAATTAATATTTATTTAATTACTAGCCTATGTCCGCGGCTTTGCATGCAGGTGAAATTTAATATTATACCTGATGATATAAAAACAACTAAGTATAAAAAGCCATTTTGTATGTATTCTTACATAAGCATTGCAAGTTAAATAAAAGTTTGTAAACATTTCATTATGCCAATAGTAAAATTAATTCCTTATTTTCACACCTTCAAGTTAGATTCCTATATTTTCTCAATTAAGGGTAAAATATGTCCCTCACGAATGCCAAAACTTGGCTCTGTGTTCAGCCGTTTTGTCGTAAAACGGTACGTACAAGCATGCACACTTTGGGATTTATAATATTAGACGGAATTCACAAATGCCTGCCCGGAAAGGTTCCGTAATGAAGGAAATTCAGTATTTTGGCATAGGAAAAGTTTGTGTAGAGAAATAGAACCTAGGGGCCTATGTCCAGCAGTGGACGTCTCTAGGTTGATAAGATGAACCCAACCATTACTTGACCATTAGTTTAGAGTAGACTTTTAGAGGTCATCATTGGCACGGGCCCCTTCTTACTATGAGAAGGGTAAGGCCATAGTCCACCACGCTGGCCTAGTGCGGGTTGGCAGACTTCACATGTCTTTCGAGAACATTATGGTGAATTCTCAGACATGCACGTTTCCACACTATGTCTTCCTTCACCGTTTAGCAAGCGGTAATTAACAATTTAATACGTACATAACTCCGAAAAGTAATTGGTGCGCGCCGTGGCTTCGAACCCGGACCCTCTGCGTAGCAGGCTGTCGGTCTCTCCACTAGGCTATCGCTGCTATTAGGTACCTATAAATTATTGCATAAATACCGAATACGGACTAAGAATTAAGATTTGATTTAGTATAACCTAGAATTGAGATATAGTTTTAATCATTAAATAAATTAAGATTGCCACTAATAAGAATTTACGTCGAAATTAATTACGTTCATCAATCTACTTGAATGTCTTCAGAACTAAGCTGTTAAAGATTTACCTCATATAGGAAATTATTTATTGTCATTTCAGAAATGTCATTTTCAAATGCCAATGTGAAATCTGTATATATAAAATCCTTGCGTTACTGACTGACTGAGACACGCTACAGCCGAAACTATTGGGCGCAGGAAGCTGAAATTTGGCATGTATGTTCCTTGGGGACCGTAGGGGTGCACTAAGAAGGGATTTCCCGAAATTCCCACGGGATCGGCCATAACGGGTAAATTTAAAAAAAATGCAGGCATAGGTGCTGGCGTCCTCTAGTCTGTAAAATAAAATCCTTGCGTTACTGACTGACTGACAGACATTTTACAGCCGAAACTACTGAGCGCAAATAGGTGAAATTTGGCATGTATGTTCCTTGAGGTGCGTAGGGGTGCACTAAGAGAAGATTTTTGGAAATTCCTCCCCTAAGGAGTTAAAACAGGTTGTTAGAGTTTGTATGAAACTTTTTATTCCTTCAATGGATTAACTTTAAACTTTGTATATTGGTTCCTCAAATAAAGTTAGTGGACACTAAGAAAAGCTTTTTGGAAATTTTACCTTAAATGGATAAAAAGGGCAGTCAGAATTTGTATGAAACCCTTTTAATACTTCAAGGGATTAACTTCATACTTTATTTATTGGATCCGCAAATGACATTAGCGAACACAAAGACATTTATTTTGAAAATTCTTCCCCTAAGAGGGTGGCAAAGGGAGTCAGAGTTTGTGTAAATCCTTTTAGCTTTCAATGGAATCACTTTCATCTGTATACATACAATCCTTGCGTTACTTACTGACTGACAGACAAGCTACAGTCAAAACTATTGGGCGCAGGAAGCTGAAATTTGGCATGTATTTATAAGTAAGGGTGCACTATAAAGGATTTTCCCGAAATGCCCGCGGTAGAAACGAACGAAAGCCCACATGAAGAAACGGTGAAATGAAAAAAAATGCGTAGCTGAGGGCACCTCTATATAACAATAAAACCGGCACATAAGATACCATTTTATCAGCTATCTCTGTTTAGCTTCATTTTCACACTTTACGTGCAATTACTGCAGTTCGCAACATCCTGTGCCAACGTGCACTTACCAAAGAATCTGGGGCTGCTGCATCTAATAACTGCCTTTAGTACGAAATTACGAGGGTAGTTATAACAACACCTATCATCACTGGCCATCCTGCTTTATTTCCAAGTGTTAAGCAATCTTTTTGATTGGCGTTGATGAAATTTTAGCTACCTAATCGTATCTACTATGTAGGATTTATAGGCATTGGATAGCAAAACTTTTCTACAATAAACGCGAAAATTGGTAAGTATGGATTGAAGTTTATCACTCTCTTACTCATAAACTACTGAACGAATTTGATGAAACTTTGCAGAAATATAGCTATCATCATGATAACTTGATAACAAATAGGCAAGTAAAGATGCCTTTTGTTGCGGATTCCGACACCCACGCGCTCGGAGCTTTTGGCATATTTTATACAAATATCCAGATATAATTTTGTGTACTTTATTTCTTTGTAAAGTGAAATGCATTTGTGTTATTGAATATCCTGCCTGTTAAGGATGCGATGTATGTGGGTTGTGTGTCGTATTTTCGTGTCAACAAGTCTTAAACATCCTTGGTCAATAAAGATGGGCCTTTTCTGAAGATTTCGCAGCTGTAAAGATGTCATGTTTGTGCATGTAAGGAAGTTGCACACATTATGTACAATACTTACCCATCCTAAAGTACTTACCTTTCTGCCTTTAAGTAATAAAAGTTTGTAAATGAGAAAGTGACTCTTTGTTTTAACTGCTCAAGTGTGTGTGGATGACCTGGTATGTGTATGTAATCGACTGATATTATTGACAACCCTTTACATAACACGCGAAAAGGAATATAAACGGACATTTTGTGGACTGAGACGTGCGAAATTTGATATAATTTATAGTTTATTATTCTAGAAGGTGCCATTGAAACTAATATTTTTTTTATAGGCTCACGCCTGTATCCCCGAAGGGTTAGGCAGAGGTGTTATATTACACCCACATTTCGCCATGAATTTTTAGGTCCCACGTAATAGGGGACGAGCCTATTGCCGTACCGGGCACATTACCAGACTCCGTGCTGTTACTGAGAATTTCCTAACGGAAAAACCCAATAACACTTTGCCCGACCCGGGAATCGAACCCGAGACCTCCCAATTCCACGCGCACATTTATGCCGCGAGACCAACGAGGCAGTACAAAGCAATTGTACGTAGCATTATTAACGATTAACGCTTAAAAAACCTGCAAATACAAAACTCTACAAAGTAAAAAGTGTAAACAATAAAACTGCATCCGCCATAATTGGACTGAGCGTACCTTGTATCATCTTCATCTAATTGTATAAGCAGGCTGACCGATCACAATGTACTCCACAACTCCACTTAACCTTCGCGTGCTAGCCTTCCATTCTTTATGAAATACGACCAACTTAATAACATAGTCGTCAATCATGATACGAAGATATCGTAACAGACAGAATTCCTAGTGTTATCTCGAAGAAATAAATCTAGATATGAAACCATCAACGCTCAAATCAATCATACGTTTTAAGATGACTTTTCACGCAATACGATCATAAGTGGACTTGAGACGGGATTGTTATTACATTTTGAAATTAATTGAAAAGCTGTTATTTCGTAAAAGATTTTGATCAATTTTGGTTGCAAATCAGTAATTGATAATTGAGTCAAATTATATGACCAGTTGCGGGTACAAGTTCATGATTGGGACGGAATGGGGTTTAGGAATGCTTAGGTCAAATGTACGCGGGGCACATTATAAATTTCGACACTAAGTCTTTGGGCTTGTGACTTCTAGCTTTTGTGTCCCCAGATAATGGAAGATAAAATAGTGATGGGTATCGTTCTCGATGGCGTATTTAATAACGCCTACACCCTTTTTGCGCTATAGCAATGAATAGATCTCATTTTATAAGATAAGTAGCCAACAGACTTTTAAAAAGTGACTTCATATTTAAATATAATCGATGACCTTATGAAAAAGATAAAAAATATGTCTGTATATTCACAACAAAAAAATAAGAGAAGCATCTATGATTCACTCAATTTTTATGTGATGACCAATACCATGTCACCTTTGCTTAACTCTTCAACTGCCGATGCACTGATCAGTGCGAGACATAATAGATTTTCTATTGTGTTATGTATTTTGTTAAAAAAATGTCTTAAGAATAATAAAAGAATGTCTTACGCTCGTTCATCTGTATTTTAACCATTGAACGACAAGTAAAATAAAAGTAATATAAAACTAGTAGAAAGATAATATAATCATGATTTAAACACTTAAGCACGGTTACATTAAATTTATGCAAATTCTTCAAACGGCAATCAAATATGTTCACTTCAGTTACGATAAGCCATGCAATAATATCCGCTAATAAGGATATTGCAAAAATAGGACAGGCATATACTATGCAATAAGTTACATATACATATAGTTTAACTTATTAACGGGCTCAGACCGGCACGTCGTTAATCCTACTATCATAAACGCGATGTTTATAACACTTCACGCAAAAGTACTGACCGGAATTTGAGGCAACTTTGCAGTAATCTTAATATATAAAATCCTTGCGTTACTGACTGACTGATAGACACGCTACAGCCGAAACTATTGGGCGCAGGAAGTTAAAATTTGGCATGTATATTCCTTGGGGACCGTAGGGGTGCACTAAGAAGGGATTTCCCGAAATTCTCACGAGATGGGCCAAAGCGGGTAAATTTAAAAAAATTGCAGGCGTTGCTGCTGGCTTCCTCTAGTCTAACATATACTGATGTAAAAAGATAGCTTATGTTACTCTGATCCATAACATAGGCTTTCTTTTGTCGCGATAGCTGTCATCCACACGGGCGAAGACACGATAAGCACCTAGTCCTACATATACAGTGTGTTGATATGCATTTGCAAAATATTTTAATAATACAACATATACAGTATATTTATTCACCTAAAATTATTTTAAACGATGTGCGATGATATAAAACCCTATTTTCATTCAATTTTTACTTAGATAGTAAACCAGAATAAACTATTAAATCATGCAAAATAAGACTGTATCGCGCAGTCACTGTAGGTACATGTGTGTTAGGCACCTGCAATGGCGATCAGCTGAGCGGCGGTGGCGGTCAATACACCGAATTAGTTTTCAAAGTGTATGATGACGAACATTTATTTTTAACTTTTATTGACTTATTTTTTCATGTATTTGTAATCAGTTATAGTAGTATATTAGCCCCTTAAAATATTTTGCAAATGCAAATCAACACTCTGTATAAAAATATATTATCTGTATAAAATTCTACTATTACTGACTGACTGACAGACAACGCACACCTGAAACTATTGAGCGCAAGAAGCTGAATTTGGCGCGTAAATTGTATTTGGCTGAATTTGGCATGTATGCTTGGGGACGTAGGGTTGCACTGAGAACGTATTTCTTTCCAAATTTCTCCAAATTTCCACTGGATCGACGATAAACTGTTAAAATAAAATGACATATGCGGGTGTAGCTGGTGGCACCGTCTAGCAATCTATAATCAGATAGTAGTTACACAGTACTGGGTAGAAAAGAATAAAAACAGCGTCACCGAACAGACCGTGACCAGAGACGATACAAAGGGCTTAAAATTGTCGAGAAAATAAATGCAAACGATGTTTTAATTGTTCTTTTCAATGCTGTGCCGACGGAAGAAAATATATGTAAAGCTGCAGGCGCCCTTCGGCGGTGTAAAAGATTGCAATAAGAGTGGTTCAGACTGATGGATTCGCGTGAAGTCGCGATGAGTTTAGTTTCACGATCTAGAGAACGGTTTATCTGTACACTAGATGATGCCTGTGGTTACACCCGCGTTATTTAAGGCTACTGCTCCGTTCCCATGGCTCATAGCGTGATGTTATAAGCCTATAGCTTTCTTCGATAAATTACCTATCTAACAGTGAAGGATTTTTTCAAATCGGACACGTAGTTCCTGAGTTTAGCGCGTTCAACCAACCAAACAAACAATCAAACTCTTCAGCTTTATATTAGTACTAGACGATGCCCGCGGTTACACCCGCGTTATTTAAGGCTACTGCTCTGCTCCCGTCGCTCATAGCGTGATGTTATGTAGCCTATAGCCTTCCTCGATAAATGGGCTACCTAACACTGAAATAATTTTTCAAATCGGACCAGTAGTTCCTGAGATTAGCGCGTTCAACCAAACAAACAAACAAACTCTTCAGCTTTATATATTAGTATAAGATAAGATATAAAATCCTTGTGTTACTGACAGATAACGCGCAGCCGAATATATCGGGCGCAGACAGCTGTTTGGCATGTAGGTATCTTCTTTGGAGATCAGGAAATCGCTACTTTATGCACGCCACTAAGGAATACCCAAAATTCCCACAAGTCGGGTAAAAAGGGCCAAATAAAAAAAATATGCTGACCTCTGCCTCTAGCTAAATATATTAATTAAATGTCCAATGAAAGCTATAAATAAAATACCTTCACATGTCAGAGATTTATCATTAAAACATATTAAGTATATTTCTTATTTCCCTGGGTTACCTTGACATACAGATACAGTTCTTAAACAATGTGCCTATTCTTATAAAAATTGAAAACATTACCAATGCAAACAGCATTTTAACATTTTTGACGGAATAGCTGACCCGAATTTTCATCTGTGAGGGTCAGATTGCTGACAAGACTTATTAACTTTCACTGAAGTCCTAGATATACAAATAAAGGTTAGTTAGATATTTTTTGGATTTTATTCTTACGGTTTACAATAAAGTATAGCATAGTTCACCGATAAAAAAATTGGTTGCCTGTAAAGTCGGTATACGGGCGAAAGTTTTACGTGACAACGACTTTGAGTGGTAAAATAATTTTAATGTGAATATTCATTCGTATAGTAGGAAGAAGGATGAAAGACGCGTGCCTTTCACTTTTTATGTCTGTCTCTCTCGCTCTTAGGCGGGACGCGTGCCTCTCACTCGCTCTCATTGTGAGCGCATAACGTGAGCGGAGCGTAACGCAGTTTCTTGAAGTGTCACCCGGCAAACCAATTTATAAGACGTTGTCACGTCAATAATGGACAGAAATACTGCTTTTAGCATATTTTAATCTCTTGATTATGCACATATTAATATGTGTAAAACGAACAGATGAGAAAAGATGTAAAGCAATATAAAATCAAAATGTATTCGACAATTGGACGGTACCATCAAAATTGTATTACTAATTATTAATTGCTTTTTAGAAAGATTTAGAACTATGCAAAGCCGATATTCAGGTCACATTAGGATGTAACAACTCATAACCTCTACCTATTTTTATACCTATTGAGAATGAAAGTGGTGAAACCGAAATTCCAGAGTGAGTAGAGACTCAGTCTACTGTTTCACACTCGTTAAGTCGTTAAGCATTAACGATGGGTTGATGGGTTTTCAATACATATTTAATCTATATGAGCTTACTGAAAGAACTTTCAACGACAGTCTGTCCACCGCGCGTCTTAGCGTTTAAATTTCTTAGTAGCAGGTCTGAAGAGACCTTTAGAAATGTATTCAGTTTGCGATGCACCGGCAACCTGTTTCAAGAATATCGGCGTTGTTTGATCTGAAACTACTATTTATAACCATCGGTATTTATAGGTATAACAACTAGTAATTTTTACTTATTTTATTTATTTGTACTCTGTAGCGTTCAACTACAGGGCAAAGTCTATTTATATTATTTTACGACAGCTTAGCTTTCGTAGTAGTTTAGGTTTCATAGTCGGTAGGTGCTATTTTTTTTCTATAGACCGACTTTTCTAGACTTGATACAAACCCTATACCAACCCGTTTGGCCAGCGTTATATAGTAGGCCAATTCCTCCTTTCAAAGGAAAGGCCTAGTCCAGCAGTGGACTGTTAAAGGCTGATGATGATGATAGACTCACGCCTGAATCCCCGAAGGGGGTAGGCAGAGGTGTAATATTACACCCACATTTCGCCATGAATTTTAGGTCCCACGTAATAGGGGGCGAGCCCATTGCCGTTACCGGGCACATCAACAGACTCCGTGCTGCTATTGGGAGTTTGGAAAAACCCAGTAACACTTTTGCCCGACCCGGGAATCGAACTCGGGATCTCCGCTCAGCAGTCGCATACGCTATTCACGGAACCACGGAGGCAGTCTTCAGTATTAAATTAAATTGTCATAATATTCATCATCATCATCATCATCACCGTGTATCACGCCACCGGTGGACGTAAGCATCTCCTATGGCATAAGGTTATAAAAAAGTTATTAATCTGAGCCCAAAAGTGCTTAAAGTAGTCACGAATATTGTATGAATAGACAGTCGTAAACTAAAAATAAGAAACAGTTTCGCTGAATTAGGAATCTCCTTCTTTTTTTTTGAAGTTGGTTAAAAAGTTACAAAGTGCTAACACAGCACGTAGCAGACCTTGGTTTAATATCGCATTAAATACATTTATAACACACACTTTTAAGTAATATTATTATTAGTGATGCGCGATTGTGAATGATCTGCATGATCGAATTAACCACTACTACTAATCTACTTATTCGAATACAATATTAGTAATATACTAACATTCATAATCGAATGACGACTACTAATTAGTAATTACTAATGATGGCCGATTATATTATTGTCATCACTCGTTAGTTTGAATGAATTTATTCGAATCGTTCATGTTCGTCGTTTCGTACCGCGGCGCCGGCGCTTAGTTACTGGTTTTGAAACGATTACATGCGAATGATTAGTTGAAACTAAGACTAACCTAAATAATCTATCTTCTTTGTTCGTTTGTGCTAATAAACTGATGTGAATAAAAGTGTGATAAAAACGGGTCTTGTGTCTACTAAACTACAACTATTTATCTATCAGTGTTAGTAAGAAATGAGTTAATAACAAAAATGGACGGTTTCTTGTGATAGCACGCTAAAAGTAAAACTAACTTGCAATAGTTGCAATATGATTAAGTGAAGGTCGATGTCGAATAAGTCGAATTATTTATTCGTTCCCATCATTCAGTGACCAGACTGAATGATGAGAACGAATAATAATTCGACTTCAAGTTAGTACCTATTAGATTAGTAGGCCATGTTAGTAACTAATATCGAATGTCATTCGAATGACTTGAATGATTGACAAAGTCGAATGATTCGAATAGGATCATTCATAGTCGCGCATCGCTAATTATTATGTCGCACTTAACTGGTCTCTTACAAAACAAACGAATAACATTTCACTTAGCTGTTTTATCATAAAGCAACTTTAATTACTATTGTGTACTTCAATTCATATACATATAAGCGAACGTAAAATATGAAGAAATAAATACTACATACCTACACCAATATTAAAAGGTTGAAGTATTTGTCAGTTTGTCTGCCTAGTTCTCAAGAACTATCAGACTAATGTAAATATTTCTGCGTTTGTTGGCTTCAGAGAAAACGTTGCTATGCTACAACCAACCAACCCAGGTTCATTATCAAAACGGGGAAGTTGATAAAAATATCAACAGACGTAAATATGCATCATTTGTAACAAACTAACATTTGCCAAATCCCAAGAAAAGATTTTGAAATAACACGGTAAGTTGCAAATGGAACAAAAGTGAAACTACAGGGCATAGCTAGTGTGTAATAAAGGGCTTTAATGACTTAATAGTTTTAATAAGTTTACACACATATGATTGGGTGTTTCATAGTCTGCTCATTATGTTGCGCAATCATAGAAAACGTTTAAAATATTTGAACCGACGAGTAAGACGGCGGCGATTCCTTATTTTAATATGCTTGTTATGGATGTTTAATTATTCGCGTCTCTGATTATAAAATTGATATAGAAATTGGTTTTCTCTTGGAAACTATTTGAATTTGAAAAAAAAAGCCACTAGTTTTTCTCAAAAGGAAAAGTGCAAAATATGTAGGAAGAAGTGACTGTTTTCACTATTCGTATTATTTTTCTCGAAAACGGCACACATGCTTGTATGCAGTTTTAATAACAGTTGAGAGATATAACTGCCTATGAAACCCTTTTATCGAGAATTAACAGAAAAGTGACAACTCAATTTCGTAGTAGGTATACGACGCAATTGACTTTTTCGTCGGAAGCTTAAAACTGCTGAAAGCAGTTCTCTTAAGGCATGAAAATGATAAATGATCAATATTCAAGGTACTACAAAGCTTCCAATCTATGGCTTTAATGAGGTAGTTCTAGAATATCATACGAAACTATTTTGGCAACATAAGTTATCTTAAGAAATTATACAGCTCTGATTATGGCACAATGTGCATACCATAATATTTAAATAACCATTTAATTTATAATTGCAATTAGGTCGCATCTTTCGTAAGCTAAATTGTTTGTTAGATGGTTAATCTGATTATAATTAAACAACGTTAAATAATATACAAAATGCAATATCATCGTTACTTAATGAACGCTTCGTTCAAGATAAACATTTAAATAAGACACCGATACGGTGAACGAATTCAACAAAAAAAGAAAGAAATGCAAGCAAGAGCATTTGATAATGATCATATAGTTTTATTACTTAAAAAAAATGACTACCAATTAAACAGGAGGCTTATAACCAAAATAATAATTGCTGTTTTGAGCAACAAATCTTTTTGTGTGAAGAAAGAAATCGCATCTTGGAAACAGTGCGTTAAGTTTCAAACAGTTACGTAAGACGCATAAATGTTTTACATTAAAAAATGCACTAACTGAACTAGATGCTTGCAGTTGCGACAGTGCGTGTAAGGCGTTTTAATATATTTAATATGCAACGTTCGTTTAAATGTTAATTGAAATAGATAGTGTTTACTATAATATATCTGCCGCCATTTTGTTTTAGTAATAAATGTATGCAATTGAGGTTTGGCTGTGAGATCTTGCATGTATTTCTGAATGGAACGTAATGTTTGCGCTGTCTAATGATAATCCATCAGGACCATCATGAGTGCCTATAGACGTTATGTAGTCTTTAGGTTCCATCGATAGGAATTTAAAGATAGGTCAGAGGAAGCAGACCAGTTAAGGTAAGTAGTAAGCTCAGCTGCAATACAGAATGGTACATACCAAACTCTTATCACAGTCTGATAGTTGGGATAGGACCAATTTCAATTAAAATTCAATGACCAACATACGTATGTCCTTAAACAGAGTGCACTTAAACAGACGTATCCAACGTTACGCCATTTTAATATTTATTTAGTCAAATATTACAGGTATCACCCGTTTTGGGCAAACACACTTCTTAATAAGTATAGTTGAAAAACTGGCACATGTCTTGTTAGACAGGTTGGTTGGTTCATTTACTGGTTACTTAAAGTAATTTAGTTTATTTTCTACTTCGTTTAAGTGGCTAAATCAATTGAGATAAATATTTAATTTATAGCTTTTCAATATCACGTGTGTGGCATTTACATCTGAGCGCTACCGTGTTTCGCAGGGCACGTAAAGCTGTCGATCCCGGTTAAGGATAAGGATCGTTAGACCATGTCGGAGGCCTTTGGGCGGTCTGAAAATTCCGACACCAGAGTTTGCACACACTCACAGGAATTCTTATTCTTAATATCATATCGACTGCGTTGAATACTGTATGATCTACAGATTGTTGTTTCAGGTCTGGGTGTTCTGTGTGCCAGTCGATTGAATTCGTCGATTTATTACTAGTAGTAGTACTTGTCTTTTCATTATACCGCCTTACGCAGACCACCACTGCACATAATATGCTCCTCCTGAATTGCCTCATTGTGTGTCAAACTCAAAGAATATACTTTTACACGTAAAAAATTACATACTTACATAGACTCACGCCTGTTTCCCGGAGGGGTAGGCAGAGACTACGGAACGACATTTGCAACGATCCTGACATATCTCTCTTGCTTCATTCACTCTCATCAAATTCCTCATGCATGCTCTTCGGTTAAGGGCACTTCTAACCTGTCCCTTTTTTTAGGATGTCTCCAATCTGGTCAGAGAACGTCTGTCTAGGTCAAGGGGAAGACCTACCTGTCCCATTCACACTCGACTAAAAAAATACACATCAAATTATACCACATGTATATCTTTTACAATTTTAACTCAAATAAAACCAACGATAATTGCCACGTAACGTACTTAAATTGTATTTACGCTTGTGAAACAAACTACAGTATTAGGTATATTATTGACGAATGACAAAACATTTTCTTGAGTAAGAGACAATTAGAAAATTATGGTTTATACAATTAACTGTATAATAACGTTTATATGTAAATCCTTATTTTATTGTTATTACAAATTATTGATGTTGCGTTTGGTCTTTATAATAATGAATCAATGCAATATTTCTTCTGTAACTTTAATAAGAGGCTGTTTTAAATTGCCGGCTGGACAATAAAGGAAATTAAATTGTGTTTAAATATTCAGTTAAATCACATTAAATAGATCATCTTGTAAAGTTCAATAGTGTGATAACATTTTATTAAGATCGTAAAAATAAATTAGGATGCTCTTGTAAAGAGCGTAGGCAGTAGTAGATGCGTGTATTTTGTATGCAAATTTTTGCCACATATTTTGCAGCATGGTCATCACGTCAACATGAAATTTATTTCGTGTAGAAGTTATTTTTATATTACTATTAAAATAAGATGTTTTTTATCCGCGCTACTTACTTTATTCATTACTAGAGGACGCCAGCCGCTACGCCTGCATTTTTTTTAAATTTACCTGTTTTGGCCGATCCCGTGGGAATTTCGGGAAATCCCTTCTTGTGCACCCCTACGGTCCCCAAGGAACATACATGCCAAATTTCAGCTTCCTACGCCTAATAGTTTCGGCTGTAGCGTGTCTGTCAGTCAGTCAGTAACGCAAGGATTTTATATATTAAGATTGTAATGAAATTTTAAATGATTTTCAATTATTGATCAGCCACCGTCCACCGTTATGTACCCTGGCCTTTTTCATTTTATAGATATTTATTCCTTCAAAATAATATTATTGCTTATTTCCTACACAAATCAAATTCATATGGAGATGCTTCCAAAAATGGAGATAGGCATAGGCTACGCATTTCAAAATCAAGGCCAGTCTAACTGACAGATAGAATATGAGGTATTTTGATGGTATGTCGCAAGATCTCTTGCAATGTTTATTAAATAAGAATTATTTCGTACTTGGTGTAACCACAAGCTGACCTATTGCGGATGTGTGTGCTACTCAACATAGTTCTTTAATTGTCAATGTCATTTATGTGTTAACTTTACTTTTTTGTTTTAGGTAAGTGTCAGCCTTGGAGTTGAATGATGCGTGTTCTTGGACGGTAAAGTACCATAAAAAACTAAGTTATTTAATCTGTAAAGACGTGGTTCATATTTTATCTACTACTAAGAGGAGGATCTTTGAAACGATAGCATCTTTGCGTGGTACTAGTTGCAACCCAAGACATGAGGTCTGCTGTGCTCGAGGCCCGTTATTCAGTCTGACCATATTTGCCAGAAAATGAGCTTTTCTACATTACCGATGAACGATGAACTTCAGGAAAATCACCCATAGGTATAAAAGGAATCTATGTAAGTGATATTTCCTGAAAATGTACAAAAATCTCGTCATATAAACATTGATAGCACGTGACCCAATTTTAGCTATTAGGGCCTAGCCAAATGGCATAAACGGTAGACGAACAGAATTTAATACGATTATCAATGTATGGGATTGACATCAGCTTACGACGCATCCCATACCTTGATTGTCGTATTCTATTCTATTCGTCTAGCGTTTTTGCCATTTGGCTAGGCCCATGGGCGTCGCCAAGGGAAGGAGGGCCAGAGGGTCTGCTGCCGCCATTAGAAATAAAAAAAGGTAGTAGAGCCTTGCTGGCTTCAGCATGAATGGGCCGGCTCGACCGAGGAAGTACTACCCTCTCACAGAAAATCGACGTAAAGTAACAGTACCTAAACTGTTGCGTTTCGTTCGGTGAGTGAGAGTGCCGGAGGCCCTATCCCCTATTCCTTCTCCCTCATCCCACTCCTCATCCTATCCCATTTCCCAACCCCAAGGGGCGGCAACGCACTTGTGACTCCTGTGGTGTTGCTTGTGTCCATGGCCGGCGGTAATTGCTTACCATCAGCTAGGGTATTATATTGTCTGTGCCATCAGGCAATCCGTCTGCTCGTTTGCCGCCTATTAACATAAAAAAAAACCTAAAATTTATACTTTTCTCACTACATTTCTCATTTTCCAATTCAACTTGCCCCGTCTGGGCCATCGGCTGACGTACTTGACCCCCCTAGACAATTGGCTGGCGACGCCCTGGCCTAGGCCTTCTAATGTGGTCTGCGAGATGTCGCTACTACGTCAAAAACGTTGCCTTATTTAAACTTTGATACAACATTTATTTTGATAAATTAAGAGAAAAGTGCACTCCAAATTCCTTGATATTATAACAGTTATCCGAAAGTAATGAACATATTGATGGACAGAAACGTCAAGAGTTTACGAGTGGCACCTTCCATAAAACTCTAGTGATCATAAAATAAGAAGATGCCATAAAGGAGTTATGGATTACTGATCTGGTGGAAGGAGACCTGTCTATTAAGGTCACGGGGTCAAACTTTGCGCGACGTAAAATTGTTTATGGTAGCGCAGCGTAACAATTTCACTGGTTAATATGCCAGTGTCATCTGGCAATAGTCTATATTATTATACACACGACCATAGTGTCTTCTGGAAATAGTCGTTCCCAGTCTGGCATGATATTTCTGCTATTTGGTTAACTAGAATCGTAAGTCATACTACTTACGTAACAGCAATGGTCGAACTAATTGACTTCGCTTTCCTTGACTAAAATGGAACAATACGGAAAAGTATAATCGATAATGTAATTCATTCCTACCATAGATGATTATGTTTGTATGTATGTTTTGTATTAAGTCAAAACGGTTAAACGAGAAAAGAGGGTGTAAGTTACAACTTAAAAACTTGAAACAATATTTTGTTTAAAGTTTAGGATTTTTTTCATATTTGGTCATCTTAATATATAAAATCCTTGTGTTACTGACTGACTGACAGACACGCTACAGCCGAAACTATTGGGCGCAGGAATCTGAAATTTAGCATGTATTTTCCTTGGGGACCGTAGGGGTGCACTAAGAAGGGATTTCCCGAAATTCCCACGGGATCGGCCAAAACGGGTAAATTAAAAAAAAATGCAGGCGTAGCTACTGGCGTCCTCTAGTCCTGTATAAAATCCTTGCGTTACTGACTGACTGACAGACACGCTACAGCCGAAACTATTGGGCGCAGGAATCTGAAATTTAGCATGTATGTTCCTTGGGGACCGTAGGGGTGCACTAAGAAGGGATTTCCCGAAATTCCCACGGGATCGGCCAAAACGGGTAAATTAAAAAAAATGCAGGCGTAGCTGCTGGCGTCCTCTAGTTAGATATAAAACCGAGGAAATACGCTATTCTTATATAAAATGAACCTATCCGATATTTTATTGCAATCAAACATTTGATTTACGGTGACTTCGTATCTCGACATTAAGCTAGCTGATTTCTAGCAAATCATTTACGTTCACAGTAAAACTGCGGATACTGGGATTGCTGGGTTAACTACTCACATTAAACTTTGTAGCTTTAGCAATTCTTATACGAACGTCGTGTAGGAAATAAATAAGACTTCGGGCGCCATCAACAATTGCGGCAAGGTGAAGAATACTAGACAACAAATGTGAAGATTGGAATACTTATGTAGCATTGGAATACTTATGCGTCATACTCGTGAACGGGTGCTACTTGCGATGACTGGTCGATGACGGTCTTGCGGGCTGGTATTAGATTTTAATATTTAACTGCATCATTTCCATTATGGTTCTGATCACTTTGGCGGATTGCCTGCATTATTAGGTATATGTAATGTAAGTGGATGCTCCTGTTTCACCATGTCTATTCTGAGGAGGCTTACCAAAAGTATTATGCTTGAGTATTATGATGTGCAGTAAATATATACAAGTGATATAGAAGGTGTAACAGTTGCAGCACCTTACAAAATGTAAATTGTGTATTATGCAAAACCTGGCGATGAAAAAGAGTGACCGTGAGTTTTATTGCCCGTTCTTTCTCATGGTTCTACCTATTGCTTTGCGAACGTGGCAGTAAATGTAAATGTAGAAGCATACAGTAATAATGTTTTAAATTTGAGTATAAGTAATTATTTTATAAATTTATTATTTTGACGTTCATAAGCGTCACATTTGGGTCACCCAAATGAATAAAGGATTTTGAATTTGAATTTGAGCATGGCTTTCTCTTTATGGCTAGATGAATTTGAACCTTTAATAATAATCCAGATAAGATCCTAGAAAACGAATTGCATCCAAAGGGGCGTAGCAGTCGATTACACTCCCGGTCGTCAAAAATTCTAGCAGCTATAGTTTAATATCGACATTCGTTTAACAAATGATTTGTGCCTCACAACAGTTTTCAGTAACTAAAAGTAAAATACACCTACGCAAAACGTGAATTCTCACTCCACACGCAAATATATTCTCCGATAGCAATCCAAACAACCAATTCATTAGACGGTACCTGCTCCAAATCTGGCTATACAATCTATGTAAACTAAAGTAAATTGAATAATGGCATACTATTAGCGAGTTTAGACCACTTTCACAGACTCCGAGACAGAGGTACTAATTAATCTTTAGGACTTTAGGTAACTACTCCGTATTCTCGTCTGAATCTCCGATTTGAATTTGCAAGTCGAGGAATTTCCAAGTTGGACGAAGACGCAAGCTATATTATACAAAGGCTTGTGTCACTGTAATTGTAGAACAACTGCTTAAATTATGCAATTGTATTGTTTGTTTGGTGTTATTGTTTTGGTTGTGAGTACAAATTGAAATTTGGTGGCGTTTTATTTTAAGAATTTATTTAGGTGTTAAATATAATGACCACCATAAAATACTTTGATACCCTTAGTTCTTTAACCAAAAATATATACTTAACACCAGAAATATAAAGTCTAAAATTACAATAGTACTAGCTATTTCAGTCACGACTGCACTTCAAATTGTATTCGAACACCAAATGTAGTCAATTATCACCAAATAAATAGGTTACCTACGTAGGTTCTCTTGTGACCCTTATCTCAAAAATAGGAGCCCTGCCAAGCAGGGCTTCGTCATCTTAGTTTATAAAAGTAGGTGGTGTTACCAAATCCAATTTATGTGTTGGTATTTCATACAACTAACAAAAAAACGTTGGATATAATTTTACTTTAAAATGCGGGTTTCATTTTGATGATAATTTACTATTTTTGTCTGTTATATGTTACTATATCTGGTGGTAAGTTAAACATAAGCCATTTATTTATATAGCTTCGAGTGCAGTTTGTATTTAATTAAATTAGTTTTTGACTGAGTCCGCGAAGTTATCGACACAAAATACTCATTCATTAGAATATCACATGGTTTTTTTGTTTTAGACATTAGTCTTAGCTGTATTGCGGCAAAATTTCATCAACATTTCATTTCCATTTGGTAGTCTTGGGTGAAAGAGTCGCAAATATTTATAGGTTTACACAAATCAATCCGTACCTACTTACAAACTAAGCTGCTCCTTATGAGACTTATGGTATTTGTGTGTGCGTCTGAAACTCGTGCTCTTTTGCGGCAGGCCAATTGTTTCTTTGTCTCTTAGGATCAGCGCAGACAGAACGGAGCGCAGCGGAGAGGATTTTATAAACGCACTGGAAATCAAACTTTAAAATTATTAAAATAAAGTGCATAAATGCTAGAACCTGACAAAAAATGCTCGCGCGTCCTCGAGGATACGCAGGAATCCGTTTATGCACTTTATTGTAATAATTTAAAGTTAATTTTAAAGCGCGTTAATAAAATCCTCACCGCTGCGCTCCGTTCTGTCTGCGCTGACCCTTAGCCGACAAGCAACAACTTGTCTAACGTCTTACAAATGTCTCAACCATATTGTAGTCTACCCGCTATGCGATGTGTTATAAAACATACAATGGACTGCACCTATGTATATTATGTATTACTTTAATGTGCGTCTCGTAATGCCGAAATTACGCATTACATACTGCAATAATTGACTTATAATATCATACTTGTTTCAAAATATTTTAGGCACCAATTCCATTACGTAAATCCTAGAACAGCATGGACTACGTTCGAAATAGCCGTTCGAATGTGTGTTACCATTACAATAAATTGTTTTTGCCGACGATTACCAGTAATTTGGGGAAAGATATATATATGGTTTCCTAGCACGAGTGCTGTAGAGCGATGCATACAAAGATAACAGTTGGGTACGTTTCAGACCTGAGACCAAAACGTGGACGGTGCAAAATTGTTCTGGCAACACCATACACACGAAAATACACCTTATATTTCAAGAGTTAGGGTTTAAGTTGCCTTTTTGCTGGATTATGGTTGTAAAATGATTATCCAGTTGCGTGGAAACTACGGCTAAAAGGTTTACGTTACAATTTCGTGCATCAATTTTCAATTTAGTATCGATTTCGGTATTTATTTGCATGTGCAATCTTCCCCTGGCAATTTTATTATGGGCAGGATGAATTTTTTATTTAAAATATAATATGAACTACCTACTGATGGGATTTAAAATCCAGTTTATATGTACTTTACATGTTTGTAACTTGGTTAATGTTAATATTTGAATTTTTGTTTATCACATTTTAGTTAGTAACATTTTTTGATTTCACGGGTTAATTTGTCCTGGTTGAATTTTGGGAATCGAACCTACGATATCAGGCGTAGAACAAGATGGCAGTCAATGGTGTAGTGTGGTATTATAGTGTCTTATACTTCTAACATACTTCGCAAGTCTTTAAGAGCAATGGCTTCAATCCCCGTAGAAGTCTTAAGCCAAGGTAGGTACAATTTGTTATTTATTTTATATTTATAGACTGACGCCTGTATCCCCGAAGGGGTAGGCAGAGGTGTAATATTACCTGTATACCCAGATTTCGCCAGGAATTTTTAGGTCCTACCTAATAGGGGCCGAGCCTATTGCCGTACCGGGCACATTACCAGACTCCGTGCTGCTACTGAGAAATTCCTAAAAGAAAACCCAATAACAATTTGCCCGACCCGAGAATCGAACCCGAGACCCAATCCCATGCGCACATTTATGCCGCGAGACCAAAGAGGCAGTCTTTTTTTGTAATTTAAATTCCCATAAATTATTCAGCTATTAATATACGTCACCTAAGCCATACATTATTGAGTAATAGTTGTTATTACGGACGATAATTACGACACGCCATTACAGTAATCAATCAATTAATGTCTGATTTGATGATTGGTTTGTCCATCTTGTGAATAAGTAAGTTTATAAATAACAGATTTGTTGATAAACTAGAATACCTACCGATATAATTTACACTACTTACGCTGAATAAGTCATGTAGTAGTGTAGTTTAAGCAATGTGTCTTGTGTTGATACATAATATAAATACTCGAAACAAGCATAGGTTATATGCCCCTTATCATCGTTTACATAAAGTTAATAATTCTTTTGTAGGGCTAGGTATTCGTATATACAATAAAATACCAATTAGTCTTTTAGAATTGCCATTTAGTACATTTAAAGCTAAAATAAAAGACTACCTTATTAAGAAAGGTTATTATACTATTAATGATTATTTCAGTGACAAGGATAGATGGTCACTTACACTAGACAACTCATGATCTACTACTTATTTAGAATTTATATAGATACTTAGCATTTTTCAGTTTATCATTATATAACATTTCTAGTTCTTTTAAATTATTATTCGTTTATCATAATTAGGTCATTCTACTTACTACATCTACATTTGCATTGTTGTTCCACAATTTTTTTTTTTAAATTTACTGTACTGTAAGATGAAGATAACTCGTTATCATGGTCTGTGAACTAAAGTTTTTGTAATTTTGTGTATTCATATACCGTCACTTCTGTGACATACATTTCCACCATAGTTCTGAACATGGTCACGAGTTGTATACATTATAAGTCGTAAGTGGATGCTCCTGTTACACAATATTCGCATTGGAAGGCTAACCAAAACACATCATTTAGTTACTACATTAATTGCTTAAGTATTATATCTGTAACTGATTACTATCTACAAGTAATTTAGTACAATGTGTAACAGTTGCAGCTCCTTACAAAAATGAAAATATGTACCATAATATTGGCGATTCAAAAGAGTGGCCTCGAGTTTTATTGCCCGTTCTTTCTCGTGGCTCTACCTATTGCTTTGCGAACGAGGCAGTAAATGTAAATGTAGAAGCATTAAGTAATTTAATTTTAAAATTGACGTTCATAAGCGTCACATTGTGACCTAGATGAGTAAATGATTTTGATTTGATTTGATTTGGTTGTGGGTTCGATTCCCATACGGGACAAATTTAAAATTTACATTTTGTTTTGCCGATATTTTCTATGTCATCATCATTGCAGCCTCTCACTCGCTACTCACGTCCTCTGCTGGACATAGGCCTCTTGTAATTTGCGTCACAATAGTATTGTGAGCAAATTAGGAGGGCTTGGCCTACTATACCACGCTGGCCAGACGGGTTGGTATAGGTTTTGATGTCGAGTTTTCCGTCTCAGCGTGCAAAGACGGTATTTGCATCGTATTATCCCTTTGTCGCCTCTTACGACACCCACGGGAAGATAGGGGGTGGCGACGCTTGTATTCTATGCCGTCAACACACACGGCGATATTTTCTATGTAACTGGTGGCAAACGAGCAGGCATATCACCATGATGGTAAGCGGTTACTGCCGCTCATGGACACAAAAAATATCAGAGAAGTCACAAGTGCGCTGCCGCCCTTCGGGATAGGAGAAGGATTAGGAGGAGAAGTGTAATGAGGAAGAAGGAAAAGGAGAAGGGGCCTAAGTCACTTTCTCACCAAAAGAAAATTAACAGTATAAATACTGTTAATTTACGTCAATATTCTGTGAGAGGGTAGTACTTCCCCATCATATCAGCCGAAAGACATCCACAGCTGGACATAGGCCTCCCCAAGGCTCTCCACATAGACCGATCCTGAGCCACCCGCATCCATCCGCTGCCCGCGACCCCAACAAGATCGCCAGTCCACCTTGGCCTACCTCTGCTACGACTTCCGAAAAATTTCTGCTTCAACGGCCGCCACTCCAGAAAATTTCTGCTTCAACGGCCGCCACTCCAGAAAATTTCTGCTTCAACGGCCGCCACTCCAGAAAATTTCTGCTTCAACGGCCGCCACTCCAGAAAATTTCTGCTTCAACGGCCGCCACTCCAGAAAATTTCTGCTTCAACGGCCGCCACTCCAGAAAATTTCTGCTTCAACGGCCGCCACTCCAGAAAATTTCTGCTTTAACGGCCATCGGTTCTTCTGGCTATGTGCCCTACCCACTGCCACTGAGTACTTCCAAGGTCGAGCTGGAATCAGCAAGCCTCTACCAGCTCTACTTACGACAGACGACAGACGCGTCTGACAGTTTTTTGTATACTTTCTTTGTACGTGTGTAAAGTCCTCCGATATACTGGATTTATTGATATTGCGGGCGTAGTCTTTTAAGACGAACCTAACAGATAAAAAAAATTATCCTATAGAAACATTAACACATTAGTCTAGATTATTAGTCATCATCAGCCCTTAACAGTCCACTGCTGGACGAGGCCTCTCCTTTGGAAGGAGGAATTGGTCTACTATACCACGCTGGCCAAACGGGTTGGTATAGGGTTTGTATCAAGTTTTTCTTCTCTTACAGTGCTGTTCTCTGCATTATATGCTCCCTCTGTCGGCTCTTACGACACCCATGGGATGATATGGGATGGTGACATCCCGTATTCTTAATCCGTCACCACACGGACAGATTATTAGTAATAGGCGGCAAACGAGCAGACGGATCGCCTGATGGTAAGCAATTACCGCCGCCCATGGACACAAGCAACAACACAGGAGTCACAAGTGCGTTGCCGCCCCTTGGGGTTGGGAAAAGGGATGAGATGAGGAGTGGACTGAGGGAGAAGGAATAGAGGATAGGGCCTCCGGCACTCTCACTCACCGAACCAAACGCAACAGTTTAAGTACTGTTACTGGTACTTTACGTCGATTTTCTGTGAGAGGGTAGTACTTCCCCGGACGAGCCGGCCCATTCATGCTGAAATCAGCAAGGCTCTACTACCTGTAAATTTAAAAAGATTAGATTACAGATGAATACAAGCCAATACAAATAAATTAAGTTTCTCTTCAACATCATCAACTATAAAACACCTAACTAACGATTCAGAGATTAAATCAAGACGTTTTATCGCTACATAACAATTAAACTACCTAGGTACCGTCAGCAACATAAGTCGATATACATTTTGGGATTTCGAATAGTGTAGCTGTCTCAAATAATTATTATATCAATTATAACTAGACTAAGAAAACTTGTCCGTGTGGTGACGGATTAAGAATACCGAATGTCACCACCCTACATCATCCCATGGGTGTCGTAAGAGCCGACAGAAGGAGCATATTATGCAGAGAACAGCACTGTAAGAGAAGGAAAACTTGATACAAACCCTATACCAACCCGTTTGGCCACCGTGGTATAGTAGGCCAATTCCTCCTTTCAAAGGAGAGGCCTAGTCCAGCAGTGGACTGTTAAAGGCTGATGATGATGAAGAACACTTCTACAACCTTTCGGAGCCCACTGCTGGACTTAAGCCTCCCCTAATTTGTTTCACAGTAGCACTGTGAGTCAATAGGATATTTTGGCCTACTGTACCACGCTGGCCAGACAGGTTGGTGCAGAAGTCAAAGTCAAAGTCAAAATCATTTATTCATCTAGGCCACAAAGTGACGCTTAAGAACGTCAAAATTTAAGTGAATTACTTATTGATTCTACATTTACTGCCACGTTCGCAATGCAATAGGTATAACCACGAGAAAGAACGGGCATTAAAACTCATGGCCACTCTTTTCAAACAAATATAATGGTGGTACATTTTATTTTTGTAAGGAGCTGCAACTGTTTCACATTGTCGTCATCTACTAGTAAAATTTTTAGTAACTATTGATATCATACTCAAGCAGTAAATGATGTTCATATTGTAGCAGTGTTTTTAATGTTGACTTTTCCGTCTCTAAGATACAACTTGTTTCGTCTATGTTCCTTAGTCGCCGTTTACGTCACCCATGGAATGAAATAGCGTAGTGATTTTTTTTTTGCTTGACCTAAATCCACCTGAAGCATAATTTTTTAAAGGAAATAAATTAGAATTTTAATTCATATACCTAAGGTCCCAGCAAAAAATTTAAAGTGCCAAGCGACTTTTTTGTTGACCATACTATTTATTCCGTAGTAGGTACAAAAGTAAAGGGACATTAGTGACACCGATTTACTGAACAAGGAAGAGAGTTGTGCAAGTCCTTAACTGGAGCAGACTCGATGGGATTACGATCTTCAGACTACTTCGGATACATTCACTGACTAAGCAACAGCTTTTAAATCGATCGACTAAGATATGTGCAAATTCGCACGCATTAATTGCAATGTTATGTTGGACTAGATTTTGCCCGCGGCAGGCAGTTATCTCGAGAAAAAGTAGACTATGTGCTATTTTGATGTTCATATCAGGTATGAAGGTATACCAAAATAGCAATTCCTGCAAGTTTCATCACGATTACTTCATTCGTTTTCGCTTGAAGAGTAATAGACATACGGCTTCAGAAACTTTTGTATTTTTATAGTAATTAGATATGGAATAAGGAATGTTTAAACCTAATCGTTTAACAAAGAGTTCGAATAGGCTTTCACTCATACTGATAATTGTGCCGAGCACTTCTGAGAAAAATATCAATAGGTAAGTAGTATTTATTTTATAGTATGAAAAGAAAATGGTGCATTCAGGTATATTTCATTAATTTATATTTCAATGAAAATATGATAAAACAGGGTTCGAAATAAACAAAACAATAAACAATATCTGAATACTGATAAATATAACGATTTCCCGTTTTTCTGAATATTTGGCAGTTCAAAATTGGTTTCACGGAACTGCATTCGACAGTTAAAAAAAGTACCAATGTTGTTTGTAAAATTGTTTTAAAACAATTTGTTACGCTGGATTTTAGTTTAATTCCAAGTTATTTATGAATTATAACTACATTTCAGCATTTCTTTGCATGCTGTGGTCTCCTTTAAATGAAGGAGTACACAAATCATACCCTATGTGCAATCAACCGTGTAAATTAAAGTGTATATTCTTTGTTGGAGATCCTGAATAAATAAAATAAAAATAAAATACACTCATAAAGACAACACTGATATTTGACTGCACAGGAATAGCGGTTTAACCGGCCACCTCACTGCGTCTGTTAAGAAGTTCTCCGAGTGTTGTGGGTTCGATCCCTGCACAAGACAACACTTTGTGTGATCCTCATATTACTTATTATTCTGAGTTTCAATGTACAAAGTGTCGTTGATTGAATGTTTGTAAAATCCCTTGCGACACAAGATTTATTGTCAGATGCACAGTTCCTTTAAAAATACATACATAAGTACATAGACTCGCGACCGTTTCCTGGAGGGGTAGGCGGAGACTACGGAACACGATTTGCAACGACCCTGTCATATTTCTCTTGCTTTATTCACTCCCATCTTATTCCTCATGTATGCTCTTTCTTTAAAAATATGACGAAGTAATTAATATATTTTTTTTATTATGAATTTCGTAATTTTAAAGACAAAATAATATTCTAATTGGCTGTTTTTGGCTGAATCTTGATACGGCTGTCAACACTTTTACAGGGTATTATTATCTCTTAAAATATGCATATGCAATTAAACATTGACAGGTGAAAGTTAAAGAGATATTTTCACGTGATATCAACTTACTTGATATGACTTACCTACAAAACGTAATATAAAAAGCAAATTATATTTATAAATCCATTAAAAAGCTGTGCACTTGATTGCTTGTCACCTTTAAATTACTGTGTGCAGCAAAAGGTTATCCAAGACACATTTATACCCATGTCACTTCGTTGCAGTTATTAGTATTTACAGAGGCATAGCAGCGATATAAGCCACCTATAGTTTACCAAATCCAATGAAGGAATAACAGATGAAAATATTACTCTGGATTTTTCTGTTTTGAATCCGAGTATCAAACGTCAATATTTTAATGAAAAATGAGCTCAATATATCGGTTTCTGTATCCGCCGATATTCCAGTCATCATCATCATCATCAGCTTTCAACAGTCCACTGCTGGACTAGGCCTCTCCTTTGAAAGGAGGAATTGGCCTACTATACCACGCTGGCCAAACGAGTTGGTATAGGTTTTGCATCAAGTTTTCCTTCTCTTACAGTGTTGTTCTCTGCATAATATGCTCCGTCTGTCTGCTCTTACGACACCCATGGGATGATATGGGGTGGTGACATTCCGTATTCTTAATCCGTCACCACACGGACATCCGGATCCACACGGATATTCCAGTGAAACGCGTAAAATGACGTCATAGTTCACAGATAAAAAATATGTGTAAAACGGTCAAGTCCAGTCAAACGTGGTCGTGAAGCAGTGAAATAGTAGTGTTTTCCTCCATTCATACCTTACGCGGTCATCATTTGAAGTTATTATACTTGTATAATGTGTTTCGTAACAGCTCTCCACCGTATATCATCTTAGATTTCGATCTCAACCGCTCTAGATGGTAGCAATGACATACATACGATTTATTTGATGGTATAAGTACTTGTTATGAATATAGAGTTGTATATAAGTATGTGCTACTTGGTTTGTTTTTATTTTTTCTTACTGGTTGCCCTCATTTTGTAATTACGCTTGTCATGTGAACAATAAAGTGGATAGGCGAACTAGATGTCTTTTTAGTTTTTGACTAGCCTAAGTAACTGATCACGAATTTTGTAAAGATCGAATCAAGGATCTTTCGAAGTTCTTTCGTAACAGATACTATGACAGTTGGGCAGTGGCTAGCTTGTCCACGCTGGGCGATAGTTTTTAAAAGTAAGAACTTTTTGAAAAATCGGCCAAAATGAGCGCGCTGTCAACCGGAAAAGATGCGGGAAAAGCATGAATGTGTTATACAAACGGCACATAATTATTATAATCGTAACGGATGCTAAACTAAGCTAGTCGACTTAAATGAAACGAAAGCTTGATCAAGAGCGTCGGGCCAAGAATGTCGAGTTCCGTGTCATAGTTTCGAAGGCGTGGTCAAAATATATAAACATTTCAATTTTAGCTGTTCTCTACCAATCGATTATGAGCTAAACGAAAGATAGATGGAGGCATATGAAGAAACAATTAAACGAGATTTTTGTATATAGGTACTTCATTTATTTATTTACCATTTGCAAAACCAACAGCTATAACAATTAAGACAAAATTACTGAAATTTGAAGTAGTAAGCCAATTACAGGTTCTCACGGATAGTCATAGAAAAGCACTATTACGCGTCAACAATGTTATGAAATTAAGATAAAGCTACGAGTCGAAGAATTTAAGATTTAGCTTCTGCGCGCTACAATGCATTTGGTATTAAATGGGTCAAAAGAGTATTCCTTACATATTTGATTGAAAACTTTGATTGCTCGCACTCTATACGTGTTTTGTCTATAGTTGGTTGATGAGAATGGCATCAATATAGGTGGATTGAATCTAACTGATCTTTGAGGCACGTTGAAGTGCAGTTTCTGCAACAAGCTGGGACAATCAATTTCATTAGATATTATTTTTAACATGAATGGCAAATCTGCTAACTGGCGACGATGTTCAAGTGGCTGAAGATGAAACTTTTTGCATAGTTGAATGTAATTATTTGAGTTATACAGCACTTGTAAACGAAAACAAAGAAACCTTATAAAACGTTTTTGAATATTCTCAATACGGTCAATGTATTTATGGTAACACGGGTTCCAAATTTGAGAGGCATATTCAAGGTGACTTCTTACAAACGCACAGTAGAGAATCTTGAAAGAAGAACTAAGGCGAGGGCATCCTTAAAATGTATAATAATATTACTTCGAAAGAAAAACCAATTGAGAAGAATATAAATGCCTAGTCAAACCACCTGTTGACTTAATACTAGTTTAAAATAACCATACACCTTATGAGATTTAGCGAACTAGCCTAATTACTTTTTCGAGAGTACCGGATGTATCTAAATTGAACAAGCTCTAACATTCTTAGTACCACCTTGTGTCAGATGAGTGTTATATAAGCGAATATGTATTAATGTGTTATGTGATAATATTAGAATCTCGGCGATCGAGACTTAATTTGCATCAAAATTTGTATAATCATGAGCCTAGTGACTATAAATATATCATTATGGTGCTTATCATTTATGGTAATGAAAATCGTCATAATACATGCTTCTGTTGTGGGATTTGCGTGTTACTTTACCCAGCTGACAGCCACCACTATTTGTATGAGATCAGAATAAAAAAATTGTAAGTTGCCATGCTAATCATGAAAACGATCAAGCCGGCAAGTAATTCCGATAAGTTTTTGCTAATACCCATATTGTTTTTTTAAATTTTCCCATCCGCCATCTTTGATTTCCCATCCACCATCTTGAATCACGAAACAGATGTTGTATTTGGATTCCCCATCCCTTTTAACATCGCAGACGATACCATTGACTTTTTAAAAATTTGCCCATCCGCCATCTTTGATTTCCATCCGCCATCTTTGGGTTGGGCTATCATAGGCAATAACAATTTTTAAAATCCGACTGCTAGTTCCTGAGATTAGCCGACATTATCTTTTAGCCTTTTGCCCGGCCCCGAAGGGTCGAAGAGTTATGTTATACAGCCTATAGCCTTCCGGAATAACTGGGCTACCATATACAAAAAGAATAGAATTTTTCAGATCCGACCGGTAGTTTCTGAGATTAGCGCGTTCAAACAAACAAACAAACAAAAAACAAACAAACAAATTCTTCCGCTTTATTATATTAGTAAAGAAAAAATATTTTAATTTTTTTTATATTTGATACAAATCTCCTTTATTGAGCGGCTACTTCCATAGTTGTCGTTTTAACTGTTTAAGAAATATAACTGCAAAAAGTATTTACACATACAAACTACTTAGTAAAGACTGTGTTAACCGGTATCTGTGACGTTTCGCTAGATCGGCCAATATGGCGACTGTGATTTGTCTGTCAGAACCATTACAATTTAACAAAATACTCGACAATCCAAATTTTGCGGATATATGTTGTCGACTCGATATCTTTTTTTTAATGTTTTATTATTCAGGTAAGGTTTCGATACTCCTTGACGAAATAATTACTATAAGATTTGACACTGCGTTAGCAGCGCAGTCCGTCGGTTCCAATGTGAAACATTCCAAAATCCACAACTACTTACAAATTAAATTAATAATTTGCAATAAAATAAAATTGCGACTATAATTAAAGATCTAAGCTATCCTATCTCTCAAGTTGGACCAGAAGGCCAATTCTCGTATTTAACAGACACTGACACTGAATTTTGACTGAACTGCGATTTAATTTTGAATTGACTCACAATTGGTATTCTGCTCCACTTAATCTCCTTATAGTATAATTTCGATATAATCAATTTATAATCTCTTGTTGATCTTAGAGGTAATGTCAAAAACTCAAAAACAAAAACATGAATTTTGCCATTGTATGGGAAAATACATTAATAGGAATGGTTATTGGATGCCAATACGTTTACATGCCAAATTAAAATTAATATACAACTAAGTAATAAAATTTCGGTAAGTAAATATATTGGTTCCTTGGATCGTGTGAATTATTTTCAATAGGTATTCAATAATTAAAAAAATTAATATTCAATAATAGAAATTATTCAGACATTATAAAGATTTAAACGATGGTAACGTACAATTGGGTTTTTTAATTCGTTTTTTCCTCCTAATAATTTTATCTCATTTGTTGAATTTCTCGAGCAAAAGTTTCGCGAATATTTCGATCTTGAAATAAATATTGTCAATGCTGGCAACGAAATACTTACATAACATGTTTGCATGTTATCCACCAGGATCTCCTAGCCAGATCCCCCAGAGGATCCTCGTGAACTCATTAGTTGTGAAATTGTATAAAAGCAATTAACGTTTACAAAACCAGTGACTATCAGAAAGTTATCAGCCATCGATAGGGATTACAAAAATCAGGTGCATGCGATTTTCGACCTTATTGACGTAACTCAGAATTTATAATTTTAATAACGTTTCAATGTCAGAAAGCAAGAAAATACCAAAAAGAAGTTTATCATGAATTGTCAATAAGGTCGAAAATCGCATGCACCTGTTTTTTGTAAGCCCTATCGATGGTTGATCATTTTATAGTCATTTGTTTTGTAGACATGAATTTGTCTTACACAATTTCTTTCTAAACTTATTTTAGATACCTATCCCCGTGGTAAAACTAGTGGCACATAATAGCTAAAGGCGATTCCTATGTTTATTAGCAAAATAGATCATAAATATTACCAGAAAAATATTCAACACTATTAGTGGTATCGTTGGGAATGTCAAATAAATCACGTCATCATGTCGTGTCCTTGGTAACAAATGTATATTTTTATTCCGTGCTTTTAAAAGTATCAGGTGCATGCTTTTTTGGTTCCACTCGCTATTTTATTTACAACTGTACTTCTGCCGTATAGCGAATCGGTCGAGTCCAAGAATCTGCCCAATTCACGAATCTGTCGAGTTGGGAATCTGCCGAATCACGAATCTGTCCATTCCAGAATATGTCGTATACCGAACAAGCGATTTGTCTTAACCTATTGTGACAACCCTACCAAAATAGGTAACAAATTTACAAGCTCTTAAGAAGCTGTTTCTCTGTTCGGTTTATTTACTCATGTGGTTATATTATGTACGATGGTATCATTGTGAAAAAACTAGAAATACCTTATCTGCTCTACTAATAATTAGCAGAATACCGTTCACACTAGTTCACACTTGGTTCAACTTTCGATGTAGTCCCGATCTCATTAAAGTGTCAGTTAAGTTACGAGAATACCATTTATGACGCCGAGACTAGATCGATATTGGAATTTGAACAAATATAATTACCAGAATTGGCCTTCAGACTGCTCACGGTGTGCCAATTTAATTTAAAATCGGTTAAGTAGTTTAGGAATCCATCGCGAACAAACATCGTGACAGGAGATTTATATATCTTATTATTATATTATTATTATTTGTTTCTCTTTCACGCGTACTTTTCTAACATATGATGTTAAAGAATGTACACGGCCCTTTGGCAGGCGTACACGGAGACATAGGTCCAACGCGCAGAGGCCCCTTGAGAATTTTAATCTAGGATGTGGTGGGACGCCTACTGAGGAGCCTCCATAACTGCACTATGAAGTACAGCCACGGATTAGCCGCAGCAGGTGTAGGACTATTGCTACTTGTATGGAAACTACTTATTCCGGGCTATTGTGATGGGTGTTCAATGGATTAGTGAATATGGAAACTATGGATAAACGGCGTCTGCCCTAAGTACTCTTATAGTACGTCGAAAAGGGGCAGACGGTGACTTGCCAACTCACTAGATGGGCCCTCTCTAAATAGCCACCATGGCAAACGAAGTCTGCCATAAAGGCAGCCAGAGGGCAACACCGGTGCGAGTGGCTAGGGGTGTAGAGCGGTGCGGCACCGGTTTCGCCATCGCGGGTCGTGACCCGGAGCGGGTTTCCCCGTAATTACGCCCTTGAAAATGACACTTCCACCCCCGAGCAAATAGCTCTTGCGACTTCCCTCTGGCCGGCCAACCAAGGCAAGCCAGAGTTGAGAGTCCTACGGGCGCTCTTGGGCATCAACTCCAACCAGCCAATAAAGGCAAGCCGGAGACGAGGCCCTGACCGACTCTCTGAAGTATTCGGGACCGCAGTGTCGCCACACACATTCAGCTCGCCACAAAGCTGCCCTGCGGTTTTTATTATTATTATTAAGAAGATATAAAGCTTAAGAGTTTGTTTGTCTGGTTGAACGTGCTGATCTCAGGAGCTGGTGGCCCGATTTCAAAAATTCTTTCAGTGTTAGATAGCCCTTATATTGAGAAAGGCTATAGGCTATATAACATCACGCGCTGAGCCACGGGAGCGGAGCAGTAGCCTTAAATAACGCGGGTGTAACCGCGGTCACATCTAGTGTAAACATAATTCTTTAGTTGTCGTTTTGGTCACTTGACCGTCTTTCTTATAACAATAACGAGGTGACCCCAAATATTACATTCGGCGATTGGCATTGATGGTTTAGTCATTAATTTGAAGGAGATGTTAATGCTTTTAATTAATTAATAGTATCGTGATCGGGCCAGGGTTAGAACAATGTAATTAAGGCAGAGCACTTGTATTATGTTTCGATGATTGGTGAAATGATACATTAAACGGCTAAGTTGGAGATTTTTAATAAGTACGTTATTTACCGTACGACAAGAGGCTGACAGACGTGCGGCTAACGTAAGGATGTACTTTCGATATTAAAGCCATTTTATGAAAGTTGAAAAAGCCTTAGGCTTTTGAAGGAAAACGGATGTGGTCAGTTTTGACATTTTGTGGTGGTGAGTATAGAGTACTTACCTATCAATATTGTCGTAACGGTTGCGATCCAAAACCCTCCTTTTGGAGCCCGGGGTACCTACGCTTTTCCCTATAAAGTCTCCACTTTTTCCGACATCCTTAAAATGGCCAATGGACTGGCGCGTGAAAGAAATGCTTTTAAAATAGCATTGCCCACGTCACAGCGTAGGCGAACCTCTTTCCGCCTTATTACAAAACATGGACTAAATATAAATCGAGGTTTAGCCCTTAGCTTACCTGCGTAAAATTGATTTTACGTGCACTATAAACACATTTTTCTAAAACTATTGTCATTAAAATTCTTTAGAACAAATCTCGAACAAAAATATGTAATTATTTGCCTCAAAAAGTCCTTTTAAAAATTCTCCATCACGGTCTAAACCTGGTATTATTTTTAAACCATGTTTTGTAATAAGGCCCATTCAGTTTATCTACTAGGTCATCGATATGAAGGATGCAACGGATGTGGGAGTTCCCAATGCGGTCCTGTCACGGGATTCCGCATATCCAGCGTAGCATATTATTTTTCAATTTCTACATATTATTTACAAGTGCTTGTATAGTTCTGTATTACCTTTGCCATTTATACCTATCATACATTTACAGTCCAATAATCATATATATGGACCATTCCAACTTCTATTTTGATTGTTCAATTGTGGTTCAATTTCTCGAAGGTTTTGATTTGGCCACGGGAAATACACAGAACACATGTAATGACTTTCCCAGTAAAGTGGGCCGTCTGAACCCAGCTCGCTCAAAATGGAAGACTGAGTTTAAATCGGAATTGATCGCACCCGATGTACGATTGCACTGCACAGTAGTTGTCTTTCGCTTTGAGTTGTTTAGTGCTCTGAGTAAAAACTTAGTTGATATTTAATCAACCTACTATTAGGATCGTGGAAATATGTAAGGATGTATGGATGTATTGAGAGACTAGCTTTAAGTATTACTAGGGTAGGCCTTTTATTGCACGAGCCGTCTAGACAGGTACAAACTCAGAATCAGTTATTCTGCCGTCATGTAGTATCGCACACATGTGCAGTACTGTGTTTCGGTTTGAATTGTACTAAAGCTTGTGAAATTATTGGTAATTAGAAGGTAGACAGCGGCTTGGCTGTGTATCTGACATGCCTAAGTCTATGGGCAGCGTTTGCCTCTTACCATGAATTAGGTGGACAGTCAGTTCGCCTGCCATCTTACTGCCATAAAAAGTAGTTTAGCGTGAAAGAGGAACATACATCCATTAGTAGGAAACTAGTTTACAATATGAATATAATCATTCCTGTCAGTGCGACGTAGTAAAATCTAAGAAATTATCATTTAAATATTCTCCACGGTAATGCTCATCAGATTATTTTTATTAAAATACCTAATATTAATTTGCTTTTAATCTGTAATGGCTACTTGCTAAACAACTTATGTATTCAAATTATACGTGTGTATATCGGGTTATCGCAAGTTCAATGGCATTTGACAAAATTTTACAAATGTCAGGTCGAAGTTCGTTAAATTATATTTTTTTATATCATTTACCTCCTAAAGAGAAATAAAATACGCTACCTACCTATCTCGATTTTTCTACAGTGGCAACATTATAAAAAACCAACATAATTAAGTATTAGGTATACGATATTTGCATAATATTGCGTATATTTTATATAAACACACAAATATACATTAGCATAATTTCTTACATGCTCCACTTTCCCCATACAATGGTCGAGCTCAAAAACCGTATCGACTGTGCCCGCCGTTGCATAAGGGATGTTACACGTGAAAGAAATAAACTTCAACTTTTTTTAATGGTGTTTCGACAGGCTACAGATGGCCACTAGTATTGTCATATGATAATGCGAAATTCGTGGCCATTGTTTCTGTTTATCTGATGTTTCGAAACTGTTTTATGGATGCGTTCTAAGCCCTATGTAGGGCTGTCGATTGAGTTCTGAAACTATCTGTGGAAATTATATTGCAAAATCTTTTATTAACGTTGCGGCAGTAAGCTGGTGTAAAATAAATATTGTTATTTCTCGTTTCAAATTAATATTAATATGCCTAAACACTATTTTTAATAACCAATTAAGTAATGGTTTATGTTTTACGCTGATGATAATTAAGCGAGTTTCTTTTAATGCTTTGATAATAAATTTGTTTAATGATTCATATAAATGGCCAAGAATATGTCGGGTATTCTGGTCCTACGATTGGACTTGGAAATCGATTGGACCTGGTATAAATCTATAAACAAGAGTATGTCGTTATTTGTCGTCAATATTTTGTCACCTATTTCAGTATAATAAAATAGTATTGCACCGAGTAAAGGTGATTTACTTGTTAACAAATATTAATTGCACAAACATTAATCGTTAAATTTCACATCGGCACTAAATATTTAATGTTTTATTAAGATGATAATGACCTACTAACGGGTTTATATGCATTCGCGCGTATGTAAGGTGAAGTTAGGTTAAAATTAAGACTGAAATGTATCAAAGTCATCAAGGACGGTAAAAGTTGTATGTACCTGTGCATTTTGACCTGGATTTTTATTAAAACCTCGATATGAGGGTGGTTAACGATTGCAGAATTGAATTTAAGTAATAATTGCGTGTGTATGCATCAAGATCGCGTAAAGCGGGCCGAATTAAATTAATGGAATTTTACCGCAAAACTGCATAGGTCCGTTTTCAGTATAACATTTAAAAGGAGCTATAATTTTGCTGCAATGTGCTGTAACATACTTTGAAAATATATCCACAATATTCCTTTTATAGTTTTTTGATTTTTTAGAGCAGCGGCGATAGCCCAGTGGTGTACACACTGTACGCAACGGACTGCGGAGACGATGGTCTCGGGTTCAATCCCCAGTTACACCGGGCACACTCCTCCGACTTTTCGAAGTTATGTGTGTATTAAAATGTTAATTATCGCTAGCTTAACAATGTGCCCGGTAGATGGCAATAAGTCCGCCTCTATTCCATTGGGACCGAAACATAACTGGCGAAGTGTGGGTGTGTATTACACCTCTGCTCCTCCCCTTTCGGGGATAAAAGGCGTGAAGTTATGTTTATTGATTTCAGCACAAATGCGACTTGTCTAAGCCCATGTATCTGGATACAAAAACAATTAATGACATTACTACTTGAAAATTTTACCAGTAAAAACCTAAATCCTCTTTCAAGGTATACACGCTCGTAAGTATATATATTTATTATTATTATTAAGTAGATACTAGATTCCCTCGCGATTTCATTTGTCCGTCTCCCTCTATTTTTATTTAGGCTTCGCTCCCGAGAGTAAGTGTGCTATTTAACAGATCTTATACCCTTCCTTGATAATAGGGCACTCGTATAAACAGATTTTTTAAATTCTATTTCTTATCCCTAAGATTAGACCGTTTCCAAACAAACTCTTCAGGTTATATTAGTAAAGATTTAAAGAAAATGTCAATAGGCCTAATAGATTTTAGATATAATAGCATATACTGCAAGTCTTCATTCGCGTTCATTATTCCAACGTTCATATTTCCAATGTCAGATCGCTGTAGGACTTGGAACTAGCCAATCAGAGCGTTGAACACCAATCGAATCGAGGTGATACATAGGGTGACTAAAGTCTTACTTCATCATCAGTCTTTACCTACATCATCAGCCTTTAACAGTCCACTGCTGGACTAGGCCTCTCTTTTGAAAGGAGGAATTGGCCTACTATACCACGCTGGCCAAACGGGTTGGTATAGGGTTTGTATCAAGTTTTCTTTATCTTACAGTGCTGTTCTCTGCACAATATGATCCCTCTGTCGGCTCTTACGAAACCCATGGGATGATGTAGGATGGTGACATTCCATATTGTTAAACCGTCACCACACAGACAAAATCTTACTAAAGTCCTTTTATACGGTTCAGCACATGAGAATGAGTACTAGTAACCCTCTCCCTCTAATAAATGAACGGCTTAGTCTGGAATGCAACCTGTGACCCTCACATTTCACGGCCATCCATCCAGCTTACGATACTAGGTCAACAAGCCGCTAATTCTAGCTAATTAATATTCTGATTATGTTTTAAAATAATTTCAACTGTAACTCCAATTAATTAATAAATAATTTACAACGCTAAATTGTAATTTCTGAGTAGTAGTATTGTCACACTGCTTCCGTGGTCCAGTGGATAGCGTATGCGACTGCTGATCGGAGGACCCGGGTTCGATGCCCGGGTCGGGCAAAAGTGTTACTGGGTTTTTCTGTATACTCGGTAGCAGCCCGGAGTCTGGTGATGTGCCCAGTAACGGTAATAGGCTCGCCCCCTATTACGTGGGACCTTAAAAATCATGGCGAAATGTGGGTGTGATATTTACACCTCTGCCTACCCCTTCAGGATTTAGGCGTGAGACTATAAAAATAAAGAAGTAAAATAGGAAGTCAAAGGAGTGCCCCACATATCGCTAGATGTGAGATAACTTGTCGGGGCAAATTTAAAATTTCGTGCAGACATTAAGAATCGCAGATAATAGGAACAAATAGATAACAAGTATGTTATAATATTCAGAACGTATATATATATATATATTCTATTAAAATTGTAATTGACATAGATAGGAAGGGCTTAGACTAGGAAGGCGAAAGATCAGCGGGATATCTCTGGTACGAGATTTTCTACAATTGAAAGATCATTACGGACTACTCCACTTTAAAACTGCTTGCTCGGATAGCGTAGAATTTTATATTGAATAGAAAAAAATAATCTCTAATAAAATGTTTTCTTTTTGCGTATTAATTTACACATCCCTTAAAAAAGACTTAAACCTGCTTGACGAAAAAATCAAACCTAAAATCTAAGGGTAACATAAATACAAAATCCCACAAAACCGATATCAAAAACATAAGACATGATTGCCTTAATTTCCAAAAAAGAGAACGCCTTATTATGTTTCCATGCACGCGACTCGCGAGTGCTGTAACGTAATTTAGGTAATATTATGCATTGGCCGGATCAAACAGAGCGCCTTGAGAGACAGCCGCTTTCTCTCTCGAACCGGAATTCATTCACAGAATATTTTGAGACGTGACCAATGTTTGTACGAGAGAAAAACTAATGACAGTGTCAAATATTTGCTGTTCTGACTATGATTTTAGTCAGCAAACATAGTTGAGAAGATTTTATAATCATAAAATAACTATTTATCGAAATAAAACCACATGTCAGTGCAGTCATACCATAATATTATCCGCCTTAAGAGGTATCGTTTAAAACCAAGTCCTAGCTCTTGGACACATAGCCTGGCACATAAAATATTCTAAGACAGAAAATAAAAGTAAACACTATATATAGTTCAAAGTTAAGCCGTGTGGTTGACGGCATAGAATACAAGTGTCACCACCCCCTATCTTCCCGTGGGTGTCGTAAGAGCCGACTAAGGGATAACACGATGCAAATACCATTTTTGCTTAGAGACGGAAAACTCGACATCAAACCCTATACGACTGCCTCGTTGGTCTCGCGGCATAAATGTGCGCGTGAGATCGGGAGGTCCCGGGTTCGATTCCTGGGTCGGGCGGTGTTATTGGGTTTTTCTGTCACGAAATTCTCAGTAGCAGCACGGAGTCTGGAAATGTGCCCGGTACGGCAATAGGCTCGCCCCTTATTATGTGGGACTAAAGTATATCTGGCGAAAAGTGGGTGTAGAAATACACCTCTGCCTACCCCTTCGGGGATAAAAGGCGTGACGATATGTATGTATGTATGTATAGTTCAAAATAAATAAAGATGACATTTGTAGGCAATCGTTACATAAGAATCTGACATCATCAGCCTAGCGCTCTCCCGGTTGTAGTATAAGACCATCGCCTAGGAGCCCGGAATTCGCGAATATAATCGCGATTTCCAATAACTGTTCCCTATAGTGCCCTATAAGCAGTTCTAGCTCAATAGGCAGAAGTATATCTTCACTACATTCCCATATTCTCATTAAGTGCGACTAAAATTTTAAAATCATCAAAAGCTTTCTGGTTACGTAGGTACCGATGTATTTTGACGTGCTGAATCACAAAACAATGAAAACAACTGACAGTTGCTTTTCTTTATATTTCCAATCTCTTTGCTTTTCTTCTTTAAACCTTTTAACCGGTAATGGACATTCCATAACCTACTTGACTTTTCAAACAAGAAACAAAAAATGTATCGATAAAAAGCGTCTAGACATAAATTACTGTACGGATATTTTGTTGATGAAATCTATACTAATATAAATAAGTTGAAGTGTTTGTTTGTTTCTATACGCTCCATCTCTAGAACTACTAGACGGGTAAGATTTTTTTTTATAATTAATAGAACCATACAAATGGCTATAGACAATGTAGCATCATGCCTTGACTCTTTTGATCAGGAAAATAAAAAAGGAACGCGAGAAGGATGTAAGAGCATGATCGATCAATGTAATACGACGCTTTAGTGGACGAGGTGTGGCGGGTGATACCACGGGGCGTACTAGTTTCGTTATAAACAAGATGTTCTAGAGTAGGTATTAATTATTATGTGAAATAGTTTTCCGTAAGTCGTGCTTTCTCTTGCGTCCACACGTCACTCATGCCGTCAAACTGACGCGTCTGATAATATCTTGGAGCCGGAATGTGTGTACCATCTTAAAACTTAATTAAGTAATAGGTGTGGGCTCAAGTATTTTTAAAAGGATTTAGACGTGACAATTTATGCCTAGATAATGCTCAAGTGGGCCGTGTGGTTGACGGCATAGAATACAAGTGTCACCACCCCCTATCTTCCCGTGGGTGTCGTAAGAGGCGACTAAGGGATAACACGATGCAAATACCATCTTTGCGTAGAGACGGAAAACTCGACATCAAACCCTATACGACTGCCTCGTTGGTCTCGCGGCATAAATGTGCGCGTGGGATCGGGAGGTCCTGGGTTCGATTCCTGGGTCGGGCAGTGTTATTGGGTTTTTCTGTCACGAAATTCTCAGTAGCAGCACGGAGTCTGGAAATGTGCCCGGTACGGCAATAGGCTCGCCCCTTATTACGTGGGACTAAAGTATATCTGGCGAAAAGTGGGTGTAGAAATACACCTCTGCCTACCCCTTCGGGGACAAAAGGCGTGACGATATGTATGTATGTATGTAATGCTCAAGTTTTGAGATAGTACCTAATCTGACTTGTATATTTGGTACTGAGATTGTCTTTGAATTTATTGATTTGAAGAACTTACTTACTTACTCATCGAACCTATTCGATGAGCCGATCAAATCATGATGTGGCAGCAAGTTTCATAAGAACGAGGCGCTTACTTCAAAAGCTGTGTAATGTTTGTAATCTAGAAACATACTGTTTTAAGAAATATGTATGTGGCAACATACATAATAATATTACCTTATAATATAAATAATATTCTACCACATACACACATCACCATCTAGTCCCAAACTAAGCAGAGCTTGGGTTATGGGTACTGATAATGGATAAACATACAATACATTTTTTTGTAAAAACATACATATTATACATAGAAATTAATATGTTACAGCATAGAACAGGTCATGTCGAAAAGCTATTATTAGTCCAATTTTCAACAATAATACTTACCATCCACTATTAATTATGTATCCACTTCTGGCATAATCATAATATAAACTTGAATCTGAAAGCGCTAGTTATAAATTGTAAAAGTCAAACAGCTGATAAATAGAACGAACAACATTTAATAAAACACAATATTTACAGTATCTAAAATATATTGAACATAAATAACAACAAACAATTAATTTTAAATTTGATGTACTCATATGGCGCGTTGCAATTCATAATAAAATTATGACAAACTTGAAAATCTTCGCAATACCGAAGTAATTAGAAAATTACCCGTTGTTATTATCTATAAACTCCTTGACTTGCTCTTGGTACATTCTATGCTTCTGTTCTAGTGTTTTCAAAGCACTCGATGGACGGATTCCACCAACATTTACTATAAAACTTATTTGCACAGGACCTGTCCCATCGTCCGTGTTTATACATTTATTATTAGCTACAGAATTCCCGGAATTTATATTTGAATTAGCTTTTGCACTGTGCCTTCTAGTTGTATCTCCACTGTTCTTTGTTTTGTTCAGTGACTCACATTTTTCAATTTCCTTTTCATTCTTCTTAGTAGATTTTAACTGTTTAACACGCTCTTTTTCCGCGGTCCTAGCTCTTGATTTTTGTGCATCAGCTGATTTAGATTTTTGGTATACGTTTTTGACGAAGGTATTTTTTTCATTTGTTGTTTTATTGATCAAATACGATGCAGTAGTTTTGACTTTCCCATCTGCGTCGGTGGATTCTTTACCAGTGTTTCTTTGCTTTGCAGACGAAACTTGTTCAACCTTTTTTTCGCTATACTGAATGGTGTTTTTGTATATTTTTAGTCTATTCTCCATCCTGACCTTCTCTGAATACCTTTGAAGACTTCTCGCTCGTTCTAACCTCGGCCTTATCTTTTCCATATCAGGACCCAGACCACCTAGTTTAATATTTGGCGGACGTTCAACAGACGCTCTTCTAGGAACTCGGCGAGGATTCGATACTTCAGAAACACTCTTAAAATTCTCAGGACTCTCGTCACGCCTGGTGGGCGAGTCGAGATCTAAATGGTCTTGTAAAAGTAAACTTTCCTCTAAAGAGTTCTCCATATAATTTTGAATATCTTTATTTAATAACTTGTCGTAATACATCTCATTATAGGCTTCAGTGTTGTAAAAATCTGTAGCTGGATTATTCAAATCATCTTCAATATCCTCCCGCTCAGTGTCACCAAATTCTGGTGATAATGATCGTATTTCATTGTTATCAGTCTTTTTGTTTTTGTCTGGTGCCAGCTGTTTTCTAAACATTTCAAGATAAGTGGGCCGCCTTGATTTTTGTTTGTCTTTGTTTACTAAGTAACTGCTGGCTTGACTTAAATCATTTTTTGCATTGTTGGATTTGTATGATTTACCTGCATTGTTTTTACTCCGTTTCTGAACTTTTGGTACCTTTATGAGCACATCATTTTCATAAAACGGAACGAGTATTGTATCAACTTTGTCTTCAGATGGTTTAGTTTTTACTTTAGCCTTCCATTTTGCACTAGTTTCCAAGCTGTCCAACGAAAGATTGCTATCTGTGCTGGAGTTTTTATCCATTATTCTGTATGAAAATTTCAGTCTTTTTCTACGGCTCATAAATAGATACGAAGTATTGTCCATAATGTCACCTAATGTCAATGTTTTTATTTTTCGTTACAGACTGCCAAGCCAGACTAAATAGGTGAAAATCAATAATACTTTTTGCAGAAATGCAAAGTAAAGTTGTTTATTAAAAAGAACTGGATGTTGTACATAGTTATCGAGGCACGAAAACAGTTGGTTTGCTTTGTTCGTTAAGGGACATGTGCGATAAATTGTGTGCTTGTCAAAAGTTGGACACATAGCGGCGCTGGCAGGACGCCAGGTCGAAGTAATGCGCAAATTGCTTTACACTACCGTCGGCAGCGCCGCGACGTCACGACATCCTCACTCCCACCCCTCACACGTGTCATCCTGTACCTGCCTGATGACACAGCTCTACATATGCTTCTTCATGATATGTACAAGCTTTGTGATTTTTAGTACTTATGCTTTTGTCGTTGTCTCGCGGGACTGCCTCGTTGGTCTCGCGGGACTGCCTCGTTGGTCTCGTGGCATAAATGTGCGCGCGGGATTGGGAGGTCTCGGGTTCGATTCCCGGGTCGGGTGTTATTGGGTTTTTCCGTTTGGATATTCTCAGTAGCAGCACGGAGTCTGGTAATGTGCCCGGTACGGCAATAGGCTCGCCCCCTATTACGTGGGACCTAAAAATCATGGCGAAATGTGGGTGTAATATTACATCTCTGCCTACCCCTTCGGGGATACAGGCGTGAGACTATAAATAAAAAATAAAAAAATAATAAAATGTTTTTTCCTTTTGCATGGCAATCTGCCTAGCCATTTAGCTATTAGTTTTTGTGTTTTCACTGTCAAGGAATTTTGCGGGGAAAGCTTTTAGTATATCTACATAGGATACCATTAGACTTTAGAGCGTCCTCTTCACTCAACCTCGTAATATTTTTACCTACTTCAAATATTACATAAAAAAGAAACAGAAAAGAAATATCTTCAGTCTAGTCTCGGAGCTTAAAACCCAACTATTGACATTTTGCCAAACGCTTTAGACATGCAGACAGGATTTTATGTCCAGCCATAACAGGGATGTATTTCTTTATTCTCGGTGAAATATTTGATATATGAAATTGGGAAAATTTGCTATTAAGCAAATAAGGCTAGGCTAGGCTTTGCTAATAAGGCTAGACTTTTGTCTCAGAATTTGAGCCTTATTTAGGTCATGGTTGTTAACCTTGTTTTGATAAAGAGCCATTGAAACTGGATATCTTTCGGCCGATAGCGAAAATATAATATACAATATTTGCACCTTGTTGCAATTAAATGGCAACTTAAATATATGTTTACGATCGCCAAAATAAGCTTAATCCATTGATAATAAGCTTAGTATAAGTGAGAGACTGTGTATTCGTCTTTCAGTTAGTTATGCTCTACTAATCTTAATATATAAAATCCTTGCGTTACTGACTGACTGACAGACACGCTACAGCCGAACCTATTGGGCGCAGGAAGCTGAAATTTGGCATGTATGTTCCTTGGGGACCGTAGGGGTGCACTAAGAGGGGATTTCCCGAAATTCCCTCGTGATCAGCCAAAACGGGTAAATTTTAAAAAAATGCAGGCGTAGCTGCTGGCGTCTTCTAGTTTTGAATAAAGTTAGATTGAAGATAGTTGAGGATCTCAGGTCAAACATAGGCATACTGTTTATTTCAATGTTTACGCTAAAGGGCTAAAATAAAAGTTGTCACGCATCTATTAGTATCTACAGAGTTGTACAAAGAATTTAATATATTACCACTCAGTTGAAGCCGTGGCCATAGCTAGGCTTATATGGTTGTACAAAGCTTTATTTAATCTATTACCACGCAGTCGAAGCTATGGTCAAAACAAGTCCGACAGAAAGCAACCATCGACTTCAATCAAAGGAATATGTCTATAGGTTGGTATGTCCAATAATGCAACATACAGTGGCGTAGCTAGCTTGGGTGGCTCCCGGGGCGGAAGTTGGCGGATGACCTTTTTTTTAGTCGATACCTAACAATTCCGGGCTAACTCTCGTAGTGCTGAGCTAGTGCCTATGTTGTTTTATGTACATTGTTCTTAAAGTTGAGTTTTGGGTGTCACCCCTTTTTTTGGATGGGTGGCACCCCAAAAAGTGTGGCACCCGGGGCGGACCGCCCCCGCCGTTCCCCCCCTTCCTACGCAACTGGCAACATATAATTACACAGTGTATCTAGTGGCAGTGATACTGGCGGCGTGCCAATGTCCGGCCAGAGATAACGGATTGAGGGCAGTTCAAACCAGCCCCTTTTGTTATCACATAATACGTACTTAAAACTATTTTAAGGTACTGAAATACTTCTGTTTGGACAGGTCAAAAGTACCCTAAACAGAAGAGCATGCATGAGAAACTTGATGGGAGTGAATGAAGCAAGAGAGGTATGTCAGGATCGTTGCAAATGGCGTTCCGTAGTCTCTGCCTACCCCTCCGGGAAACAGGCGTGAGTCTATGTATGTATGTGTATGTATGAAATACTTCTCCGTAATATTTGTGGCTTGGTACTGCTAACTAATATTCATTTCTTTTAAATAAAAAACGAGTTCTATAGGTAGCAGAGCCTTCCTACCTAGCCCCTTTTCGTTATCACATAATACCTACTTAAAACTATTTAAAGGTATTAAAACATTGCTTCTGAATAAAACACCACTCACACCACAACTTAAAACCACCAAGTAATATCCAGTTTTATTGTAGTTGAAATACGAGTTCCGTATGTAGGTAGCAGAGACTTGCTACTTTCAGCGGGTCTCCCTTGTTTGACCGAAAGAAATTTGACAAATTTTCACTTCCCAAAAAATTTTTCACGTAATTTCATATGCCAAATTATTACTTAGCAAAAAATCGATTTACAAATTTTTTTAACGCAAACCTAATGTTTGGGAAATGAACGTTTAAACTATAACTTGTTTATCAACTAGTACTTTTAACATTTTTTATTTAGTCAAATATTTCAGTTGGAATAACAGTTTTTACGCAAAATCAATAATTATCACAATTTTTTTGATAATTAACCTACTCTAACTACTTTCATAAATAAACTAATATTACCAAACGTTAATTTTCTGAAGATTGTTTGCTGTGATAAATGATTTGATTAAAGACCAAATGCCATACTGACATTATACTTGGTCATATTTTGCCAAGTAAAAATTTGACCAAATAAACATATGCGTACTAAAATCATTCGAAATATTGCAATGGTATAAAAAAAGGTTGCTAAAATTTGTTTGGGTAATGAAATTTTGTCAAAATCTTTTCGGCAAAACGGCAGGATCCCACTTTCAGCATTAATAACCTGTCACGTATGCTCTCACAGACTATTTACATAGAGTAACACCACGGCAGGGTTCGAGTGTTGTGGGCTCGATCGAAATGCTGTTTCCTGTCTGGGTAGGTATTCATTGTGTCCGTTGGATGTATGTTTGTTAAGTCTTCCGCGGTACAGTTGTTATTCCTGGCGCGTCCTTTAAATAAAATAAAAATTGGGCTAGTGCGAGTCGGACTCGCGCACGAAGGGTTCCGTACCATCATCTATAAAAGAAAATCACGCTTGTTAAATGGTTTTAAGTTATTTTAACCGTCTACCTGTTACCGTTAGTAATATAGAGCAAAAATACGAAAAAAACACGTTTATTGTATGGGACCCCCATTAATATTTTTATTTTTTATGGTTTATGAGATACAGCCTGGTGAGAGTCAGACAGATAGCGGAGGCTTAGTAATAGGGTCCCCTTTTTTACCTTTTAGGTACGGAACCCTAAAAAAGGTATTTTTCCAATTGCGTTTTGTTCAGTGAGTGAAAGATCCGGCTCTCTCTGCCCCATTCATTTTTCATTTTCTATCACCCAGGTCCTCCTCGTATTCTTTATGCTATCCCTACAAATACAATAGTACATAATTCTCACACATTAATTACAAATATTTACTTACGAAAGCCACAAAGTATGTTTATTAGTGATAACGACTTTTGGCGTATTTGACTAGAATAGGCAAATGTTACTGAACATTGAGGCTATGTAGACATTGCGTAGTCTTTCAAATCATCATGTTTGCAGTCCTGGTTACATACTGTTAATGTGCAGGCAATGTTACGTGGGTCATACAATGACAAGGTTAGAATGTATGCGGTGATAATATGCTTTTTCAAGTAGAAGAAGGCAATAAGAAATTATACAAAGCTTTTGGATCTTGTTACGTGAGGAAGCAGGTCCGAAAGAGCATAGATATTTACATAGAGGCGCATTTCTTATGGGCGCTCTGTAGACAAACTTTCTGTGACCCAAATTGCCGCATGGCGGCGTGGCAGTCGCGCTGTGACAGCTGTCTCTATGAGTGCAAGAGAGACGAACGTTCCTCCTGTGTATCTTAACTACGAGAGCAAGAGAGACGGTGAACGACGCCAGCGCCGCCAACTCGCCACTTGGAATCGGCACACGAAAACCTTAAGAAATGCGCTTCTATGTAAATCTGAATTCATTGCCTATGGCTAGGCCTTGTGTAAAATCGTGGCATATTTTATGCTATTCTGATGTGTCTATACCAATATTATTGTTATAAAGCAGTAGAAAATTGTGTTTGTTTGTATGTTTTAACGCACTAATATCGAGAACTACCTACTGGGCCGAATTGGATTTTTTTTGTTTTGGATAGGCTATTTATCGAGAACGGCCCCATAGCCGTCCTACACATGATCTATAGCCGTGCTATAAAACATCACGCTTTGAGCACGGGTGGGGAGCAGTAGCCCTTCATAACGTGGGTTCAGATAGTAAGCTATATGGGTGACCGTGTGTGGCATTTACATCTGAGCGCTACCGTGCTTCGGAGGGCACGTAAAGCCGTCGGTCCCGGTTCTTGTCTAAAGATAAGGATCGTTAGGCCATGTCGGAGGCCTTCGGGCGGTCTTAAAACTCCAACTCCAGAGTTGGCCACACACTCACACGAAAAACTATAAAATTGGGCAAGTGCGAGTTGAACTCGCGCGCGAAGGGTTCCGTACCATCATCTATAAAAGAAAATCACGTTCGTTGTATGTATACTTAAATACTTTTTAAGTTTCTACCTGTTCATTAAGATCGAGTAACAAATTGCTTAAAAATTATGTTTGTTGTATGGGATAGCCCCCCTTTATTATTTCCTTTTTTTTTATTTAATTATTTGTTTTGAAAGGAAATATACAACTACATATTCTGTGAAATTTAAAGCGTCTACCTGTTACAGTTAGTAATTTTGAGCAAAAAATCCAAAAAAAAAATACGTTTTTTGTATGGGACCCCTCCTTAATATTTTCATTTTTTTATTTTTAGTATTTGTTGTTATAGCGGCAACCAAAATACATAATTTGCGAAAATTTCAGCTTTCTAGCTATAACAGTTTATGAGATACAGCCTGGTGACAGACAGACAGCGGAGGCTTAGTAATAGAGTCCCGTTTTTTACCTTTTAGGTACGGAACCCTAAAAACAGCGTTTTAGCGAGCATTCTATCGTGCATTATAGCAGCAGGATAATTTTGCTTCGAGCTTTTTAGCGATTAGAGCTTTCGCTAGTAAGGTGATGAAAATGTTCGTAGTGATGATCTGTTCGTTGTGTAGTTCGGCAAAACGGCGAATGTTCGTTGTTCTGTTACAAATGCTCGAGTCTATCAGCACATTTACATTTATAGTCATTCAAACCACATACCACACATACCACATTTAAAATGCACGTATATTTTTTTCTGTGTAATAAGTCAGGCAGCGATAGCCTAGTGGAGGGACCAACAGACTGCTACGCAGAGGGTCCGGGTTCGAATCCACGACGCGCACCAATGACTTTTCGGAGTCATATGCGTATTCAATTGTTAATTTTCGCTTGCTGAAAGGTGAAGGAAAACATCGTGAGGAAACCTGCATGTCTAGGAGTTCTACATAATGTTCTCGAAAGATATGTGGAGTCTGCCAACCCGCACTTGGCCAGCGTGGTGGACTATGGCCTTACCCTTCTCATAGAGAGAAGAGGCCCGTGCCCAGCAGTGGGACAGTATATATACAGGGCTGATGATGATGTGTATCTAAGTCTGGTAGACTCTCATATGTAACATACAAGATTATATTCACAAGAGTTATGTATTTGTGTCGGTGAAACCCACTTTGTATCTTCGTGTCAGGGCGGATCCAATGGTGCTCAAGGAAATAGCAATTATACTACCTATCACTTTTATTTATAAAGCCTCTCTCGGTGCATTTACTACCATTCTAGATGGTAAGCCGCTTTAAACGAAACGCGACCGTCAAATGCCGTAACAATGTGTTATTTAAATGGGTAAACGATGCAAATATAAATCTCCGAGCAGGTTCATAATAGATGTAGCATGGAATATGCTAAGTAGGCACTCCTACAGGCCGTGGCATGAATATTGCACTCAGAGGGATAGCAGTGCTAGTAGCAAAGTGGTCTTAGATTATTTGTGTTTTAGTGTAGCTTACGTATAATATCTCATACTCTTAGCGTTATCCCAGTTTCAATCCGGGGTCCACTTTTTGGCTGAATATTAGCTTTTCCATCCATCCTGCCTGTCTGACCTCCGCAACTCGAAAGGGTAGCGATATTCCATGGTTTAGACTAGTGTCAGTTTATTTAGAAGGTACTGATGATGTAACGACTGTCAAATGTCTTTATGACAGCCGGGACCGACGGCTTAACGTGCTCTCCGAGGCACGGGACAAGCGATAATTAACAATTCAATACGCACATAACTCCGAAAAGTTATTGGTGCGCGCCGTAGATTCGAACCGGATACCCTCTGCATGGCAGTCTGTTGATATATCCACTCGGCTATCGCTGTCTTACGTTTAATATCTATTGAATTCAAATATCTAGGTATATGGGAAACACATTTTATTACAAAGAAAAGTGTATCTAACACGTTAAGAAACAAATTGAAAATATCAAATATTTTGCCTGTTCTTTTTCATGAGTTGTGAGGTTAAAAACTAATCAAAAAGCTCCTGGTTTTTGTAAAGTCGGTGACAATATAGTTACTAAGTTAATTATCACATTAGTCAATTTGTTAATTAAATTAGTATCTATAGTTTTACCGTTAGTCGCCTTTGTCGTGAAATCAAATGTCGTGTGCGTTCACGACACATTATGTGTTAAAGCAATGTGAACTGCGTCGTGATATTCGGCGATCAGGTGTTAAGGTCACCGGTAGCGTGGCTAAGCCTTTTGTATTAAACCACTTATTGGTATTTTGAACTCTAAGTTGTTAGTGTTAAGGTTGATATTATTGTGTGAGGTTTTACTGGGTATTCTTAATACAGTAGTGACAGGTAATGACACCATGATAGCATCGATGGCATTTAGAAGTGGAACCGGAAAAATAATCAGTGAGGAGCCAAAGTATGGCGTAACTGTAAAGGTGAACAAGGTGCTAGGTTAGATTATTTTATCTTTAGACTTTCATATCGAACACAATTTTCTCAAAAGGACCATCGGACATGTGGTGTCTTTTTCTATTTTTCTTTTGATTGACACAGAATTGTGTTGTCTTTTTACCAACTTATTTACTATGTAAAGTGCATTCTCCGTAATAGAAAATAATCTTAAATCGCGGACACATTTAAAAACATTCAAGCATCGAACACAAAGAACACCCTGAAACAATAATTTGTGGATACCGCAAAGTGTGGAATCGAATCCACAACTCTCGAACAACGCGACCGGTTAATCCACAATTCCATATCAGTTAAAATGACTCTGGTTCGTACGAGATGAATACTTCAAGAAACCAAGGGCCTAGACAAGTGGTATTCGCTCCTCATTTCCACTGAATACAGATTTACATAGAAGCGCATTTGTTAAGGATTTCGTGTGCCGATTCCAAGTGGCGACTGTCGCCAGTGTAGTTCGTAGTTGGCGCCGTTGGCGGCGCTGGCGTCGTTCTCCGTCTTTCTTAGTCTCGTAATTAAGATACACAGGAGGAACGTTCGTCTCTCTTGCACTCGTAGAGACAGCTGTCACAGCGCGACTGCCACGCCGCCAAGCGGCAATTTGGGTCACAGAAAGTTTGTCTACAGAGCGCCCATAAGAAATGCGCCTCTATGTAATTATCTGAGCTCTTTGTCATTTCTAACATCGCTATCGTTTGGTTGCCATAGCAACATAAGCTATTCATTCTTCGTCGACCACGAGACATATCGAAGGCGTAGACCAGTTCCATAATTTTTTTTACCATACGTTTAAAGCAATATCGCTGAATGATCGTTGAATGCCACTAAGGCCTCCCTCACATTGGCCATGAGCTTTCTTCGAGCGTATTACAGAGTGAACGCCGAACGTACGCTGGGCGTACACTCGAGGAACGCTGACGCCCAATGTGAGGTCCTTTTTTTATAGTAATAGGCGGCAAACGAGCAGACGGATCGCCTGATGGTAAGCAATTACCGCCGCCCATGGACACAAGCAACACCGCAGGAGTCACAAGTGCATTGCCGCTCTTGGGTTGGGAAAAGGTATAGGATGAGGAGTGGGATGAGGGAGAAGGAACAAGGGATAGGGCCTCCGGCACTCTCTCTCACCGAACGAAACGCAACAGTTTAGGTACTGTTACTTTACGTCGATTTTCTGTGAGAGGGTAGTACTTCCCCGGTCGAGCCAGCCCATTCATGCTGAAATCAGCAAGGGTAGTAGATACCTACAGATACGGCCTCATCTAGGCCCTCCTAGCCGTTGTTATACAGATTTACACCGCGAAACCAAGACAGATGGCTGACTATTTTTCCAAGTTTCATCAAAGTGGTTTATATTGTTTTAGGCTAAATGAAATAATTTAGCAGTGATGTAGTCCTCATTTACAAAGTAGTTAACCTTTACTAATTCTTGATTCTAATGTCGTTATGATAATAACAATTTTGGCGAATTCTAATGGTTCTAGAATATGTCGAGTTTATTGACATTGGAAGGACAATCTGAGATAAATATATAATTATGTAAAATATTTATTTATATAATATGAAACTGTAAAATCCCAGTGATATATCTCAGGATTATTGTAAGTATGTTTTGAAATCGGAGCTAATTTCGTTGTTTTAAGCCGAACTTTGCTGCCGCTTTTTTGGAATAAGTTTTTATGTAACGTTTTCTTTTCAATAAATACTTCACATCGAATATCGCTATCCCTTTGGGTTGCGAAATAAATATCTAAATAAATAAATGGCATAGTAACTTTAAAGCGAAAATAACAAATGTTGAATAAATGAATATGGTCTTTGAATGGGTTTTTAGCAAAAGTCATGTTATTTTTTAATTTGTACATCTAATTAAAATATTTGAAGTAAGTAATGCGTAATTGAATTCTTGATTAGGTATTTTAAATATTGACCATCGAATTAAACGCTTTCAAGGATAGCCCTCGCCAAACACACTAACAAATCTCCATAATATGAACTAATACATATGTTTCTGTATGTATGTTTGTCACCAACTCCTCCTAAACGGCGTAGCCACTGGCCAATATGGATGAAAGTTTGTGGCGTTACACTAGATGCCTCATCGAGTTTGATTTTCAGGACTGGCTAGATGAAGCGATGTCTGCCGGGTCCTAATAGTCGTGCAACTGCCAATATAATTATTTTCTCGACATAACACCAGATTATAACAAGCCTGTAGGTAAAACCGGCTTAATGTCAAGCCATTTGAATAAGATTGAAATACTTTTAACAGTCCACTGCTGGACTAGGCCTCTCCTTTGAAAGGAGGAATTGGCCTACTATACCACGCTGGCCAAACGGGTTGGCATAGGGTTTGTATCAAGTTTTCCTTCTCTTACAGTGCTATTCTCTGCATAATATGCTCCCTCTGTCGGCTCTTACGACACCCATGGGATGATATGGGTATGTATAAACCGGTACTATTATCAAATCTCATCCTCCTAGCATTATCCCAGATGCAACCCGGGGTCCGCTTACTAGTCTATCCGGATTTTACTGAATATTAGCTTTTCCACAGAGGGACTGCTCCTCTGACCTCCGCAACCAAAAGGGATAGCGATAATGCATGGTTTAGACTAGTGTTTATTCAGCGTTACTCACTTTTAATAACGACTGACAGACATCTTTATGACCAACGTGCACTCTGAGGCACAGGGCAAGCTATATTAAACAATTCAATACGCACGTAACTTTGAAAAGTCGCATTCGAACCCGATACCCTCTGCATGGCATTCTGTTGGTATCTCCACTAGGCTATCGCTGGATTTTACTACTCTACGCAACCATTATGCAACCAAAAGGAATGCCAGTAATGTCATTACAAACAATTTATTTCAATAAACTATTAATCAAAAGCTATATATTAATTATCGACATTTAACTAATTATGTGTAAGTTTCACAGAATATCTATAAATTATATTATTATTAAAACCTGTGTCTTTAAGATAGAAGTTATTAATGTCAGATTCTAATATTAAAACATATTAATGGCTAAAGAGCTATATTTTACTTTTAAAAGAACTAGGTCAAGTAGGTACTCCTTCTTTATAACAAACTAGAGGACGCCAGCAGCTACGCCTGCATTTTTATTAAATTTACCCGTTTTGGCCGATCCCGTAGGAATTTCGAGAAATCCCTTCTTAGTGCACCCCTACGGTCCTCAAGGAACATACATGCCAAATTTCAGCTTCCTGCGCCCAATAGTTTCGGCTGTAGCGTGTCTGTCAGTCAGTCAGTAACGCAAGGATTTTATATATTAAGATAAGATATCGTCATACAGTTTTTCGGGACAGTATAAAGGGCTGATGATGATGATGAATCTTAGACAGTCACATAAATACAGATAGAAAATCATCATCCAATTGATATCAAGTGTATCACCACGACATCTTTCTCGGTCTTGGCAATGACACTCCAACTTGCAACGATTTACATGTGATCTTCACAATATGACGTTAAATAATTTGTTTACATATTTAGAGAACAAATATTAACACCTTAAAAAAAACGCAGCTTACAGTCAGCTACATAAATGCAACAAAAACATTTGCCTGATTTTGTGGGATTACTATTTATTATTATCAATATCTTGTAGGAGCTATAGACAAAAAAAATTACCATATGGTAATTTATAAATTAAGAATCATACATACATACATAGTACTTTTCGCCAGATATACTTTAGTCCCACGTTATAAGGGGCCAGCCTATTGCCGTACCGGGCACATTTCCAGACTCCGTGCTGCTACTAAAAATTTCGTGACAGAAAAACCCAATAACACTGCCCGACCCAGGAATCGAACCCGGGACCTCCCGATCCCACGCGCACATTTATGCCGCGAGACCAACGAGGCAGTCGTATAGGGTTTGATGTCGAATTTTCCGTCTCTACGCAAAGATGGTATTTGCATCGTGTTATCCCTTAGTCGCGCTCGTGTACCTTAGGTAAGCAAGTGATGAATATGAAGGTAGAGGGATGGAAAGGCAGAGGGAGGCCAAGGAAAAGATGGATGGACTGTGTGAGGATGGATATGAAAGAGAAAGGGGTAAATGATCAGATGACGGGCGACAGAAAAGAATGGAAGCGAAGGACGTACTGCGCCGACCCCAAATAGATTTGGACCAGGGCAAGAACATGATGATGCCTTAGTCGCCTCTTACGACACCCACGGGAAGATAGGGGGTGGTGACACTTGTATTCTATGCTGTCAACCACACGGCCAAGATAAGAATCATAATCGAGGACTTTTAATTCATAAGAGATTCGTCAAAGATTTTGAGGTGCTTAGCGACTTTTGCAGTTGAATGTACATAAAGGCAGTTCCTCTTAACAAATAAAATGTTACTACAAGGCGATATGTGTTAGGATAGTTTAGGTAACTTTGGCCCGCTGATTTGGGCCAAGGCGCAATGAAATTGATGTCAATTTAGATAACAATGGACATGTAACATTCACTGAGACGCTAAGATGGCGACTAAGTACGCACATTTCGTAGTTGTTCGTTTATTTTACATTAACGACGTGTTTCAGGGTCAGAGATGTTGCTTAGTTGCGATAATTACTAAGCGATTAATGTGTCTTTATTTTATCTTAATTTAAAAAACCTTGCGTTACTTACTGACTGACAGACACGCTACAGTCGAAACTATTGAGCGCAGGAAGTTGAAATTTGGCATGTATGTTCCTTGGGGACCGTAGGGGTGCACTAAGAAGGGATTTCCCGAAATTCCCACGGGATCGGCCAAACCGGGTAAATAAAAAAAAAATGCAGCCGTGGCTGCTGGCGTCCTCTAGTTTCAAATAATAAACAAAGCTCTACAGCCTTCTATCTCCACACACCCAAATCATAGCCCCTTGTGACGTGAATTAAGGACAAACAAACAAACTTTCGCATTAAAATGACGACCCGGTGGCGTAGCGGTAGGTAGTGTAAACGACTGCCACGGAAGGTCGCGGGTTCGATTCCCGCTCAAGTCAAACATTTGTGTGCAAGAACATGGATGTTTGCCTTGGTCTGGGTGTTTCTATGTATAATATGTATGTATTTACAAAAAACAGTATATAAGTATGTTTATCCATTGTCTAGTACAAGCTTCTGCTTAGTTTGGGACTAGATGGTGTTGTGTGAATGTGGTAAAATATTAGAATATCATATATTTTATATTCATCAATATCTCCCTCAATGAATATTTATAACTAGAGGACGCCAGCAGCTACGCCTGCAATTTTTTTGAATTTGCCCGTTTTGGCCGATCCCGTGGGAATTTCGGGAAATACCTTCTTAGTGCACCCCTACGGTCCCCAAGGAACATACATGCCAAATTTCAGCTTCCTGTGTCTAATAGTTTAGGCTGTAGCTTGTCTGTCAGTCAGTCAGTAACGCAAGGATTTTATATATACACATAATGTTGGTATTGATTTTTGTGTTTTATCCTCTTAAGCGATTTGCAAAACGACATACGACATACACTATTTATAGGATTCATAATAAAAAGTGACGAATGTATTATTAGTGAAGTGGCTATATTAGGTATGTATTATAATCAGCGTTCTGATGTTCAAAGTAATTTTTGATTGTGTAGAGTTTTGAAAAATATTCTAAAAGTTTCATTTAAGTGGATGATTTTTAAAACATTCGTAGACGTTTAGATCTCTATATACATTTTGTTAAAATCACGTTTAGATCTCTATATAGGTACATTTTAATTTTATAATAGTGTAAAGATCATCTCTTCGATCGATGGTAATATTTTAGAAGCAGCAGAGACTAGATTAGCTGGCATTATAATATTTTTATAATAACGTATAGTAAAATATATTTATATTTAATAACTTACAGGGTACAAATATAATAACAAGCTTACTAGGTCGTTGACGTTAGATAAAATAGGTATCAATCACCTAAAAACAAGATATTAAACATGTGATATACCTACCTGTTTGGATACATAATTTTAGAAAACATACTTTTTTTAAATTAAATAACATCTACGCAATAATCAAAAACCACAATCTGGCAACTCGACTTATTTATAAATCTAATTTATGTAAAAGAAATATTAATGAGACTAAAAAATAAAGTTAATTAGCATAAAAAATATTCGTATATCACGTCGACTAGAGGCTGTAATTCCAATGTCACGTTTCACTCTTTTTCGGAAGTTGTTGCAATAGTGATGTGCCGTGATGAACCGTCTCCTGCCTACAAAGTTCAAGTTCGAACTAGACGGTTCTGACAGATCACCTTGTGCAACAAAAACCGCCTATAATAGTGCCTAAAACATCTACTATATAAAATGCATATACAATTTGCATATTATTTCTTTCGAAGATCTAATTTAATTATCGCTAAATAATCTATAGTATTAATTGCTTTGATTAATTTGTTAGTTTTTCTGACGATATTATATGTAATTAAGAATATTTTAATTAAATGATTTTGGAGGTGTTTACTAATTCAGTTTGACATTGAAATTCTTCTTAACGTTGAGTGGATGCGCAATATTTCCTTTAATTTGTAAGTAGGTAATGAATAAATATTCAATCGCTCCAGTGCAAGATTTAAAATAGCATAGAGTAAAAAAAAAGATGTTACTTTTAAAATAAGAAAGTACCTACTTTCACTCAACACCTGCTTTTCAACAAAGTGCGTTGCAACATTACACAATCACAGTAGGTAATTGATAACATCTTATACTAATATATAAAGCTGAACACTTTACTTGTTTGTTTGTTTGGTTGAACGTGCTAATCTCAGGAACTACTGCACCGATTTCAAAAATTCTTTCAGTGTTAGATAGCCTATTTATCGAGCAAGACGCGCTACGCGACGGGAGCGGAGCAGTAGCCTAAAATAACGCGGGTGTAACCGCGGGCATCCTCTAGTATACATATAATATAATTATATAATATTCTACCACATACACACATCACCATCTAGTCCCAAACTAAGCAGACGCTTGTACTATATTGGATGTTAAACTGGTTGAATCCTGTTGACCGAAAAGTTCCGGCAAATCAAACCGATTAGATACTTCGTTACAGAATCAGAATCAGTCATTTATTCACATGAGATGGTATTACAAGTTGTTATATAATAATAAAGTGCAAGACATCTCGCCTGCAATAGGCATGTGCAAATTTAAATATTTAAATTATACAATAATACTAAATTATATTTTCTTATAATAATAACAAATGGACCACAATAAGCATACATATAATCTTAAATTAGTTTTTATTTATTTATAATTCAAGTATTCATTGATGGTATAAAAACAGTTTTCAATTAACCATGCCTTTAATTTTCGTTTGTATTGGGTGATGGGAAGTCCTCTGAGAGCACGTGGAATATGATTATATACTTTTATGCACATCATGAAACAATTATTTTTATGATATGTGCTTCTACATGCTATCATTTTCAATTTAGTGGGGTCCCTTGATTGGAACCTACAGTCTTCCCGCACTCTGGTAAACATGTGTTCATGGGTTCTCACAAACATTCCTATTACGAGACAATAGATCGATTAGCATAGTTAAATGCACTTGACCTACATCCGGTTGAGCTTGATACGATTGTTACTGATCGCAACACTAGTCTAAGCTTGCGTTCACAGATTAAAAATCAAAGAATTGAATTCAAATTAAAAAGCGCGGGAGATATATCGCCATAGATTATAATAAAGTCTTGAACTTTGCAAGGCCTATTAAGTTGTGCCTATCAGATAGATTATTTATTGATACGATGGCATTGAAACTAGAAAGAGTGTAAAAAATATGTGAAACAACTTGTTGTTTGTGATATATTGGTATAATTATTATTTGGCAGGACTATATAAAATAAATATCTATAAAACGAAAGAACACGTTTTTGCCCTGGGTCAGTGTCACCAATATTAGAAATAGAGTTCGTTAAACTGTTTTTTTTTTGCACGATTCGGGATTCGAATAGATTAGGATACAGTTATATGATTTAAATTATTGATATTGACACAAAAAACTGGAATTTTATACGAGTCCCATGCTATTTTGTTAAATAGAAAGAGGTTGACAACCTGACGATATGGAGTCAAGAAACACATTAATATGGTTCATAAGCTTCAAATTTATTATGACATGGCGGTTCTAAGATATAAAGGTTTACATAACTATTGATAATAAATGGGTAAGTTTACGAAAGCGTGGTGTCCGAAAAGTTTATTGACACAATAGCTGGTTGGATTTTATCAACAACGTTTCAATTTATTTGTAATAATATAATATATTGTATTATTAGAAGTGGCATATTTATATGTACCATAACTCTGGCGATTAAAAAGAGTGGCCACGAGTTTTATTGCCCGTTCTTTCTCGTGGTTCTACCTATTGCTTTGCGAACGAGGCAGTAAATGTTAATTATTATTTAGAAGCATTAAGTAATTTACTTTAAAATTTGACGTTCATAAGCGTCACCTTGTGATCTAGATGAATAAATGATTTTGACTTTGACTTTTGCACCTACTGTTCGATCGTAGACCTGTAAGTATTTAACATACGAGTAGCTAGTTTCGAATGGTATAAATGGAAATGATGATAATATTTGATTAGATTACAGCCTTAAATTCTACAGAAAGGGAACATCGGAGTGAAAAGCGCGGGAAAGTCATGAAGGCCTGAAGTGTCTCCATATTTATAGTACCTGAAAAGTACCACTGAAATAAGAAAAAGAACAGGTTTTTACAAAGAAGAGACCGGCAGATAAGACACTAAAATGAAGTGATGCAGATTGGAAAAGTACGGCAATATAGCAATCTGGAAATCTTCAGGATCCTAAAAATATTTCTCCTATAAATAAGGTCGCTATAATCTATTGTACGTTACAGTGTTTTCTCTATTGACAATATCCTTTACGCTCGAGCCCTTAGATGCCAACCATATGAAAAGGAAGGAGGCGAAACAATCTTCTTTTCCCAAACTCTTCTATTTCATACTAAAGAGCGAATTATTAAAAATAATTACGCTTACTGCCCTGTAACACCATAAAAAATAAATTATGTCGCCACACAATGCGTCTCAAAATATACAAACAGAGTCAAATAGCTTAATTACAGGAGAGTAATAACATAACAACACAGGTGCGACCAACACTGCTTATCATTCATGGTCACGCACACACATGTTACGTATAACAAAATCTCGTTATAAACAAACTAGAACTAGAAAAAATGTGGGGCCGTAGCAGCGGGCATCCCGCTGCTACGGCCCCACATTTTTTTTCTTTTTTTCTGTCTCCTCCCGTGAGAATCTCGGGAAAGCCCGTCATAACACGGTCACCAAGAAAAATACATGCCAAATTTCTGTTTCCTCCGCCCAATAGTTTTGGCTGAGTGTTGCCTGTCATTCAGCCAGTAACGCAAGGATTTTATATATACGTACATACATACATAGACTCACGTCTGTTTCCCGGAGGGGTAGGCAGAGACTACGGAACGCCATTTGCAACGATCCTGACATATCTCTCTTGCTTCATTCACTCCCATCAAATTCCTCATGCATGCTCTTCTTTGGATTTTATATATACAGATATATATGACATATCCATGTTTTCATTTTATTATTTGCATTCAATACAATTATATTGTTGTTCTATCATTAAGATCATGTCTGAAAATTCATTACAAGTACAATCGACGCTAAGATAATGTTCGGTGCCAGTCTCTGTAAATCAGTTTATTTCTGGAACTCTATTTGTCAATACATATATCTTTCGTGATTTGTACTCATATTAATATTTATTCATCTCAATGAAGACAAATAAATATAATAATTATTTGAAAGATCATCAACATCATCATATCAGCCAAAAGACGTCCACTGCTGGACATGGGCATTTGAAAGATATAAAATAAAAATATACTACCACATTCACACAACACCATCTACATATCGTCACGCCTTTTATCCCCGAAGGGGTAGGCAGAGGTGTATTTCTACACCCACTTTTCGCCAGATATACTTTAGTCCCACGTAATAAGGGGCGAGACAACACCATCTAGTCCTTAACTAAGCAAAGCTTGTATTATGGGTACTAGATAATGGATAAACATTATTCTATAGGTACTCTATGTCCAAAGAGTGTCAGACTGTTTTAATTGCTGCAGTTTATTTGCCCGCTGTCTCATCGTCCCATCGGTGGATGGATATGTTTCGCTCAAATTTTGTCTACTATGCGTAGTCCTTTAGTTAAAGTTTATATTAATTTTTAAAAGTTGGTACTGTATTGTGCTAGTCTATTCCTCAACCATACATCCGTAATTATATGATAGGTATACTACAATTTCCTGCATCAGTAACAAGAAGTATGAAACTTTTAAACATACATGACAGTTGCAGGTAAGTAATGGGCAATACTATTCAATCTCTTTATTATAACTCATTTTGAAGTGTTAACGAGGTCCTTGGGTTTCATAAAAATGTCATAATTTCCTCATTAATGTTTTAAGTAAGATAATATTTTGTAAAATTTATTTTTATTTAAGACAGTCTTCGCTGTAAAATGAATAAAATTTATGACAGTTTACAGACTAAAAATATGAATATGGTTTTAATATAAGTTCACGTTTCATTTAACGTATATTATTTGCAGCATTCAATTATTTTATTGTAAGTATGCCATTTTATTTATTAAGGACGAGAAATATTGTGTTTATTACCTTAAGTATCAGGAGTATCCTTTACTTTGGTTATTCATGACGATAAATTCATAATTGCACAAAATATGATAATGGCAATTAAGAAGGTTAATGTGATAGGTACCTTTTATAAAAAATTGGGCAAGTGCGAGTCGGACTGGCGCACGATGGGTTCCGTACCATCATCTATAAAAGAAAATAACGTTCATTGTAAGTAGGTATACTTAAATACTTTTTAAGTTTCTACCTGTTTATTAAGATCGACTAACAAATTGCTTAAAAATTACGTTTGTTGTATGGGAGCCCCCCTTTATTATTAACTTTTTTTTATTTAATTACTAGCTTTCGCCCGCGGCTTCGCCCGCATGAAATTTTAATAAAGGGTAGCCTTTGTACTTCCCCAGATTTCAAACTATCCATATCAAATTTCATCACAAACTGATCTGCACATTCGCCGTGTAGCATACATATAAACAGATAATACTTAAAATTACTTTTGTGTTCATAGTCGTCAAACTTCAGGTAAAGATTAGTATGTAGGTATATTATTAAAGTTATTAAAGAGCTTATGTATCTACTGAATAGAATAGCAGCAAAATAAAAACTGAAAGTTATCATTACCACAAAGTACATAATCAGACCGCCCCTCCGCCCCGCTGTGCGCGACGCTGCGCTTAGGTCAATTTATATCGTGATAACTTTTAAAGTATTCGTCCAAACTACTTACTGTAAAGACAAAGTTCATCTACATTAAATACTGAAAGCAATGAATCTATCAATTTTGAAAACAATTTGATAACTACTCTAGAATGAGCATTGTAAAAAACATATTTTTTTTTATGTTTTACTGTTTTATTACAATAAAAATTATGTACCTAGTTAGGTTACGTAACAAAAGCTAAAAAGTAATGGGCATTTTCGTCAAAATGTTTAACAACCCACTCGTGAGATGTCCCATGCAAGAAAGTTGCAAATAACTAACGTTTGTATGACATAGAAGTGTCTAGTTAATAAAGAGTCGTTCCAAATGAGTACAGCTTTCTTTTTTACTTAAATTGTTATGATAAATTTAAATCAAAGTAATAAAATTAAATCCAGAAATGCGACCTCTTACGTCTTGCAGTACTGTCCTCTTTTAGATATATGACCTATGTTAATGTTTTTTTTTGCAATTAGTATCTCATTACATATTCCACATATTTCCGTTTTTGTAATCAGGTTGTAGTTTTCAAGCACGTTAAACTGTAAAATATATTTTAATACAAATATTTTAAGATTTTTAAGTTTATATCCTGTCCCCTTGGAATGTGTTAACTGGACATGTCCATGCACCGTGACCGTAAATTAAATGGTTTTTAATAGTGATTTTTTCTACTATTCGGAATTTTTTTATTTAAATAGCAAGACCAAATCAAACATGTCAATACCAGCAGCCATTTTGAAGCGTCAGTTTTTATATATCTCCAGTCTTGAGAGTGTTTCGACCGGTAGCGGTCTTTTTTCGGCGTTTTGCCTCTCATTGACCAGTAAGTATTTTACGTTTCTAAAATAATCTTGTTATGTTAGTGTTAAAGCGAAGAGCGTTTCACGTGGTGAATTTAATTCTGGTTTTGAGAAAATAAAGCTATCTAGTTATCTTACAACATTTTTGCAATAAGTTTAAAAATCTAAGAAAAGTTGTGATACCGTTACGTCCTGACCATTACCCAATAGTCGGTAACGTATGAGCCGGACTAAATAAGTAGCGGACAGGACATCCTAAATACGTGGGCACACTGAGAGAATCCTTACTACTGTGAAACTGTATAATATAACTAATATACACAAATTAAAGTCAGTGTTTTCCCGAAATGTATGTACTCAGCCCATGATAGAGAAGCTAGGACCTATAGGTAGCTATCATTTATTTTGCGAAATATAATATGTGCGAAATATAAGTTATTATTGTAAAACATGTGTTTTATTTACCATTATATCGGTATATCCACAACTTTACGATGTCAGGACCGTTACTAGTGGGTCAGGTATACGTGACTGTCCCTCGAAATATTTTAAGGGCTTTTATGTTTTCTCTAATATTTCTTTAAATAATTGAATATATTTTTTAATATTTTTAGCACAAGGGTATTTAAGTTTAATTTGGTATGGGAATTCTAGATCTATCACCAGTTGTTAAATAGATATATAAAAGTTAAGAATAGAGTTTTCGTAACAAGTAACGATCATGACCATTTTTTATAAATTACTATGGCAATATTTATAAGGCAATAAAAAGGCAGCGATAGCCGAGTGGATATACCAACAGACTGCTATGCAGAGGGTATCGGGTTCGAATCCACGGCGCGCACCAATGACTTTTCGGAGTTATGTGCGTATTGAATTGTTAATTATCGCTTGTCCCGTGCCTCGGAGAGCACGTTAAGCCGTCGGTCCCGGTTGTCATGAAGATCTTTGACAGTCGTTACAGGGCGTCAGTACCTTCTAAATAAACTGACACTAGTCTAAACCATGGAATATCGCTATCCCTTCGGGTTGCGGAGGTCAGACAGGCAGTCGCTCCGTGGAAAAGCTAATATTCAGCCAAATCCGGTTAGACTAGAAAGCGGACCCCAGATTGAAACTGGGATAACGCTAAGAGGATGACTATGGCAATATTTCGCTCACAACTGAGTTTTTGTGTTAGATTGCATAATAGCACAATGAATTAACCTATACACACTAAAAAAATTCAATCCTAAGTTCAGTTTCATTTCAGGAGCACTTTATTATTTGGTAACGGTCATGACCAAAACGTATCTAAGTTACTATTTATTTTCATATATTATTTGAATTAAGGGCTATATAATAAAACAAATACATATGTACGAAAGTTCGTTAAATTTACCACTACACAAAACCAATAATTAGCTAAAATATTCAAAACAATATTAGTAAGCTATTTTCAAAGATAGGTAAACATTTTGACGAAAATGCCCTAATTCGGTAAGTCTTAGCTGCCCGATCGCACCCAACTTCTCATAAATCTGGGGTATTGATCAGACAAATATAAAATCGTTGGGCAAGTGAAATTTCTATCATAATGTTTATTCTGGATACGCTACGCTCAAAAATGTAATGTTTTTTTTAGTTTATTTTATTTTCAAGTTTTTAGTTTTGTTGTTAGTTGATACTTCTCATTCTATTTTCATAGGGAGGCCTTTTCTACCAATCAAACCCTATCATTCGATACCCATATTGAGGTATTTCTGAAAAATAAGTAATCCGCCATTTTGTGGCGGTAGTCATCTTGGTTTTTTCATAGTGAGGTCTATTCTACCAATCAAGCACTTTCATTTGATACCCATTTTAAGGTATTTGTGGAAAATATGTAATAAGCCATTTTGTGGCGGCAGCCATCTTGGAATTTTCATAGTGAGCCCTATTCTACGAATCAAGCCCTTTCATTTGATACCCATATTGAGGTATTTGTGGAAAATAAGTTATCAGCCATTTTGTGGTGCCGGCCATCTTGGATTTTTCATAGTGAGGTCTATTCTACCAATCAAGCCCTTTCATTCGATACCCATATTGAGGTACTTAATTATGGCAAATATGTAATCAGCCATTTTGCTGTGACAGCCATCTTTGAGTTTTCATACTGAGCTTTATTCTACGAATCAAGCCCTTTCATTTGATACCCATATTGAGGTATTTGTGGCAAATATCTAATCCGTCATTTTGCGGCGACAGCCATCTTGGATTTTTTATAGTGAGCTGTATTCTACGAATCAAGCCCTTTCATTTGATACCCATAATGAGGTATTTGTGGAAAATAAGTAATCCGCCATTTTGTGACGGCCAGCGGCCATCTTGAATTTTTCATGGTGAGCTTTTTCTGATAAACAATTTCACCGTACAGTATCTGAAGTTCAAGTAACTTTAATGGTTTAGGCAACGTACGCGATGACAGCTTTCTGAGCTCAGGATTTTTGCCGACTCAGTTGATACTTTTCCTTATGTTATGGCAACATTATACAAAATCTTTATAAATTGTTGCCTATGTGTTATTCTGATGTATAAACTATATTACTGTAAAGTTTCATCCAAATCCGTTCAGTAGTTTTTGCGTGAAAGAGTAACAAAGATCCATACATACATCTTCACAAACTTTCACATTTATAATATTAGTAGGATTTACTTTGAAAGGTAATATACAACTACATATTCTGTGAAAATTTAAAGCGTCTACCTGTTACAGTTAGTAATTTTGAGCAAAAAATACGAAACGAAACACGTTTTTTGTAGGCGAAATTAATATTTCCTTTTTTTATATTTTTAGTATTTGTTGTTATAGCGGCAACCGAAATACATAATTTGTGAAAATTTCAGCTTTCTAGCTATCACATAAAAAGTATTTGTATTCATATTCTCAATTTATAGATAAGTTCCTTTATTAGGGTAATTTAAAAGTACGACTTCTGTTGTTATACATTTTTATTAACAACTAGCTGTTCCTGTGTGATACATCCATATGCATTTAGTAAAAAGCGGTTATTTGAATATTACAAACAGACACCCCAATTTTACTAATGTGTATAGATATAATTCGGTCCACTAATGGCCACGGCGCTCCTGTTTTTTTTGTAAAAGGGCTAAGATTTGTCCCTGTTATTGCCTGATGCTAAGCTATCACACGGCTTAGGATAGAGCACAGTTGCATATTTTCCATTCCTTGTACAGTACGCGGCAAATGTGCAGTGTCTCTTACCTACTTATTGACTTAGACAGTTTATACCCCAATCGTGAGTGCGTCCCCAAAGGAGCAAGGAATGATGTATCACGTATCTTCCTCCATTACCCAATAATATTTCCAGCCGTCGGTAGTTCCACAAAAGTTGATCAATCAATCCGAATTACAGGCAAAAGTAGCGATTAAATAATAAATTGATATGTTTAATAAAATTTATTGTATGCTGAAGAATACTTAGTCAAGTTAGTATGGTAGGTGTATAGATTTTTAACTTGACGCGCAATATTTTCATCATCTCAAATTTAAGTGTAAATAATACCTCTTAAAACATCATGACTCTAAGTGCTGTTTTGATCAAGTCCTTTAATTTTATTATAAAGGTGTAACATGACTTACATGGCCCATCACCAAGCCGAAGTCTACTCGTTTTGGAAATCATGCCAAGTCATACTTAGCAAATATTTTAGCTGGGAAACCTTATTTTAAGCAGTCACATTTTGAAACCGCAATTAATAGTGCGCGCGTGCAATGCTCGAAATACCTATATATCCATGTGGGTCACAGGACATCTATAGAACATATTGGTGGGGTAAATGCATGGATTTTGTACCTAGGTAATTAAAAAAATCCTATTGTGACTTTGAGCCTCAATTTCTCCAGAACCAGTGATGGTGTCGAAGTAAAAAAAGTTCGAAGTGTTTTTTTATATTTTTATAAAGTTACGCCTGTATCCCCGAAGGGGTAGGCAGAGGTGTAATATTACACCGACATTTTGTCATGAATTTTACGGTCCCACGTAATAGAGGGCTCGCCTATTGCCGTTACCGGGCACATCACCAGACTCCGTGCTGCTACTGAGGATTCGGAAAAACCCATTAGCACTTTTGCCCGACCCGGGATTGAATCCGGGACCTCCGATCAGCGTACGCTATCCACTGAACCACGGAGGCAGTCATGTTCGTAGCGATTGGTACAATATGGGATTTCAGTTTTCGTTAAGGGCGTTTTTACCTACATACTGTATATTTATAACAAAATTAAATATGTTTTATAATAAAGCAATTATTACTACTTAAATACTACTACTTAATAAAATTAAATTAAAATAATAAAATACAATACAAAAAAAAAAGAAAATATACATTCAAAGGGCGTCGTGAAAGTCCTCCACATCGCCGTCTATTGGGAACGTGCCCAGAAGACTGGCAGCACTGGCACGCTGTGTGGCATTGCTAATTTTCTGTGCTAAATACATACCAGCCTACTGGTCTCTTCGCAAGCTCTGAGATGGAGCATTTCGACTCCACCCATAACTGCTACGTTTCGACTCCAAATGGCTCAAATAAATAATCCCCTACGAGATTTAAGTATTTGCGCAGTTTTAGATAATAATAATAATAATTTATTCGCATAAAAGCATGGTATTGATAGGTGTTACAATAATATAGGAGCAAACATGTTTTGCTAGAATGTAGCATGCAAAAATTTAAATAAAATATTTACATATTATGTACATAGTTTTTAAAACTTTGCATCCATAAATTCTTTTAATAATAGAAATTAAATTCATTTAGCCAAGTATACAATTCTTTCTTATACAAAAGTCTAATTGCTTAAACTGGTTTGGCAATTTATTAAAGATACGTACACACATTGCAAGACAGCTTTTGTTGTATTTGGTTAGTCTCGGAATATCACATAACACTAATCTAAAAGAATCTCGCCTATTCCGACAATGTACACATCTGCTGTTTTAAACAATTCTTTATTTTTATATACACACATGCATATTTCGTAAATGTAGAGAGATGGTAACGGTAACAAGTTACGCTTTTTAAATATTGGTTTGCATGAGTCGTCTGGCTGAAGGCCATTTATTGCCCTTATACATTTTTTTTGTGCTACAAATGCCCTGATAGAGTCTCCGCTGTGGAAGCAGCAGCACAACCCGTTGTGCTAGGAAGATGAGATGGCGCAAGGGTATCGACATCGACACATGTTGCGTACCATACCAAAAGCCTACCCAACTTCCAAGGCAGTAGAGATATTCCATCTGGTCTTTTACCTCTAATTGCTTAGTTCCAAATGAAGAAGAATGCGAGAAGGAGGTCCACAAAAATTGTTTTAAGTTATATATTCTATATGAATTAATACATACATTAGCATGTATCATATAGGCATCTCGTACAAATCGATTTGCTAGCAAATAATCCCATATTTTATTTTGCACGTTGGTTTTTATTTGAGCATAATAAAAATCAATAAAATAAAACAGATCTCATGTTTTAAAACTAGAAATAAAACGCGATATAACGAATAATAATTAATTAAATATGTAGTTCTAAAAATACAACAAGCATGCGTGTAGTTATCGTAACACTTTGAATAATTAATTTATAGTAGGCGCTTTTAAAAATATTGCTAATATCACTTACATAAAATATATTTAGGCGTTACGCTTAAAATATTTAAGTTATGTTAAGCGATATAATGTATATTAAGTGTTATTTCGCAGTTAATATTAATAATACGAGTGAACTTTAGTTAATTAAACACATTCTTTGAGTAATAGGATTGACGGACCTTGAAGATTCTATCAAATTCTAAATCCTTTTTAGAGGTCTCAACAATGATCTATAATAGCTTTAAAAATATAGGATACCATTGTGTTTAAAATTAAAGTCGTCAAAAAATAATTAAATTATAACGGTGCTGATGCGTTTTTGGAGACTCAGATCAATCAAATAGTTGATTAAAATAACATAAATTAGAAGTCATCATGTTGAGCCATTGGCATTTATGTGCCATTAATAATAAAATAGAGCAAGGTGATGGCGTAATACCAAAATGTTGGATATTATATCTTAGATAGCATATTGTATTTCATTTCCTATTGCAAAATATTTTTATGATATACATACATACATAGCCTCACGCCTATATCCCTGAAGAGGTAGGCACTTAGGCAGAGGTATATTGCTACACCCACTTTTCGCCAGATATATTTTAGTTTCACGTAATAAGGGGCGAGCCTATTGCCGTAACGGGCACATTACCAGACTCCGTGCTGCTACTGAGAATTTCCTAACGGAAAAACTCAATAACACTTTGCCCGTCCCGGGGAATGAACCCGAGCCCTCCCAATCCCACGCGCACATTTATGCCGTGAGACCAACGAGGCAGTCTATATATTTTTATGATATACATAGTACAGTAAACACAATTGACAGAGATTGGTTATGCTCGCACCTTAAAACAACAAATTTACCTCCATAATAGTACCTAATCAAATCCATTTATTAACTATTCCACTGCTGACCGGTTCCTTTCTCACTATAAGAAAGATAATAAATATATTTCATCATCATCAGCCGTTAACAGTCCACTACTAAATATATTTCATGCAAGTAAAAAACTGTAAATCGTCATTATTGTCATATGATAAATCGCGCCGCACCTTTTGAAATTAATACATCCTTTATTAAGGTACTTCATTCTGGTGCAAGAATATTTATTACTGAACGTAAAATGTTTATTTCGCAGTTGTATTCGTAATTTTGTAGTCTCACCAACACAGCCTTATTTATTTATCATCTTATGATGATTAAACTTTAAGCCAACATCATGGTTTCTTTATTTACCAATTTAAATAGTAATACACTATTTTGTATTTAACGTATGTTACCTACTTTACTTTTTTATTTATAGTTTCACACCTGTATCCCCGAAGGGGTAGGCAGAGGTGTAAATATTACACCCACATTTCGCCATGAATTTTTTTCCCACGTAATAGGGGGCGAGCCTATTGCTGTTACCGGGCACATCACCAGACTCCGCGCTGCTACTGAGTATTTGGAAAAAACCAGTAACAATTTTGCCCGACCCGGGAATCGAGCCCGGGACCTCCGATCAGCAGTCGCATACGCTATCCACTGGACCACGGAGGCAGTCCTACCTTACTATTATAGCTTAATTCAGCGTTTTGTAAGACTCTCTCCATAATACTTGTTACACAGGTTTAAATGACTATGTAAATAGACTAACTTTAGTGCTTATTGTTTAAGTCTCGGTTTTGTAATAAAGCCTATGAATACAAGTATTTCGAAGACCGGTAACATCCAAGCTGATATATATTTTACTATTAAAATGAAAGTGACCGGTAGTCTAAGTTCATTGTTGACTTTTTTTATTCCTTTATATTTTTATTGGTCACTTGCCGACAAAGACACTTTCATCATCTTCATTATCCATTTAGAAGGTACTGACGCCCTGTAACGACTGTCAAAGATCTTCATAACAACCGGGACCGACGGCTTAACGTGCTCTCCGAGGCACAAGGCAAGCGATAGTTAACTATTCAATCCGCGCATAACTCTGAAAAGTCATTGGTGCGTGCCGTAGATTTGAACCCGATACCTTCTGCATGGCAGTCTGTTGGTATCTCCAACTAGGCTATGGCTGCCTTTTAAAACAAAAATACTTTATATTATCTATTTAAAAATAAAAATGGTAACATTATATGTCAGCGGTCACAGGTTCTAGAATGACACATGAATTTTATTTCTAAAATTACAAGAAACACTAGTAGCTATTAGTTGTTGTTTTATTTAGTTTAAATAAATCACCTTCGTTTGAACTTCGGGCTTTCGCATCGTTAACATTTTATGACTATATTATGATGACCACAGAGTCTTGGTTTTCTTTTTTAATTTTATGATTATAGTCATAGGTATTTACCTATACCGATGGTAAACATGACAAGTTAATGCTCATAACAATATTTTTCTTTTCTGCGGCTGTCTTGCTGGTATCGTGAAATAAATGTGTGTTTACGTCATAGATTTATATGTACTAACGCACGTTTACGTAGTATTTGTATACTCTTTGGTGTGTATCTGTAATTGGAATTAGGAAATTGTCTCCAGCAGCACTCGAGGAATATTCAAGACCATCTCACACACGTTCAACTGAGCACAGAATCTTCTTCTTTCTCTTAGCGTTATCCCAGTTTAAATCTGGGGTCCGCATTCTAGTCTAACCGGATTTGACTGAATATTAGCTTTTCCACGGAGCGACTGCCTGTCTGACCTCCGCAACCCGAAGGTATAGCGATATTCCATGGTTTAGACTAGTGTCAGTTTTATTTAGAAGGTACTGACGCCCTGTAACGATTGTCAAAGATCTTCATGACAACCGGGACCGACGGCTTATCGTGCTCTCCGAGGCACGGGACAAGCGATAATTAACAATTCAATACGCACATAACTCTGAAAAGTCATTGGTGCGCGCCGTGGATTCGAACCCGATACCCTCTGCATGGCAGTTTGTTGGTATATCCACTCGGCTATCGCCGCCGCAACTGAGCACAAAATAAGTAGAACTTATTATACTTCTGCAACCAAACAACTAATAAAATGCTTAAGTATTTATTAAAAAATATAAAGACATTAAAGATAATATTACGGGGGACCTAAAAATTCATGGCGAAATGTGGGTGTAATATTTATTTCCTCCTCCATCCTTTTTTTATAGTCTCACGCCTGTATCCCCTTCGGGGATACAGGCGTGAGTCTATAAAAAAAGGTAAATTACACACTCAGACACGAAATATATCATAGGTTTTATTCCAAGTCTATAGACCTCCCACAGTAGTAGAGTAGTAACTTCATAATTTAACATAACGTCCAGAAATTACATTTGAATGAAAAAGGCTTAGATAAAACGCAAGTTCAACTCACAATTCTAATCTTCAATTCAATTAATTTATTCAGTACAACATACATTGTGTAGAATATTAAACTTACATACTAGATCGGAACATAGAGATGGATAACAAATAAACACCAAAACAAACTAAATACCATGAACTTCAACCATAACAATTTAAATACAATAAACCTAATCCACAAGGCTGATTAAAATTAACTATTACATAATTACATGATTTAAATTAATGTCAATAGAAGATATCTACAAGTTAACTAACTATATAATAATAATAAGTAAATTAATAATAGGAATGTCAGCATGTCAATAAAAAAAAATTCAGAAGATAAATTAAAATAAAATTACAGTAATGTCAAGTGTCATTTGGAATTCCATAAAAATTGTTATGAATTTGACATGTTATCACTCTGGAACTCCTCAATGCTGTAGTAACTTTTTGGCAAAAGAAACGCTCTTAACTTATTTTATTGTCATACCTCATCACAGACCACCTACGGGGTAGGTGGTCTGTGTACCTCATCATATATCTTCGGCTGGATGATCCGAATGCTCCAGAAATCATTTCCACCAAGCTGTGATCTATATAACAACTTTGATCGCATAAAACCATCAAATCTACTTCATCCAAAATCTCAAAACAATACACCATTTATACTCACATTGACCCTTCTAAAACAATTCAAGGTGCATATATTAATAACACGTTTAATTAGCGCATCCTTTACTGCCAAGCCCTGCGGTAGTACGAAAACACGCTTCCGTACATTCACCATACAATGGTCGATACGATTGGCAGCCGAATGAGGCTATTGTTCTCAAAATGGATGCCCCAACAATGATACGTAACAAGAACTGCGATTTGCTCTTTCTAGTTGGTTTGGTACATGATCTTGTAGCGTCTGATGGTTGATCATATCAACGCGTAATGAATTGTGAGAGAAAGCATAAAGAAATTATCTTTAATGAAGATTGTTATCGGAACTGCTTTTTGTTTCTTTTGTGTTTTTGTTTTGTTTTTGGTAATGAGCTTCTAGATCAGCCATACTCAACCTTTTTTTACACTGGGCCACATAATTGCTACTGTTTAATCTAGCGGGCCGCAGTAATTTACTTACGTACCTGCCTATGTCGCGTATGGCATTTACCGAGCTATAATAGTCTATCTATGTAGCAAAATTTCATCAAAACCGATTCAGTGGTTTCGTTATGAAAGCGTAACAGACAAACAAAGTTTCTTTCGCATTTGTAATATTAGTGGGAAAGTGGGGATTATGCGATAGTAACATAAAACTTTAAAAAATATAAGCATTTATTTATGTAATAAAAATTGATGTGATTTTTGTAGCAAACTTTTGTCAATTTTTGATAAATCAGGCACATAATTACTGCATGCTACTCTCAAAACGTCGTCTAGAGGTGCGAATCAGTAAAACGTGCTGTCGGTGCCATTCTGCCAAGCCTTGAGGCGCGGGTTGGACGAAAACGCGGCCGCGTCACCTACCGATTGACTCAGATTCTCACTGGGCGGCCATGGGTGCTTCGGTTAGTATCTGAATTGAATCGGATGCGAACGGAAGGCGCAATGCCACCACTGTGCAGGCGACCAGGATTCCGCCCAGCATACGCTTTAGGATTGCCCGGCATGGCCATCGGAACATGAAGTTCTGGTCGACCAGATCGGACGAGATCTGTCGCCGAAAGCAGTTTTTGCTGCCATGCTGGTGGGCGAGGAGGGCTGAGGCGCAGTAGCCTCGTTTTGCGAGCGAATCCTTTTGTAATGCTCCAAAAAGAGACTGCTGAACGGGATCGGGCGAGGGCAAATCCGGCCCGAAGACAAGGACAACTTCGCCGAGATCCGCCAACGATCCGCTCTGGTCGCCGATTAAGATTCGTTGCTCCGGGAAGTAATATGGGCAGGTGAGAGCTTGTAGCCTTCTTTGAAGACGGGTTCCGTTGAACCTGGGGCCATGGGAGGAAGACTGGACAGCTCCTGTACCCAGTCTCTCTTTGGTTGGCAGTCGAGGTAGTTTTTAGTGGTAAAACCACATACTCTGTCTCTCACTTCCCCAAGAGCCGCAGATCCGAAGGGATTTTCCATCTCATATAAAAGAAGGTGGATATCAGTAAGCCAAGATCTGTAGACCTTTTTCGCATATTTCATTTTTGAATATGAAGATTCACATAGGTATGTTGATGCAAACAATGTCAAGAGTAGGTAAGCGTGCACAAATTTTTTTAACGTCTCATAGCTATCCGGTACTAATTTCCAAAATTCATCATATTGATGTGTTTTTCTTCTCTTTAAAAAACGGCTCCAGATTCGTATCGCTTTTTGAAATCAATCAGCTCATCAGATAATTTAACATGATCAAAACCCAATACTGCAAGCTCTGTTGTAGTGGCTACTTCTAAGTGCAAGGATTTTCAATTAAGAGAAGACATTTCTTTATTTTACATAAATCCTAAATCTTTTCAGAAATTCGTTGCATAAAGAAAGTAATTAATTAGAAATATAAACCAGATTTCCTAGGGACACGTCAATTCCATCCTATTGAGCTTTTATCAATGTTGGAAAATTATGAAATTTTTTCAACACTTGCCTTTTGAGAAATCAGTTGATGTTCACCTTGTTATCGGCGACTAAGTTCACCAAGTTTTTCTGTTATATCGCAAAGAAACGCTAATTCAATTTTCTTGCTCTGGTTCCTTTTAAGCTTGAACCCATAGCAACATAGGTAGTAATATGTAGTGTTCTGTGTACGCAATAAGGGAGAAAACATGAGTAAATGCGTGAATTAATTAATATGTTAATTTTACGTAATTTTGAACCCTTATCAGTAATACTACTGTAAAAATAAAAGTACTGGGCTGTGCCGCGGCTCGGGCCGCAGGTTGAGTATGGCTGTTCTAGATTATCTGTGTTGATTGAATCGTTATATTTTATGACTTCTCGATTAAAGGAATAGAGGCTAAACTGTTTTTTAATCATTTGGTTCAATATTTTAGAATAGATCTCACCTACATTCAATTAAATCTTTTCTTTGAGATACTTTCTTTAAACAGTTTCGAGTTCCCGTAGGTGACACGTTGATTTAAGTTACTTTTTATAAGTCGTAACATACCTTTTAGATTATATTGAAACTAATATACCTAGCAATAATTAGCACTGTAAGCCTAGCATAGTCCCGTTATTTCAATCTCCAAGAATGGGGAATCAGATAAAAATGACGTCGTTTTCAAACTTCTTTATTATTTCTCCTGTTTTTGGCATTGTGTCGCGCAGTCATTTTTATCTGCATTCTCTGTTCTGCAGGGGTGAACGAACTGGACAGACAGAACAAGATCACGAAGCAGATCCTGGAAGCGTTCATACAGAAGAAGTTGGGCCTGAGGAACCACAGTTACAAGGCGCCGTCTCTGCTGGACATACTGCCGATGCCGACGCCGGCGATGATGACACTGCGGCAACCAGACCCTGAGGCTTTGGAGCCAGAGGAAGAGGTGCAGGATGAAGAGAATCCAGAGCATCAGGACAGTGAGGAGAGCCAGGAGTATAACGACAGCGACAGTCTTCAGAGCGTGGAGAGCGAGCAAATCGACTCAATTTACGACACACCAGGCACGTATCCATCTTGTTTGGCATTCCCGCCACTACTCTTTACGTTTTCTTTACTTTTGCCAATTTCCCGCGACTATAACTGTTCTTTACGTTTATTTCTTACATGGTGTTTTGTTGTGAATGAATTCGTTGTGCAAAGTTTTAGATACAACGCTATAAGTAACGATAATTTTACTGCCAATTTGTTTTTTACTTTTTGAAGTTATGTAGGCGTGTGTTTGTTTTGTTTACCGTTTGACTTTTGACATGAAAGTTGTTAATTATTATAACCCTTTACGTAATATGAAGAGAGTTGGACACTTTTTTAGTTAAAGAATATCTTCACGATTCATAGATTTTATTCTACGTAGATATACTTTGGCATGTATTTAATGCGGCGACTAAGTACTTAAAGCGAATACAAGTTTCAAAAATAATTAGAGTGGGTAATAGTGGGTCGTAATAAGTAAAATGTAGCATATTAATAAGTCAGTAATAAGCTTCGTTTTAATTTAAACTAGCAGGTTTTTTTTGAATCTTATTTAATACTAGCTTTTGCCCGCGGCTTTGCGCGCGTAAAATTCGGGGTAACAAATATCTACTTTCAGTCTCAAGTTGTATGAAGACACTCCTGATTATTTAAAAGAGTCAGAAGCTCTATAGGGCACAAAGTAACTCGGTCAGTATCCATGACAAATGTCTTCAATACATGTACAATATATATGTATAAACACTTTCGCATTTATAATTTTAGTAGGTAGAGAAAATCTTTACAGCCGTTTGAGCATAGTATATAATTATTAGTATGTATGTGTATATGTGAACAATGTAATCACCGTGCACAATATGACCATATGTATGATGTGACAGTACTGACAGGTAGCACATGCGCGGCACTCAATTATTCGCGCATGCGTTCCTACTTCCAAGAGGAAAATTTCTGCCGTACAAACTTTTATCCTCCCTACAATCCCTCCCAGTTTAATTTTTGCAACTTATGGTAGCCTATGTCCGTCTCCATGGTCTAATATATCTCTATATTAAATTTCAACAAAATCGGTTCAGCCGTTTTCGCGTGAAAACGGAACATAAATACATACATACAAACATACATACATACATATCTACACACTTTTGAATTTATAATATTAGTAGGGATAATAGTCGGGATAATCGCTAGCAACTTATTTTATTAGTTGCAAACATTTAGTCATCTTTTAAGTTATTAGTCACTCGGAAAATAATAAGCTATGTATTCTTTGATTTTACTGAAATATGTTTTAATAACTCATTATTCCATAAAATATAAAATAACAAAATTCCATAAAATAAAGTTAGATATATAGGACAATTAAAAGTGAAGTGCTGCGACTGCAGTGTCTCACATCGCATCGTAATCCCAATTAGGCCAATGATGGCAATAAAACAAACCACCAGTATGAGCCAACGCCAAGCGCCAAGCGCCTGTAATTTATTAGTCAAACATTTGTCAATAGCATAAACAATACGTACGCAATGCGTACATAGGTGCCAAAGACACCGCGACCCACATCAAATGTTTGCACAAAACCTATGACAAAGCTTTGGTCAAACATTTGTGCGTATGGAGTGAGAATTGCAGGCTAGTGCCAGTTAATTAATTGCGAAAAATTTACAACATTGGATCAATGTTTGTCAAGGGTAGGTATATAAACGGTTGTGGTGTGATAATTTGGCGGTAAGCTTTCTTTCTCTTATAAGTATATTATTTTCAAGGCAAAGATGCGTAATATTGACGTTTTGTATGATACTCGCAACTGCGCACATATAAATTTTTGAATTCAAACCTTTCTGCCCTGTGGGAATTTCAGAAAATCCTTTCCTAGAGCACCCTACTTTCCCCAAGGAACATACATGTCAAATTACGGCCTCTTGATGCCATACATATGCCTCTGCATAAGAGTGCTAAACTGATAAAGAGCCTCTGCTCCTCGTCAGTTTTAATGTCTTTGTTGATTCTTAGTGCAGGTGTAGGTAGTGTTTTTCATATGGTCGTGTTTAATTAAAATTATCGTTATTACTATATTACCAAAGTATTTTTAAGGCGATTCTTGCCGCTTTTGAGTTGCTGCTGTCATCCAGACTTATTACATATTTAGTCGAAAGTCGTCATCACTTGCCTTACCTTGTACGAGATTTGCCCTAAAAGCATTCGTCAAATCCAAAGACACATACAACTTTAATTAACCTTTAAATGTATCTAATGCTGTCCTCCTTATTAAACTATTAGGTATTACAAAATGGAAGATATTCTAAAAAGGAACGGAAAACAATAAATAAAATAAATGCTATGTTTATCGTCTGCATCTGATCAGATGAATGGCTAACACGCCAAAGTTCACACTTAATAAGTCAAATTACTAAATTATGAGGTAGGTCTTTTCAAATTAGTAGTTCAAGGCACAAGGAACGGTGTTGTAGGTACTAGGTATATAAAGATGCTATGGTTTATACAACTATCATGCTACAGATGACCTTTGAACTGTTACAAACAGTCTGGGCAATCGATCATGCCTGATATTAAAACCTTTACAAGTCTAATGTTGAAGGGCATACACCTCTATGTCATCGGATAAGAATATAATGTTTTTGAATAGATTCTACGCGTGGTCCGGTCCGCGTGGTTGTCAGGAATTGCGATAAATTGCAGTCTATGTGATAATTATCATCATCATGTCAACCTAGAGACGTCCACTGCTGGACATAGACGTAGACCTCCCCCAAGGTTCTCCACACAGACCAATTTTGAGCCGCCCGCATCCAACCACGCACCGCGATCTTAACCAGATCGTCGGTCCACCTTGCGGGAGGCCTATCCCTGCTGCGTAAAATATTCTGATATATAAGCCATATTATTGGAAAGTTTCATCAAAATATGTTCAGTGGTTATTGCGTGAAAGAGTAACAGATGTTCATATAAAACCTCATAAACTTTTGCACATGAACAGTTAATATAATAATAATAATCATTTATTTCGTTTCTTTAAAACATATTCATTAAGTACAATCAACAAATTTAATTAGAAAATTGAACGTGCAACTGACTTATGACCGTTAAGCCAGTGTTTCCATAAGTTGTCACTCATGTCAACTATTGGCGCTATCCAATATGTTGTAGGTTAAAACTCAAAAAAAAAAAGAATAATTTTATACTTTCGGGCAGTAAAATGAGTACCTACCATTAAGTATCTACTTACCTTGGTACATCATAATCTAGTATTTTTATCTCAGCCATCAAGCTAATTGATAGATAGATAGATAGATAGATAACAACTTTATTGCGCAAATACAATTGTTACAAATTATGTACAGATATCTTAAATTTACAAAAATAAAAATAGTAAATGCACAAGGGCGGCCTTATCGCAAAATGCGATTTCTTACAGGCAACCTTAGGATGGACAGACTGGAAAGGATAGGTTTGATGGTGTAGTTATCAAATATATGTGGAATCTTATAGTTATTTGAATGCAATGTACATACATATGTAGATACCTATATATATTTGTATAAATACATATACAAAAAACATAAAGTATACATACAAAATAATACATATATACATACTAACGATACATAATTATAATACATACATATATATATATATATATATATATAATTCCATTATAAAACATATACTTATATACATAATTATAGATAACAGATTAAAGTGACAAATAGTGCTTATTTAATGCATTTTTAAATATATTGAGTGATTTAGCTTGCCTAACTTCAACCGGAAGCGCATTCCACAAACGTACAGCTTGAACAGCAAAGGATTTGTCGTAGAAGTTTGTGGAATGGGTTGGCATCTGCAGTCTCAGATCCACCGACGACCTCAAGGTCCTTGAATGTGTGTCATGGAGGAACTTAAAACGTTCTTTGAGATATGTAGGGGAAATTGGATTAAATAACACATTGTACAGTAACATAAGAATATGGGTATTCCGGCGAAGACGAATTGGGAGCCACTTGAGCCTAGATCGAAATTCAGATACATGATCATATTTGCGTAAACCAAAAATGAATCTTATACAGAAATTTTGGAGACGCTCAAGTTTATCAAGTTGGTCCTCATTAAGATCAGGATAGCTGACATCGGCATAATCGAGTATTGGGAGAAGCAAGGATTGTGCAAGCGCAATCTTGGTGGATGTGGGAAGAAAGTTCCGCAGCCTACGCAACGATCCTGCTGAGGCAAACAGTTTGCGACTTGTTTCCTGTATTTGAATTCCCCATGATAAAGTTTTATCCAGATAAATACCTAGGTTTTTTACACTATCTGAGATTCTTAAGATTTTACCGTCGAACTCAATCTGAGGCAGCTGCGGCCAGTTTACCTTGGAAATTATCCTGGAACTGCCGATCAGAATAACTTGAGTTTTTGACGGGTTCACCTTTAGGCCATACTTTCTGCTCCACGTACAAATTTGCGCCAGATCCAAGTTTATGTTAGTAAACGCCTCTGAAATCGTCCCATGTGGTGCCTGTGAATATATCTGTAAATCATCTGCATAAAGGTGGTAGGACGAAAGTAAGTTTTTGGAGATAGAATTTATGAAAATTGCGAAAAGTAATGGTGATAGCACTCCACCCTGCGGTACACCGACAGATGTATTACACCATGAGGAGTACGACTCATCAACGCGTATACGCTGTCGGCGTCCAAACAGATAACTACGAAACCAGTCAATTACCGTTGGAGATATGTTAATAGAGCGGAGTATGGCAAGCAGGATGTGGAAATCCACAGTGTTAAATGCGTTACTAAAATCAAGTAAGGAGAGTAGCGTGAGTTTTCCACCATCCATGCCCAGCCTTATCTCATCAGTAATATGAACCAATGCTGTGGTGGTACTATGTCCAGGGCGAAAACCGGATTGGAAAGGATTCAGATATACTTACTGATATTATCAGTTTAAAGTAGGAAATTAATGACATAATATTAAAATAATAACAATCATAGTCGTTGTCATAAGCGGCTGAATAGCTTCCTGAAATCGAATTTAAAATGTCAGCATAATATCTTTACCATACAAGTTTTTGTTCTTAATATTTATTTATTCTGCCTCGTTGGTCTTGCGGCATAAATGTGTGCGTGGGATTGGGAGGTCTCAGGTTCGATTCCCGGGTCGGGCAAAGTGTTATTGGGTTATTCTATTAGGACATTCTCACTAGCAGCACGGAGTCTGGTAATGAGCCCGGTATGGCAATAGGCTCGCCCCCTACTACGTGGGACCTAAAAGTCCATGGCGAAATGTGGGTGTAACATTACATCTCTGCCTACCCCTTCGGGGATACAGGCTTGAGTCTATAAATAAATAAATAATATTTATTTATTCAGGGTTATTGACTCACCCATAACGCATGTCTAAGATCTTCTTTAAAGCTGGGACCGACGGCTTAACGTGATCTATGGGGCAGGGGGCAAGCGATATCTAGCTAACAATTTAATGCACATGTCAGTTTTTCAGCGAGCTTTTGAAACTAAACATGAGAGTGCGTAAATAATATATTATTTTAATTGATTCACACATGCAGCAGTCAAAGTATTAGATACAATCAAACAAGTCGGCGCTGGACCAGTTTGAATAAAAATCCCTTGGCTCGCTCATAGAGTCGAGGCACACTAGAAGCTGGTTTAGTATAGGAGTGTCAATGTGCGTGGTGCGTGTAAAGTAGCACTGGAAGCGACGATGTCTTGCTAAACGATTCTCGCCCTTATGGTGGTTTAGCGGAAAGTTGTTCGACTGTACATACATAATTTTAATACCATCATCTTTTTGCTTTGGTATACCAATGGAAAACTGAAATCGGAATTGCAAGTTACATAGTCCTTCAGAATCGTCGCTCGAATCATCTTCTGACTAAATTATACAGTTGTTATTACCTATCATTATACCATACTATAAAAATAAACGACTCACATAACAACAAGGATATGAATTAGTTTTATTTTAACTGCAATCCGAAATGTCACGATCGCGACCTACGATTTCAAATAATCGTTGCGATAATAACAAAAATTAATAGATAATAATTAGTTTCATAAGGATTTAAAATTTCATGATGTAAGACTGGTCATCTTTAGTTCCTACTTATGATACCTTGGAATAAAAAATATAGACATCCTAACTGACGATTTTGCAAGCTAAGAATAGTTAGCAGTTTTATAAAAATAAGATACCTATACATAAAAATTGTGTTTACATTGTCCTATATTTTTAAATATAATTCCTGCACCAATATTATATTTTGTATTGGAAACTTTGCAGCATTTAAATACAGGACAACTACACTCGGCACAACTGTCTGATTATTACACAAAGTGTTGCCTCTGTAAGAATCGAACTTCTCACGCCTAGCGCATTATTAAGTAGCGAGGCGGCCGCTTACACCACTATGCCATCCTTGCAGTAACTTCAAGTGTCTATAGCCAGACGAGACTTGATATTCGTCGATGCATATCTCACTAATAATATATTAATATACGAGTACCGCCCTAATATGCTGATGTTAAAACAAAGATAAACGGTAACAATTACCTGTCGAGATGGCAAGTCTCACGAATACTCACGATCGGATATTTCACCTCACTCGTTCTCCTTGGTAAGTTCATTGCTGCATTTATCGACCGGTCCCGGGCGCTGTAACTAGCTAACAACGTCCTAGGTCCGTCCGTCCGTCCTTCTACTATTATAAACGCATTTTTTTCTGGAGGTGAATGGATGTTTATTAATCTTGCTCACAAAAAGGAGACCGCCTCCGTGGTCCAGTGGATAGCGTATGCGACTGCTGATCGGAGGTCCCGGGTTCGATTCACGGGTCGCGCAAAGTGTTACTGGGTTTTCCCAAATTCTCAGTAGCAGCACGGAGTCTGGTGATGTGTCCGGTAACGGCAATAGGCTCGCCCCCTATTACGTGGGACCTAAAAATTCATGGCGAAATGTGGGTGTAATATTACAGCTCTGCCTACCCCTTCGGGGATACAGGCATGTCTATAAAAAAAAAACGACTGCACGGATATTGATAAGGAAAAGACTTGAACATTTGAACACTACCTATTGTCGCGATAATCGACACTCACTCACACTAAGCCGCGGGCAGAAACCAGTTTTTCTAAACGAAAATAAAATTGAATATGATACGGGCATAGATATTATTCCATTTTCTTTTTTATTACATTTTAATAGTGTCACGTTTTTTAAAAAGAAACGATAATTTGGTGATTCAAATTCAAGTGATTGGAATTTGATTTCACATCTCACCAGTGAAGTGACCTTGCGGGGTCGATGATACTATAATCATTATAGATAACACGAGATGATAAAATATATATAATTATATGTAGAAATACGAAAAAGTATTCAAATGGTAGTAATAGCTTAGGGAGGTCGCACACAGTCGATAATTCGCAATGCTGACATCCAGCACACCAACATGATTTTGTATCGCTACAAACGCGATGCTGTCCCGTTCCAGTAACAATACAGTCATGATGTTGAACATGACGTGCTTTGTTGCATGCGTCCACAAAGCCGCGTTTCCACTAGGCAACATTTGGCGCGCGACACGTGACGCTCAAGCGCGCGACGTTGCCAGCTGGCGCGCAACATGACGCGCGGCTTGTTGTTTGTTATAGAGCATAGTTAGTTGAGCAATAATTGTTGTTCATTCTGATTGTTATTTTGTAGGTATTTTCTAACACATCAACGTGTTTTTTTATGCATTTTTAGATAAAATTATAACCACTGCTGCTGAAATCAACACAAGTTCCTCTGGCGACATGTTGTCGACGACTCACGTTAAGTAGTAGATGCGTAGACAGACAACGTTGTTCAACAAAATTTTCGCGCTGACTATCAACATGTTGGGCAACTTGTTGTGCAACATGTTGCGCGTCAGTTATTGCCAAGTGGAAACGCGGCTTAATTCTGTATTGCTATAATGCGATACTGATCTTTCAGTTGCGATACGGACCGATGTTCATGACGTTAGCTAGGCACTACAATCAATGTGATAGTCACAAAACGGATTGATGCTACTAAACAGACATATTAGACATGTTTGAAGAACTTACAAAATAGGAAATATTTGTTAGAAAATGTTCTGTACACGGCTATTACCAACGGTACCAGGGTCGGACGGACCATTCTTAAGGTGTAGTTAATAAGTATCAAAATCTACTGCCACTCTAAAGATAGACTTGGCGCTGTGTACATGATTATCTCATGTTTGGCCGAAACAGTAGCGATGCTGTCTCGCTTAAACATATTATATGGCTTTATGATTTTATGCTATAGTTTGTTTGTAATCGCTACGAGGCGCGTAGCAAACGCGACTTTAGCTTGACAGTCTATAGTGATACAAAAGTGCGTTTACGAAAGTTGCGGCAAAATCGCTGCAAAAAGTCGTCGAGTGTGTCAGCTCCTTTAGTCGCGTTAAGTATAATATACTAGGTAGTTCAAAATAAAATTATAATTTAAATGTCATTATGATCAAAACCTGTAACGCTTCAATGAGCTGGCATCTTCGAATCCTATAAAAATACATAGGTAGGTAACCTATGAATGTGTATGATTTTTATAAATTTAAACTTTGACATTATAAAAATTCGTCAAATTGTAAAATTTTGCATCTAAGTTTTAAAAACCGTTGATAATTTTTTTTAAATTTTTTATTTATTTATAGACTCACGCCTGTATCCCCGAAGGGGTAGGCAGAGGTGTAATATTATACCCACACGTTGATAATTTTAAACTATAAAATTGTTAAAAATAAACAAATGGTCGGCAAGCCGTAACCCAAAGGTAAAGCGATATTATATGGCGTAGTCTAGTGTCAGGCAGTCGGGACCGTCAGCTTAAAGTACTTTTCGGGGCACGAGGCAAGCGGCCTACAGCGGAATAGACTTAACATCGAAAAGTAGGTAATTGGTGAGCTCCGTGGCTCTGAACCCGATACCACGGTAATAATATCTAACAGTATTGTAACTCCATACAAACGCACGAAACTCGAGTTATACCTACGCGCCTCGAGCAGAGTACCCATTAGACTGTGCGGACTGTAACAAGAGTACCCACAGCCGCGATCGTGCCGCAGCTCGCATGCGGCGCGTCTGGTAGGTATATAACTCACGAAGGCGGCCGAGTTACAATACTGTTAGATTATATTACCGTGCCGATACTCTCTACAATTCTGTGTGGCACTTTTTGGTATCTTAATTTTTTTTTATAGACTCACGCCTGTATTCCCGAACGGGTAGGCAGAGGTGTAATATTACACCCACATTTCGCCATGAATTTTTAGGTCCCACGTAATTAATAGGGGGCGAGCCTATTGCCGTTACCGGGCACATCACCAGACTCCGTGCTGCTACTGAGAATTCGGAAAAACCCAGTAACATTATTGCCCGACCCGGGAATCGAACCACTGGACCACGGAGGCAGTCATTGGTATCTCCACAGGCTATTATTTCATTGCTGCCACATTGATTAATTCAGCAAATCTTCATCAGGCCTGTATACCTCAGCTCGACACGGGCCTCTTCTCAATATGAGAAGGGTAAGGAACCACCACGCTCGCCAAATGCGGGTTGGCTAACTGGATTTCGAGGACATTATGGAGTATTCTCGGACATGCAGGTTTCCTTACGATTTTTTCCTTCATCACAGGCGATAATTAACAATTTAATTCGCACATACATACATAGACTCACGCCTGTTTCCCGGAGGGGTAGGCAGAGACTACGGAGCACCATTTGCAACGATCTTGACATATCTCTCTTGCTTCATTCACTCCCATCAGATTCCTCCTGCATGCTCTTCTGTTCAGGGTGCTTCTAACCTGTCCTGTTTTTAGGATGTCTCCAATCTGGTCAGAGAACGTCCGCCTAGGTCTTCCCCTTCGTCCTGTCCCTTTCACACTTGCCTTATATATCTGCTTGGTCAGTCTTTCGTCATCCATCCTCTCCACGTGTCCAAACCATCTTAGCATACCTTTCTCGATGCTTGTCACTACGTCTTCTTTTACCCCACAACACTCTCTTATCACACAATTCATCGACGCTACACATCCCTGTCTAACACCTGTTTCGATGATAAACCAATCCGTGTACGACCCATTTATCCTCACACAAGCTCTAGAATCTTCATAAAGGTATTTCAGAGCTCGTATGAGGCTGCTGTTCACCCCATACATCGACAGTACCGACCACATTTCATTCCTCACCACTTTATCGTAAGCCTTTTCCAAATCCACGAATGTGCAATAGACCTTTTGACCTTTGGCCAAGAATTTTTCGGCTACGCACCGCAAGGAAAAGACTTGATCCGTGCACCCCATACCCTTTCGGAATCCTGCTTGTACATCCCATATTTTCTTGTCGGTTACTTCCATAACTCTTTCAATCAGTACCTTCGCATACAATTGCCAACAATGCTGAGAAGGCTAATGCTTCTATAGTTCTTGCAGTCTTGTTGCGAGCCCTTTCCCTTATAAAGAGGCACAACCACCGCTGTGGTCCAGTCATCAGGTACTCGGCCGGTGCTCCAGCACAAGTTAAATAAGCGCAGCAGCTGACCAACTATGATGCCTTGTCCAGCCTTCAGCATTTCAACTGTAATCCTATCATATCCTGCAGCCTTACCTAATTTCATACTTCCCAACGCCTTCACAATCTCATCCACACCAATATCGCTTTCATCATTGCTATTATTACCATTAATTTCGTCGATCGATGTCTCTATCGCCGTTCTTTCAAATAGACCTTCAAAATACTCCTTCCATCTCTTCAGCACGCATGATTCACCATTCAGTATCTTTCCATTCTTGTCTCTGATTGACGTGTATTCTGAGGATTGAGTTCTTCCTCGAACTGCACGAACGGATTTCCAGAAAATTTTTATGTTTCCCCGGCAATCTTCAGATAGTCTGCTATCAAACTCATCTTTCTTTTCCTCTTTTTTCCTTTTAACAATTTCTTTCACAATTCTTTTTGACCTAACAAACTCCTTTCTTGCTTCATCTATGTCATCACTCGTTGCCTTTCCCATTCTTTCATTTGCTCTGGCAGCCAACCAATCTGACCAAGCTTTCTTCTTCTCTGACACTGCTGATTGTACATCCTTGTCATACCATGTATTCTTAACCTTTCGTATTTTCCGTCTCTTGATCACACCACATACTTCAGACGCTACACATATTATGTCTTCTTTAAAAGATTACCATAATTCTTCCATATCGTTTATGCCATCGAACCTCTCAAATCTTGCTATCAATCTTTGCTTAATTCGCACATATCCTAGTAAATCCATTTGTGCGCTCCGTGGATTCGAACCCGATACCCTCTACGTAGAAATCTGTAGGTCTCTCCACTAGGTTATCAGCAAAAGAAAAAAATATATTTAGAGAGATCAAAGAACGTTTTAAGCATAATAAAGAATCCTGACATAACAATTTGTGCTTTTAACGACACCTTTTTCAAAGAGTAATCGTCAAATCAAAATCGTAAAATTTGCTTAACATTCAGTTTCATTTTGTCAAAGGGATTTCTTTTAGTAAGAAAGGGTAGTGCAGCGTAGTCATAGATCATTAAGGTGGCGGCCGACAAACGGCTCGTTCCTTCATCATATCTGAGCCTCACCAATCTTGCTATTACCGACAGCCACGCGCAATGAGCTACGAAGAATACGGATAGTAATAAAAGACTTTATTTTTTTATTATCTTTATTTATTTAGGGGCATTAGACCATGCCAACCTCATCGTAACCTAAATCTAGTCTATACATTTCTTATCTCACTTACTATATATTTTATACATTCATTATACTTACTCATACACTCATTCTGATAGAGGTACTCCATTTGGTTCGCGAAACACCACATCTCTTCCAAATGTGTATGTTCTGTTTTCATGTGAAACGGATGATTCGAATATGATTACTTTAAGTATATAAATAGATTATAATTGCACCAAAAAATACAGACTCACTTTTTAGCAAATTTGCACCATTAGCGTACTAAAAAGCTCTATAAAAATGTCAACTCTTTTGTTGTGAAACTACCTTAAAACAACTATCATAAAACAGTAATATTTTTTTATCTTAAAGGTATAATTTTCTGGTGGCAAAAGGCGTACACATTTCATACAAAATATGGTTAAAATGATTTCGTCATACATTTTTGCAGAAAATCAATTTCGATTTAACTACCAATAATGGCGGTAATTCATCTTTTTTCGATCGTTTTTAATTTTGTGCAATACTTGTGACCTTCAGAACAACCATTAGCTACAGATATGAAGAGCGCAATTAATTATTTTTATGGCCAAGGATTCAATTTGTATTCTTTTAAGCATCTTTTGACATCTTAATGCATTGAAATTGTTCGTAAATGTACGATTTTGTCAGAAGACGCCTGAATTAAAATGGTCTCTTTTTAAATAAGATTGTAAATATTTTGTAATTAACACATTTCATGAGAGACAGCGAGTGCTTGAGAGACCCATAGCTTACTACGCAAAGGGTCTTTAGTAAAAACTAAATAAGTCACGGCGCGCAGCACTGGCTTCTCAAAGTAATTTATTTTTATTTATTTATTTATAGACTCTCGCCTGTAGCCCGAAGGGGTAGGCAGAGGTGTAAATATTCAAAGTAATGTGTATATTAAATTGACAATTATCACCGAAAACATCGTGATTAAACCAATATGTCTCAGAGTTCTCTACCAAATTCTGAAAGACATGTTAGGTCTGCCAACCTGCACTTGGCCAGCGTGGTGGACTATGGCCTTACAGTTTTAATGTATAATACTGAGGGCCTCGTGAGAAGGGAAATCTGCTTAAAAGTAAGACAGAGTGACCCTGAGCCTCCGGGTAAGGCCCATAGTTAGCGACCACGTCTCGGCTCCGTAGATCGTCACTGGCAACACACACTAGTCAAAGACGTCTTTGACGATATGTTGTAACTTCCCAAACGCCGCCCAACCGAGTTGGATTCGACGAATGACCTCTTTCTTGAAGTTGGACCTACCCAATTGGATCATTTGTCCCAGGTAAACGTACTTGTCGACAACTTCGAGTGTAAAGTTCCCAACCTGAATAGGAGCAGGTACAACATGGACGTTAGACATGATCTTCGTCTTGTCCATGTTCATCTTAAGACCTATTTGTTGGGAGATACTACAGAGGCCACCGAGCATTGTGCCGTGGTCTTCCATGGTCTCAGCCATGACAACGATATCGTCAGCAAATCGAAGGTGAGTGATGTACTCGCCGTTGATGTTGACGCCGAGTCCTTCCCAGTCCAGAAGCTAGAAGACGTCTTCCCGCGCAGCGGTGAACAGTTTCGGCGATATGACATCTCGCTATATAATATATTCATGAATTTAAAAAAGAAATAAATCTTTAAAAGCTCAGTAACTCAGAACATGTACAAGGTATGTTATAGAGCTACAAACTACTGATTCTTGTTCGGCTGCTATAAATAAATGTAGTGTTCAAGTAATATGTTGGTACGTGGGATTGGGGGCAATATTTTACTGTATCTGTCACGAGGCAACCATCACACAGACCCATTTATGGAGTGAGCCTTTTTTATCTGAAAACGTGAGCATATTAACATAAGTATGTACTGTACCTACTTTATGAGCTCTATATAAGCGAACCATGACCATAAAAATCAAATAACTACATTTAGCGACCTTATTTTTGGTCTAATATCTTTATCTTCAAAATAAAGAAGATATAGAAAACGACTATTACTCAATTACTTTGACATAATTTCTTTCTAGCTGTAGTAGCTATTAAAACTGTCACAAATACCTAGATAAAAATAAATCCTGATTAGGTATGGATTTTATTACGCGTTGCAATGTTATTTTACTCCATTTTAATGATTCGAAAAGAAAAAAATTGGTGTCCTGTGACTGAAGTCGACTGGGTTTCAGATTATGTACTTGGCAATCATTTTTCTTATAGTAAGTACCTACAATTTACAGTACAAATGAAGATCATCTGCGAGAGACTTTGGCTGACGTCTATGTCCAGCAGTGGATCTCTGTTGGCAGAAATGATAGCGTAAATTTTAATCATCATCAGCCTTTAACAGTCCACTGCTGGACTAGGCCTTTCATTTAAAAGGAGGAATTGGCCTACCATACCACGCTGGCCAAACGCGTTGGTAAAGGGTTTTTATCAAGTTTTCCTTCTCTTACACGTGCTGTCCTCTGCATAAATGATCCCTCTGTCGGCTCTTACGACACCCATGGGAAGATATGGGGTGGTGACATTACGTATTATTAATCCGTCACCACACGGACATTTTAATGCAATAAGTAAAATACAGTCTGCACTAGAGACAAACAAATTTTGTGCACACTATGTAGCTATAATATATAAATTGTTGTGTATGCATAGAAGCGACCTCACCAATGACTTTTCTACCAACAAACCCTTGTTTTTATTGTTGATAGTATGTACATAAACTTGAACTCTCGGCACTCATGCGCATATCCCGGTTACACTCGGTATATATTAATTACTTCCCTTCACTTTGTTTGCCTTTCATTTAGGTAACCATTTATCAATTCTTGGCATTGTGTTGTTTTAATGGTTGCAAAGTCCTTCGACATGTACTTATTGAAGTAATATACTAAGCAATTAGTTCATTTGATTACTAGAATTTCCCTCTTCAATATAATTATTATATACGTAAAAGTTCGAGAGGATGGATATAGGTTTTTTTTTTCACGCAACAAATGTCAAAATAATAATAACTTAATTTATTTATATGAATAGTTCATAGGCTACCTTTTGCCGCTATAACCGACAGCTCAGAGAAGCTACTCTTTTTTATTTAATAAAATAAATATTGCAGTAATAAAAATAAAATCTAATCAACGGAAATAGAAATACCAGATATGGCCGCATTCCATTTTCAAAAAGTAAAAGTTCTTATACATTATGCCTCTGTATAAAGAAGCAAAGATACCGTATCAACTGTCAAAGTTTTTCTTTTATCGCAGGCATTGGAAGACGTTGCAGATGCCACGCTAGCGAAAAAAGTGCAAAAAATAGCATCGTTAGAACTGACCTATATCGGCAGTGTCCCGTAGCTCGGGGTTGTTTACACCGGCGGGAAATATTCCTCATTCACTATCCGAGGGTGAATTATCGCCGTACAAGTATTTACATAAATGTCGCTTTAAGATACTTTGTAATGAGGACTTCAAAGGAAGGAAAATATTTTAGTTTAACTCATCAGTAAAACTTGTTTTCAGTGTCTGAATATATGCATGCACTGCCATACGTAGCACATTGGGTTCAGACCCTCGGCGAGCGCCTCAGTCTTTTTGAGTTTAATTATTTTTTATCGAATGCCGTGCCTTGGAGAACCCGTAAAATTTATCACTCAATTTGCCACTTCTAAGAGAGTAATTAGAGTATGAAAGTTACGCACATCAGAATATTTAACTTTTGATTTAGGACAAGCTAAACCGCTGGCAACAGCTTCTACTTATCAAACAAGTCTGAAACTACGATAACATTCTGACTACTTTTATCTAAACAGAGCGAGGAAAGTCAGTTGGTTGCTCTAACTTTGTTCACATTTATAAAGCGGCTTACTTGAAATTGAACGTGTAAAAGCTTTACATCTGCACAAGATGTCTGAAGCGCAATTTTATTTCCACCGTAGATATGCTATGCTAGGTTGCCATGAATGCGTTTGATTACCACCGATGATATTCATTGGGCTATGTAGCATGGCTTGAAACGGGTTCAAATAAGCTATGTGTCTAATGTGGATGGATGTTTTTTTTACTCCGATTGAGTATTGAATATACTCTATTCGTTTTTATTACATATTCATGGAAGCGTGGATAGAGATATACATTACATTCTTATATTGGAATAACTATTTCTCGAAATTATCCTCCCTGTCCCTTGTGTTTTTAAATATGTAGGAGAGAACTCACATCAGCGACAAACGGTAGTAGAGCCTTTTTGATTTCAGCATGAATGGGCCGGCTTGACCGGGGAAGTACTACCCTCTCACAGAAAATCGACGTAAAGTAACAGCACCTAAACTGTTGCGTTTCGTTCGGTGAGTGAGAGTGCCGGAGGCCCTATCCGCTATTCCTTCTCCCTCATCCCACTCTTTACCCTATCCCTTTTCCCAACCTCAAAGGGCGGCAACGCACTTGTGACTCCTGTGGTGTTGCTTGTGTCCATGGGCGGCGGATCAGGCGATCCGTCTGTTCGTTTGCCGCCTATTACTATAGAAAAAAGTGAATGTTCTTCTTTTGAAAATCTCCAACATTGCTAACCGTAAAAATAATTTATCTCCCTCCCATAAAGTGCACTATAAAACTACTCGCAGTATTGCTAGCATAAAAAATAGTGCTATCGTATAATTATTTAATGAGTCTTGTCCTTGAAAACGTTTTATATTAAGTTCAATTGCAGCACGAAGTGTAAAGGTTAGGGCAAACGTGATGCGTTCAGTTAGATTTATAGACGTAATCGTTACGCAATAGAAGTTGCATTCATTCGAAGACTTAGTGTCTAAACACACAATGTCGAAGTTACGCGACCGAAGTTCCGCGGCTGATTTTACGTTCGGCTCTTCGCTCGATGTATTCGGCTGATATGACTCACCATCAGTGCCGAACTTACGCTCGTGCTACGAACTAAGCTTGTGCGCTTCTAATGGAAAACTTAACGCTGAACTTACGCCCGACCGAAGTTACGCTGTACGCTATAACGCAACGTAATTTCGGTATAATATGTCGTCAGTAATTCAAATAACATTGTAGGCGTAATCATGCCGAACTTCGGTCGCGTAACTTCGGCATAGTCTGTTTAGACTCTTAAGGACTGAATTCATGACCTGAAGATTTTTGTTACTTGACCTTTATACAATTACACATTATGATATTTTGTTGTGCCTTCAACTTTTTCAGATTTTTCACTCCCTAATCTACCGAAATATTGAGGACACAATCCAAAAAATAATCGCTCAAATCGGTCCTGCATTTTTTTAGATTTTACCACGACTACAAAAATAGCATTATCTAGAAAACGTTTACTTTACCAAAACCAGTTTGAACTGAACATTTGTACTATTTTAACTCAATGATAATATAAGATAGACATATTATACCGCTTTTCTCCTACGTGGACTACTATTTGTTGAATGCGGGCCATCAGTGGGCCGAGTCAGTCAAAAGCGTCAGATGATTTCCTGCATTGTACTTGCATACTAAACCCTTTTTTTTGTCTGGACTTTAAAAGATCAAGAAAAGACTAAAGAAATTGAAGTGACAAAAAAAAACAATGACTCTTAGTTTGTTTCGGCTTTTCTTCTCAAGAAGTCATTTAGCTAGGAAAAGCCGGCATCATCTAGAATAGGGTTTTGACATGTATAAGTGTTGTAAACAACCAAAATGCAAAAATAAATATGTCTTTATGTATTTATGTATAAAAAGAATGGTTTTATTTTGTACATATATATCGATGTGTACAATTAAGTAACATTTTGCATGCCTACCTGGTTGAAATATGGTGATACTTAACTACTCCAATTGTAACAACTGATAATATTTGTAATACTTACCCATATATCGCAAATTAACAATTTGAATTTGTATATATATTTAGTTACTTTGTTTTGGCCCTAAGGAACCAAAAAATAAATTTAATGTTGCCAGGAAAACTATTTCCATTTTAATCTGCAACATTTACGTAAATATAGAGCAATGTTATTAACATTTTAATTGAGAAATATTCATAACGTGCACACTAAATGTTCCTCAAACTAATTAAACGTAAGAGTGGAATGCTAACCGGACATAATAATATATGTAATTAATTATAATATGTTGCTCATTATATAATTATATACAAATTTACAGAACTGATGCCTCTTAACCTTCGCGATACGATCAACTTACGATAAAGCCATGACGCAATGGAAAAACTACAACCTTACTACTTATTTGCTCTTCAAATTTTCTAAGCTCTTCGATACATCTATATACATAAATAAAATAGGAGTGTCTGTTTCTAATATTAAAATAACCGCTTTTTACTAAATGCATATAAATGTATATACGGTATCTACATACACAGAAATGACATTTTTTACAATTTTTGTCTGTCTGCCTGTCTGTTTGTTCTCGCTAATCTCTGGAACGGCTTGACCGATTTTGACGGGACTTCCACTGGCGGATAACTGATGTACCAAGGCGTAACTAAAAGGTTATAAATTAACCGGGTACGCCAAGTAGTTCCCTCAGGACGCGGGTTAAACCGCGGGAAACAGCTAATTTTATATTACGTCACGTCTATATTACGCCCCAATGGCGTAGACATAGGTGTAATATTGCACCTACATTCTGCCTTATGAATGTTGGGTCCCACGTTATAAGGGGCTATTGCCGTTTCCGGGCACAGTGCCAGACTCCGGGCTGCTAATGAGAATTCGGAAAACTCAGTAACACTTTTGCCCGACCCGGGAATCGAACCTCCCGATCAGCTGACACATACGCTATCCACTGGACCACGGAGGTAGTCATAATACGGATATAATGCATTCAACACGTGAATCCATATTTTAACAGTCTTGTTTTGTCAAGACTAGTTTAATAATAATATAATATTCTACCACATACACACATCACCATCTAGTCCCAAACTAAGCAGAGCTTGTGTTATGGGTACTAGATAATGGATAAACATACATGTATACTTATTTTTTGTAAATACATACATATTATACATAAAAACACCCAGACCAAGACACACATCCATGTTGATGCACACAAATGTTTGACTTGAGCGGGAATCGAACCCGCGACCTTCGGCGTAGCAGTCGCTTACACTCCTGCTGCGCCAACCGTCGATCGGAGTTTGTTTAGGTATTTACTGGCGTAGGCTACTCTCAACAAGCATATCGTGCAATATGCATAGATATTTTTATTAGTTTGACTATAGAATAGACCTTGAATATAACGCACGCATTTTACCTTCTTCTATTAAACGACTCTTAATTGTATTGCAAATTTGCCTAATACAACTCAAAATCATTCGATATATATATATATATATATATATATATATATATATATATATATATATATATATATATATATATAGATATTTAGTTTTAACCTATACTGTCCTATTGTTGGGAAAAGGTCTCCCCTACACTATATTATTATGATGGGAAAATAAATGTCCGGCAGTGGACGTCTAAAGGCTGATATGATGATGACTACATTTTTTAGATAGATGCTGGCGTACGAATACAAGCTTACGTTGTGTGTTGTTGGGCAGTGATTCCAGTAACCCTGTCATCGTTTAGCGTTGCACCGAGTGTTGTGGGTTCGATACCCACAGGAGGCATTCTGAATTATCCACAACTTTCAAGTCTGGGTGTTGTGTCCGTAGATTCAATGTTTGTGAAGTCACTATGATACAAGATTTAGCTTTGGTGCGGCTATTTTCTATTCGCCAGCTGTTCTATATACGTTTTAATTAAAACATGGTTGCTTTTCTCAATATTTTTTAAGCCGGCTTCATTGTAATATTGATTTTTCTTTTTTGTTTCAGGTAGGACCAAAAAATACGCCAGCGGTCCACCGTTTGAGCCCGACTTGGAACCTAGTAATTACAATCGTAAGCTTTACAAATTATTAGATTTCCTTTCATCACTCTATAGTATATTTTCATAAAAAAAAACACATAAATAATGCATGTATGGCTTTTTAGTTTACTCAACATTTCATATAATATCCATTACCTAAACTCTACAATATTTACTACTCTACCATATAACATATTAATAATAAAATTGAATACATAATTCAGTTCCATGAATCGTGCGATTTAATTTATTCCCTCGATATATGAATTAAAACCTTATTTTGTATCATCAAATATAGCATGAAAGCATAAAGTTAGCTTTTATATTAACAAACTAGCTGTTTCCCGCGGTTTCATTCGTCCTGAAGGAACTACTTCGCATACCCGGTTAATTTAGCCTAAGTTACTCCTTGGTATATCAGCTATCCGCTAGTGAAAGTCCCATCTAAATCGGTCCAGCCGTTCCCAGAGATTAGCGAGAACAAACATACCGACAGACAGGCCGACAGCAGACCGACACAGACAGACAAAAATAAATTGTAAAAAATATTGTTTCGGTATATGTACTGTGTAATCCGTGTATCTATCCATATGCATTAGGTAAGTAAAAAGCGGTTATTTAAATATTACAAACTCACACTCCAATTTTATTTATGGGTATAGATATTAGTTTGGTCACATACCTAATTATGTATATCATAGGTACTACTGTTATAAAGCGAAAGTTTGTAGGGATGGATGTTTGTTACCCATTTACCCAAAACCTGCTAAACGGATGTTGATGACACTCTCCAATAGTATAGCTTAAACATCAGAATATCACATAGGCTACCCCTTATCGCGATAATTGACACACACATGTGGTCGGAGCCGGGGACACAAAATAGATTTTTAAAATTTAGTACCTTATACCTATAGACTATAGAGGGAGCCAGGAACACAAATTGATTCCGAACCCCATGCCATGGGTTCGGAATCAATTTGTGTTCCTGGCTCCCATCAAATCTCAGCCTGTACTTACGTTTGTATGTATAATTTAAATGTATGGATAAGTCCTACCATAAATCATAGAAATATAGAACTCTGAACTGAATGAGGTACGAAACAAAGGCATCGTCCACGGCTGCGATCAGATACGTCACAGCTTTGTATGCAGTTACGCGAACAATGACGATTAGTCGCTAATGAGATGTCTAATGACCGCTACCGTACAACACAGTACTCGCTACCGAATGGGTGAATGTATTTTATAATAAATTAATAAGATTTTGTAGACATTTACAGGCCTTTTAATGAATAAATGTTGCCTACGATTGTGCTTGCATATGAGTCAGTTATCACATCAAAATGTAGCCTATGTGCTAATCCGACATTTGTAAGGTACAAGAGGATGCCCGCGGTTACACCCGCGTTATTTAAGGCTACTTCTCTGCTCCCGTCGCTCATAGCGTGATGTTGTATAGCCTATAGCCTTCCTCGATAAATGCGCTATCTAACACTGAAAGAATTTTTCAAATCGGACCAGTAAGTAGTTCCTGCGATTAGCGGGTTCAAACAATCAAACTCTTCAGCTTTATATACAGGGTGTCAGAAGACCCATCACCAAGCCGAAGTCTACTCGTTGTGGACATCATGCCAAGTCATAATAACCAAAAAGAATGCCTGGGAAACGATTTTTTTTTTTGAGTTTTCACATTTTTTAAACCGCAATTAAAAGCGCGCTCGTGCAATGCTCGAAATACCTACTTATCCATGGGGTTATAGGGCATCTAAAGAACATATTGGCGGGGTAAATGTATCGATTTTGTACCTAATTAGAAAAATTCCATACTAACTTTGAGCCTCAATATCTCCTGAACCAGTAATTTCCCAGGTATGGTGCGAAAGTAAAAAATGTTCGTACTTATTGGTACAACATGGGATTTCAGTTTTCGTTAAGGGTCATTTTACACCCTGTATAAGTATAAGATTAGTATAAGATGCTATTGCAAAGTTTCAACACAATCCATTGCGCAGTTTTACGTAAAATATAATAAACCATACCAACTTTCTCGTTTTCAATTATCGTAAGTTAAAAATCTTGCGAACCCAACAGTCAGGCTTCGTAAATTGTATAAATCATAGATATTATACCTATCTGATTTAAGTCAGAAGCGAGACGAATGGGGTTCACCTCAATCTAAAAATTATCATAGTCAAAAATCTGGGCCTCTTCGGCCGTGCTGTTTAAGATTTGCGAAAATACGAACGCCCAAATAGGCATTTAAGACACGAAGATTACAAAACTATTCATTGTACCTAACTATAATATCAAGTAAAGCCTTACAGAATGACAGACAAGATTGAAGTCACTCGACATTTTGAGACCGTGATGGCACACAGTCCTTGGCCGTTGCGTACACAATCACTTTTCTTACATTCGCACTTGAAGACAATGCACTTTCGACTTATATAATAACATTTAGAGGTACATAGCATTTCTCTTGCCTCGTTTGATGTTTTGATGATAAATGGTATATTATGCTCTTGAGTTTGCTAAGGCAAAGATGCATCATGATTATTCAAGTGATATCCCGGTTGCAACAAAGACTTTCGTCGCATAGGCCCACATACCTATCAAACAAACTAGATTGGTCAGAAGTTCTTTTCCAAAATGTGACTTCTGGTCGCTGCGGCCCAAGTGGATTGCCATAATACTCTAAGGTTAAGACCAGGCAGTGTGTCAGGATATATACATATGTGGTTACTTTTTTATAGTAATAGGCGGCAAACGAGCAGACGGATCGCCTGATGGTAAGCAATTACCGCCGCCCATGGATACAAGCAACACCGCAAGAGTTACAAGTGCGTTGCCGCCCCTTGGGTTTGGGAAATGGGATAGGCATAGGATGAGGAGTGGGATGAGGGAGAAGGAATAGGGGATAGGGCCTCCGACACTCTCACTCGTAACAGTTTAGGTACTGTTACTTTACGTCGATTTAACTTTTCTATAGTGATAGAAAGTAACGACTGGGACTAATTCCACAGTCCGTTTCCTTTCATACCATGAACTTTTGACCACCTCTCGCCCAAATAACTTATGAATTATTCATATACATTCAAAAAGCCTTTTTTTATTTTATTATTAGTAGCTATGGCTTACATACTTGACATTACTGCTGAGCTTAAGCCTTAAACATGTTTATGGACAATACAGGTAGTTTAACCTGTCCATCTCGTATTTAAAATATAATTTATTAGTATAATCACATTACTACAGCAAAGTAAATAAAATTTAAATTTACTTACGTTCTGGGATTATAAATTAAGTCTTTTCTGGTTTCGCGGCAAAATTCCTAGTGTAGGCAATCCTTAATACCACTCTCTAAGGTTTGAAGTGTAATTTATGGCGCGCTCCTCTAAGGGCGGTTTCAGATTAGAGTTTTATACGCACGTAAGTACTAATTATTCTGTGGTATAAGCTCGTTTTTGGAAGCGCATGTAGGCGCGTATAGGCGCGCCTTTCGGCACAAGCGCAACTCTTACGAGCGTTGACGCGCTTCTAACCTCGTATATGTGCAAGCTGTCAGAATCCATGGTAACACTGACACGATGTCACTACCTTCTCGAGCGAACACGACGAAATATGCCCGTTTACGCGAGTCCGGGTTTTTGAAGCGCGTAGATAATGTAGCGCGCGTGTAAGCGTGTATGCCGAAACGACCGTATACGCGCAGAAAAATACGCTAATCTGAAACCGAACCGAACCTTTTGGGCTAAACGCATTTAAGCTTACTGATGGTCACGCGAATCCTGTTTAATATAAGTACTTTACCACGACTTCGGCGGGAAGTTATAGACTAACGAATGGTTCCAATATTTTATCTTTTCATGGATGTGGCTGTTACATTTCTCATATTTTGTATGGAGCTTTCATAGCTCAAATATGTATCTCTATAGCCGTAATCCTTCCAAAAGTTTTATTTCGTTAATTCAGGGAACCTTTTAGCAGTAACATTTGTTCTGTAGCATGATCGTAAATTTTAATTTCATTAATGTAAAACGCAAATGAATGACAAAAGACTGACCAAGCAGATATATAAGGCAAGTGTGAATGGGACAGGACGAAGGCAAGACCTAGGCGGACGTTCTCTGACCGGCAGGCCGATTCAGAATGTCACGACAAGTAATCGTACGATATGTCAAATTATTGTCCTCGTCTTTTAGCCGCCTATCAGAGATTTTTTGAACAAATATTCATTGAATTCGGTTTATTTATTAATTTACTTCATACTGAATGCATAAAATTGATAGGAAATGCGATAGTTTTGTCAAAAAATGAGGAAACCCGTTTGGCAATTAACGGAATCGAATGTCAAATGAGATATCGAACGATTCTGAATCGCCCCCCAGATTGGAGACATCCTAAAAACAGGGCAGGTTAGAAGTACCCTGTACAGAAGAGCATGCATGAGGAATCTGATGGGAGTGAATGAAGCAAGAGAGATAGGTCAGGATCGTTGCAAATGGCGTTCTGTAGTCTCTGCCTACCCCTACGGGAAACAGGCGTGAGTCTATGTATGTATGTATGTAAAACGCAACAGTATTATCACCTTTATCAATATCATAGTTACATATATTTTCACAGAAAGATTAGGTGCGATATTTCACACGTTTCGGCGAACACGTTAAATACGAAAGTGCACGTCATTTCGCACCTAAATTCTTTGTATATAATATCTGAATATTATAATTATATACGTATTCTGCTTGCATTTCCCCGAACGTAGGTACATACAGGGATATACTGTTACGCATACATTTCGCTCGCTGTTTCTATGATGTTGTTTGACAGCTCTACTCAAAGGAAATTTGGCACTGTTTGAGATACCTAACAGTAATATCTAGTATTACCATAACATGATTATATGATAAACTAGAGGACGCCAGCAGCTACGCCTGCATTTTTTTTTAATTTACCCGTTTTGTCCGATCCCGTGGGAATTTCGGGAAATCCCTTCTTAGTGCACCCCTACGGTCCCCAAGGAACATACATGCCAAATTTCAGCTTCCTGCGATCAATAGTTTCGGCTGTAGCGTGTCTGTCAGTCAGTCAGTAACGCAAGGATTTTATATATTAAGATTTAGTGAAACTAATTTTGAGATAAATAAATGTAGATTATGTATCATCATCAGCAGCCCTTTACAGTCCACTGCTGGACTAGGCCTCTCCTTTGAAAGAAGGAATTAGCCTCCTATACCACGCTGGCCAAACGGGTTGGTATAGGGTTTGTGTCAAGTTTTTCTTCTCTTACAGTGCTGTTTGATTTTGTATCAATCTCTGTCTATTATTGATAAGAGAGATTTAATCTTAATGAAGATTAGTCGTGCTCAGTTAAACCGTCTACACGTTGGTTAGCCAACTTATCAGGTTTTGCACTGACAAGAAAAATCGCAAAAATATAATATAAATAGATATTTTTGTGCGCCTTTAATGTTGCAAGCAACAGCCTGGGGTCACTTACATTGCAATAAGGAGCTAATTTTTAAAAGTAGTTTATGCACCAGACTATTCACGAAACTATTAACTAACCGCTGTTTCTTACTACCTCCATTTATAATATTTTTTTGGAATAAAGTGCGCAGCGGGTGGTTCTTAATCCGAGGCCGAGTACGTACTGAATGCCCTGGGTTCGATGACCACACACGACAAAAAATTATGACACAAATTATTTTTTTTTATTTTTAATTGCCCCACGCCACAGGAGTTACTTAAAACTTTTTTCTTTAATTATTTGACAACGCGACTCTATTTTAGAAATAATCCGCAATGGTTTTTTCATGTGAGTTTGTTCTTTGTGTGCGTTGGTTGAATGTTTGTAAAGCCCCCGCAACACAGAAGTCATTATAATATATTCTTACGTTTACACGAATGTTACACATTGAAATTAAACTACAGTTTACGGCTTTTATCGCGTTATGGCACTGATACCCTTGAACCTGTAATGACCATTCTCGCGAATGTTACAAAACAAATGACTGTGTTTTAGCGAGCATTCTCACGAACATTCAGGTGAGCCTTAGAATATAGAAAATACTATCAGCGCCATTACATTGGTTTCACTTAGTTATTACATTTAAACCGAATGATATTAAAAATGTAGTTTCCAGATTATTCGGTTTAAATGTAATAGCTAAGTGAAACCAATATATATAACGCTATAATCAACTTAATCCATTCCTAGAGCGGCGGTTCTCTATTAAACACAAAAATTCTAAAATATCAATCGGGTACCACCAAAACTGCTAAAATCAATCAAAACACTTCCGTATCTTGTCTCATCGTAACAAACATACAGACTCACTTTCACATGATGTATCTAGATGACAATGACGTCGCCGCCAAAACCTTTTTATTGTCATGTCAGTACTGTAATGTATGGCTCTGATACCATCCGCACTTTCATATTCATGAAGGCAAATACATGTCATTTTGTGTTTTATTATCTGCAGACTATATTTTGATGTCTCTTTTGAGAATTTTAAGAACGTGTTGCTTATTTTGGATTCATATGACGCATAAAGAATAATGCATGCATTATAGAGCTGCGATAGCCTAGTGGTCAGACTGCTACGCAGAGTCCATGAATACAGATCTACATGGAAGCGCAGTTCTTAAGGATTTCGTGTGCCGACTCCAAGTGGGGACTGTCTCCAGTTTAGTTCGTAGTTGGCGCCGTTAGCAGCGCTGGCGTCATTTTCCGTCTCTCTTGCTCTCGTAGTTAAGATACACAAGAAGAACGTTCGTCTCTCTTGCTCTCGTAGAGACAGCTGTCACAGCGCGAATGCCACGCCGCCAAGCGCCAATCTGAGCTCTTTGGCAGAGTCAAGTACAAACTCACGGAGCGCCCCATTGACATATCAAAGTTTAGTGCATGTTCAATTGTCATTTCTTGATCTTTCTCCACTAAGGGCTGATTTTTCAATCATCAAAGTTAAATTGTGACTAAGCTGAATAAAGAAGGGACTCAATGAATCAAAATTATCCAACCAATAGCAGTAGGTATGTATAATTTGAAAGTTATTTTACTGAAGGAATAACTTTTCATCAGTCGTACAAAAAATCATCCCTTTAAGGGGCGGGATGTTGTTTGTGTGACTCCCCTAAAGGTGTTCCGATCTACTCACTAAAGCAATCGCGGTTTCCCTCTACTAACCCATCGTACGTCATCGCCGTAAATTCCACAATTTACGATGCCCATATGTCAAATAATTCATTTTATATTACCGTATCATATATGCAGAAATATTAAATTATGTAAATTATGTCATATATGTATTTTTGAAATATACAAACTATAATTATTCAGTTATAAAACAATTATCAGATTTATGCGTTTCGTAGTTTAAGTTTTTAATACACCGTTTTTAATATAAAAGTTATTGTTGATAAGTTGACATGCGAATACCTACGGCATAATAAAACGTGATTTCAAATTAAGGATATAAGTGGTGGGTATAGGTACAATAAGAATAAGTATATACTTTAAGAATGTATAATTGTATAAATTACTGTATGGGTTTGTATACATATATTATAGCAGCAATACTGCAAATGATTGCAATTCTTTCAATTTAATTAAACAATAATTATAACTTTTAAATTGTACTTTGGGATAAGTTCAAATCCCTCTGGTTGTTGTTTTGGCACAGTTACAAGAACCATTTTCAGGGAAATACCGATAGATAAAATTTAGTAGTCTCTGTACCAATTCTACAGATCTAAACGGTGAAAGAAAACATCTTGTGGAATCCAACATGTCTGAGAGTAGAGAGAAAGTCTCCATAATATTCTCCAAAGACATGAAGTCTTTCAACCTGATATTGGAAAGCGTGGTGGACTTTGGCTTAACTCTTTTCATTATGAGAAGAGGCCCAGCAGTTAGTAATATAATCAATCCAGTGGGATTTATTATATTACTAACAAGACTGATGGTGACCTAAGTAGAAGTCAAATATGTTTATTTTCATAAACATGTTTATTGTTTTCGGGCACTTTAATAGCTGTGTTTTGTGGTTGCTAACACATGCATTACTAACAAGCAGATTGATTACTTAATTATAGTATCAAAATGTCAAAATACAAATCTTACTTTATTATACCAATTAACTTCAGGTAGATGTGTTATATTATACCTATGATAGGATTTAATATCCTAATAAACCCGATAGAATATATCACCCTTGTTTCACATAATTATTATAAACATTATATTACCTTTATTTACTTGCCCTGTCGATGCGGTGAAAACAATTATGAGTTTTGAAATAAGTACATTGCATTTAGGCATCGATTGTTGATATTTATTCTGTCCTTTCAGGTATCGTCGAGAATTTTTGTAATTCTTTGGACATTACCGACTTTCAAATAAGTAATCGAACGAAAGTGTTATCTTATATTCATTAAAATCATAGGTTTTATAGTAAAATGTTAATGCTTGTATTTTTATAAAGGCATTTGATCATAAACCTTACATTTTTACAATAAGATAAATCAAAGCACTCAAATAAAATCAAACAAGGAAAATATTTTAATGACCGATGATGTGTTGCATCTATATTGGTGGTAAGAATATTATTTATGTGCACTGAGGCATCCGGACCGGCTAGACTGCATCGTGGCATTTGAACTGGTCGCCATCGGAGCGACGTGCGAAGCCTGAGTTTCGTACATTCTTTATATTAGGCTGTGAGTCTAGCAAAGATGAGGAAGACAGATGAACGGTGTGCGAGATAATCATCCAGCAATAGTATGACTTTATTTGCGTTTCTAGCAATGATGTGCTAGGCAGATAAGCGGTGGCGAGACAAACGTCGATATGTAGTATCAATCTCCTTTCTAGACTGCTGCTGTAGTAGTTAATGACCCTGATTGATTAGCAATCAGGGTCAGACAACTAGAGCGGACTGATACCCACCCAGGATATTTTTTTAATTGACCACACAGCAGTTATCTTAACTTCTATATGATCAGACATACGAATTATTTTTTGTATATTTGATTGCCATCCAGAACGATACGTTGTGTGAGCACTATGATTTGTTAATATTTACAAATATATTAATCACTTGACTGATATCTGAGGAAGTATATTATGCAGAGAACAGCACTATAAGAGAAGGAAAACTTGATACAAACCCTATACCAACCCGTTTGGCTAGCGTGGTATAGTAGGCCAATTCCTCCTTTCAAAGGAGAGGCCTAGACCAGCAGTGGACTGTTAAAGGCTGATGATGATGATGACTGACTACTACAATAAATGTTCAGTTTAGTATGAGAAAAGCAAACCGAGTATGAATTATTATAAACCTACGATACAATTAATTCCTTTGCCCAGCTCAAGTTATGTATATTACTATTCTGCTCACCAATCATCTGCTTAGCATAACAGCTAAGGCTGTTATTGAATGCGCAGCTTTATTGAGCTGCCTATTCACACCGAGCTTCGCAAACTAACTTTGCTGTGCAGCGAACAAGGCATAAAAAATTAAAGAGTCTTCTAACCGACCGAAAGCTCTTTGGAAGAATAATGAATAATGCAGGGAATTTTCTGGCGCCTTTCCAAACGCCGACAAATTATCCTTACAGCCGTATTGCAGATTAAAACATTAGGCTTTGGTAAAGAACGAACAATGTGCTCTTACAAAAATGGCGAATAGAGAGCCATGTATAGGAATTTAAACTTTCGTGGTAATTTAAACTTATTTTAAATTGCAAGTGCAATGTTCAACAGTGCCGAAATATCGGTTAGGTACTACAAAGGTACCTGGTATATATCCCGAAAGACAATTTAAAATAAATAGAGAGGCATGCACTAATTTAAGAGTAGATTGATTACTTTATCTAGATAATATATCAAAAAGTAACACCGATTTTAAAAATGACGTTATCGATAGAAAATTCCCCCATATAGTATACGTCATTTTATAAATAAATGTAGGAGTAGGTATACAATTTATAAGTACTTTGCACTTGACTATAGAAGGTCATTATATAATAAACAAACTTCTGTTCCGACCCTCAGTATTGAGAATTCTTTTATTGGTTTGTTGGTACCGGAGCAATATCAACTATCTCTTACGCTGGATTACCAGCATCTCCGTTCTCAGGGGCATTTTAGGATGCCTTTTGCGACAGTTCATTAATAGACTAGTTTTGTCGGTTTTATCATACAGCCAGCCGTAGACCACTGTTGGAATCAAATTGGGACAAGCCTACTTTCTAAATTCATCATCATCATCATCAGCCTTTAACAGTCCACTGCTGGACTAGGCCTCTCCTTTGAAAGGAGGAATTGGCCTACTATACCACGCTGGCCAAACGGGTTGGTATAGGGTTTGTATTAAGTTTTGCTTCTCTTACAGTGCTGTTCTCTGCATAATACGCTCCCTCTGTCGGCTCTTACGACACCCATGGGATGATAAGGGGTGGTGACATTCCGTATTCTTAATCCGTCACCACCCGGACTTTCTAAATTGGACCACCATAATTTTGCGACTCAATAGCATGTTATAATGCTTAGTCGCCTCTTACGGCATTCACGTAATAAAATGGAATAGCGTCACTTTGCATTCTTTATCCACACGGATTTTTTTACCAATATGAATTATACTTCGCATGATGGAGAAGAACAAATAAATACCGTTTATTTCGTAACAGACGAAAGGATATGAAAGAATGAGTACAACAGGCTATAATTATAAATACACGCCTGTCGTCTGAATAAAAATAGGGGGCCAATAAAAATAGGAGTTCAGCATAAATATAAAGATAATAATAAACTAATGATTATAATAAAGTAGCAATTTACATCAACAGCTTATAATAAATATTAAATAGTGATAATTTGACCAGTTTTAATGTCGTCCCTCCATTAATTAGAATAACAACTAGCTTTAGCCCACTGCTCCGCTGTGAGCGTAGCTTAAAGGTGGTGATAGACTTGAGCATTAACTTGTAACAGAACATCAAAATTTCGCTGTGTATAAATGTGTCCGTGGTCCAATGGATAGCGTATGCGTGTGCTGATCAGAGGTCACGGGTTCGATTTCCGAGTTGGGAAAAAGTGTTACTGAGTTTTTCCGTATTCTCAATAGCAGCACGGAGTCTGGCCATTTGCCCGGTAACGGCAATAGGCCCACCCCCTATTACGTGGGACCTAAAAATTCATTGCGAAATGTGGGTGTAATATTACACCTCTGCCTACCCTTTAGGGGATATAGGCGTTAGTCTATAAATAAACAATGTACAGAGATAAAATAGAGTCAAACTTCGCTACGAATATTTTCATGATCTGGTAACGGCAATAGGCCCACCCCCTATTACGTGGGACCTAAAAATTCATTGCGAAATGTGGGTGTAATATTACACCTCTGCCTACCCTTTAGGGGATATAGGCGTGAGTCTTTAAATAAACAATGTACAGAGATAAAATAGAGTCAAACTTCGCTACGAACATTTTCATGATCTTTCTAGCGAACGCTCTAGTTGATGCTCGTCAAAAATATTCTTCACAAAAATGTCACATCTCACGGCAGCGTGTGCAGTATTTATACTTGTGATATTTAAAAAACGAAAATATAATATTGTGGTAAACTAATCTATTTCATCTTACAGCTCAAAGCAAATTTACTGTCTTTTCGCCAGAATGCCCGCCGGATCACTCGATAGGATCCTCGGTAAAATGGTCTCGCTTTTATTTGCTGTAATTATCAATCCCAACAATTCTTATGACAAATCAATGCTCAAGTTTATCAGCACCTTTTTGCATCGAAATTTAGGCTATGTGGCATTAGGGAATGCAAATCTCGCGAGATTTGCGCTCAAGCGAGATCTCCCGAGTTTATGAAGCCAATCTCGCGAGATCTCGCCAATTTCGAGATCACGCGAGATTGGCAGTTTTGTATGTTTTTTTGTAAATAATCGCAATATTTGAATAAATTAGGACAAAAATAATAACCCTTTTAAGTATTATAAGATAAAAAATATTTTCACGATGTTTTTAATAGGTATACTTTTATGCTTCAAACATTATTCGACGTACCTATCGACATATTAAAAAGTATTATAGACATATAATATTTTTTAATAAATTTTTATGAAGTAAACTTTTACGGACGGATCTGTCAAATAAGAAATGAAAGAAACAACCAGTCTTCGCTTCTAATATCAAACAAAACTCTTTTAGTAATAAAACACTTCTTTTATAATAAACAAAACAACGAGTTACGAGAGGTCAAAAAAAAGAAACTTACTTATCATCTATGTTACTAAACTGAGGTATTATTATCAATTAGGTAAATAAAACTATATCTACTCAGTAAACCTTTTAGATATTACAGAATACTTAACAAAATATACCAATAAGACAGACTATTAGAAATTACAGATCCTTATCACAAAATATACCAATCAAAGGAAAGATTGGTTCAGTTCAAATCACAAGCCATTATTACGAATTATTTTCATAGTACAAGTTAAATAGTTCTGAAACACAAAATGTCCAAAGAATCATCTGCTAAACGGCTTCCGTTTCTGTTGGCCAGATAACCAGCCGCTGAGAAGGCCCTTTCGGATTCAACGCTAATTGAAACCGCAGTTCTCAGGCAGACATCCACGAACTGCAAAAATTTGCTTTTTGACCCCTCGGACTCGTATAAATTCATTTCATTTTTTATTAATGCCGATACCGACAGATTGCGATCCGTCCGTGACAGTTCGCGCTTCGAATAAGACTTTCTTATGCTCGAGTGCAATCTCGTAAATCTCGCGAGATTTCGCCCATTTTTCGACCGAGATTAATCTCGCTAAAAAAGGCCGGGATCTCGGAGGAGATTGCATTCCCTATGTGGCATACCGATGGACAAGCTAACTTATGTACAGTTTCATAAAAATCCGTAGTTTCTGTGTGAAAGTGTAATAAACGTCCATCCATTCGTCCTCACAAACTTTCTCATTTACAATATCTATTCGTAAGATTTTCCTACCAAATATGTTATACGCCTTACGAATTTGTTAAAGACATATTTATGTTTACATTTTGGTTGTTTACAACACTTATACAAGTCAAAACCCTATTCTAGATGATGCCATGTTGTATAATCTTTTGATATTTGCATGATGCAAAGTGGATAACGAAGCAAACAAAAATGCCTAAGGTCCACACTGATGTTACAACACGGTAATTATACTTATTCGTAAAAGTCAAGGGCAAGTGCTCTTCCTCTCAAAACGCTGAGGTTCAAATAGCTCGGGCCTTACGCACCGTTCACTTGCGCTTCGGTATTATTCCGTTCATATACTAGTTTTGGACAATTCGGTCACACGAGAATTAACCAGAAATTGAGATCAAAACGGATATTAAAAATACGCACTGTGTAGCAGTTTTATCGAAGTTAAAAACTTGAATGCAAAAAAAAATATTGAATCTTTAATCGTACTACCAACTTCAATCAAAACTTCAACTAAACTTCAATTTATCAAACTAGCGGGTTAAGCAGATGTCATCTTGGTCGTTAGTACTATTTATTCTGTGTCTGGGTTGTCCCACTAATCATATTTGGTGACATATCGACTGCAGGTTCAGCAGCGTCAACTACCTTATGGAGACAGTGCAAATTGGGTCATCCGCTTAGTAGGATAGGAGGATGCTACTTAAGCAACACACATACAGAAAAATATATAATTATCAAGAAGATTTGTTAGTGTGTTTGGCGAGACTTATCCTTGGAAGCAGTCATCTTGCGGTTAGTTCGATATATTTAAATTAAGCAAGAATACATAAACGCACTACTTCAAATATTGTAATAATTATTTGCCAGAAACACATTTAATGACTGATAATTCTTTGTACTACCAATGTTTATATTACGGAAAAAGTTGGTGGTAAATCTTGTATTTGTCCCGACGTTAAGGTGTGGGTTACACCAGCAATAGCCGTAGCCACGGGATGACTTAAAACTATTATTTGTTCTATTAAGCGCCGTTATAAAGTCAATGTGCCACATAAAAACTTATTCTCAAAAAAACATAGCTCCGTTTAAAACCAACTGCATTGGCTTCACTTGAAACCATAGTAACATTCATCCTGCCCAACTTGTTATTGTTCTCGAAGGGCGGCTCAACTGGTCCAACGACCAGTCGACTTTTAAAAGCCTGCAGGATGCTGTTCCAATAAAAGCCTGCTGTCTGCATAATCATGTTAACTTGGAACGGAAATCGTGTATCTCTATAAAAAACAACCCGGTTCAGAAACTTTTTAAGTAGTAACAACGACGCGAGGAAGATGTAGATGTACTGGTTTGCTTGAGAATGCCACTGCTGTGCCTGTTTCAAAATATCAAAAACCGATAGGTCCATAACTGTGGACTATAGGATGCTGGAATAACAAATATCTTTTTATCTTTTTAAAAGACGTTGTTGCGAAATGAATAATATATGCTTTTAGATTGTTAACCTTTAATGTCATCAACGTCACCAGTCCTATATATTAATTTTCTGAGTTCTGAATACGAGCCTCTTCTCACTATACCAAAGGTAAGGGACTGGAGTCACTGGCTATGATGTGACTACGATTGGTGTAACCTATACCGAAACGTCGCGTCGGGGCAAATAGAAAGTAATTCATCTTTCTTTATAACTGACTAGAGGATGCCCGCGGTTACACCCGCGTTATTTAAGGCTATAAATAACGCGGTATATAAGCTCTGATTCCGTCGCTAATAGCGTGATGTTATATAACCTATACCCTTCCTCGATAAATGTTGTTGCTCAGTAGTTCCTGAGATTAGCGCGTTCAAACAAACAAATTCAAATTCAAAATCCTTTATTCATTTGGGTCACAATGTGGCACTTATGAACGTCAAAATAATAAATTTATAAAATAATTACTTAGAGACTCTACATTTACATTTACTGCCACGTTCGCAAAACAAGGGCGTAAAACCATGAGAAAGAACGGGCAATAAAACTCACGGTAACTATTTTTCATCGCCAGGTTTTGCATAATACACATAATTTACATTTTGTAAGGTGCTGCAACTGTTACACCTTCTATATCACTTGTATATATTAACTGTACATAATAATACTCAAGCATAATACTTTTGATATTCATTTGGTTAGCCTCCTCAGAATAGACATGGTGAAACAGGAGCATCCACTTACATTATATATACCTAATAATGCAGGCAATCCGCGAAAGTGATCAGAACCATGATGGAAATGATGCAGTTAAATATTAAAATCTAATACCAGCCCGCAAGACCGTCATCGACCAGTCATCGCAAGTAGCACCCGTTCACGAGTATGACGCATGTGCCAGCCATCATCCCTCTCGCCATATTAGAGGGACAGGGATGACCCGACACACGACACCACCACAAGAAATAACATTTTAGTGAGCAGAAACAATCAATTGGTATATAACAATCTAACAAACAAACAAACTCTTCAGCTTTATATATTAGTAATAAGATAACGGGATTGAGAACATAAGATATAAGTATAATATGTTTACGCACCTAATTTTGTGAATATTGTAACCTAATGGAAGGAAAGAGGAACCCACCACGCGCCCTCGGATTGACTACCCCAACTATTGCAATAGAAAAAGGTTGAGAATACCGAACTCGTCTAAAAGGATAAGGGATATATTGGAATGGTATGGATCCCAGGAAGATACCTGACTTGCAGTATCACGCTGTATGCGCCGATTATTCTTCGACACGTGTTTCGCCTCTGCTCGAGGCATCCTCAGGAGCGATGGGCAACTCCTGATTCAATCAACAATTTGTGGACATTATTTTTCTATACCATCATCATGTTCAATCATTCTCGTCATATTCCCTTAACGTAATGATGCATAGGATTCCCACCAAGAACTTAGGGTCTCAAGCCAACCTCACCTGCAAGTGGTGCACCTGCCGATCAACGGACGAGGCTCTGGCAAACAAAATATCCCGATAAGCGCCAATAGGCTCGCCACCTATTACGTGGGATCAAAACACTGGCGAAAAGTGGGCGTTTAACATGCCTCTGCCTACCCCTTCGGAGAAACAGGCGTGAGTCTATGTATGTAATGATGCTTCTAACACGGATGCTTCAAACTTTCTTAAAATCGTTCTTTGACGCACGTATCCGCTTGTTGGAAAACTTCTGATATTTGATGCGTCATTAGCGTCTTGCTAGCATTTGTGTTGTATAGTGAGACGGAGGACATTCGATATCCTGCTATGAGTCGTGACTTGGTCTGGCAGAAGTGACAATGTGATGTGGGCGTTTTATTGGCATTTGAGGTAGATGCTTACCAAATGATGACAAATATATGTAATGCAATTTACTTAGGTAAAGTTCGTGCTCATTTACGTACCTATACAAAGACACATGTGAAAGCGAATCCAGCCGAGATTGTGTGAAAACTTGGTCATGTTGGTTGATCGAATTGGCCCATTCATGCTGAATCAAGTAAAGGTAAAAATTACGTTGTTGAATGACAATTTTAGCAAAGTGGAAGTTTAAGGGGTCGTAATTACTGATGCGTCGGATGTACTCGTAATTAACAACAAAGTATTTTCTGAGGTGTTGCCGAGATCGCGAAAAATATCCTTTGTCCCACACATCTTCAGGTGCTTTGTATGTAACAGATGACATCGCGATTTCATCAAAATCTATGTCTTTATCATTATGTGCTAGACTTCTTCCACAGCTTCGCACATCTGGGTTTTTTTATCGTTGCAAAAGGTAGCCTTTGTGTTACTTTGATGTATGTGTACCTATAAGCACTGTAATATTTTATAGAAAACTCAGATACTTATTGCGTGAAAGAGTAACAGACATCTATAATAATAATACAATTGTATATCTATCCTCACAAACTTTCGCTTTATAATGGTAGTAACAATATCTATTGTTATACTAGAAGACGCCCGGCACGCCCGCAGCTACGCTTGCACATTTTTTTAATTTGACTGTTTCTCGTGCTTGTTTGATCCCGTGGGAATTTCGGAAAACCCCTCCCTAGTGCACCCCTACGGTTCCCAAGGAACATACATGCCAAATTTCAGCTTCTTACGCCCAATAGTTTCGGCTGTAGCTTGTCTGTCAGTCAGTCAGTAACGCAAGGATTTTATATATTAAGATACAGATTACAGTAGCTAAGTCAGAACTGATAGGTCCAACACGCAATCGCTCAAAGTCGACATAAGTTGCTTTGGTTGCTAAAGTTACGCTATTTAACGCTGTCAATATAATAATCTAGATACAACTAGATCACAGACAGTCTTATTACATGGAAAGTGCTTTGCTCCACTACACGATTTTTATCGATTCGTCATCGATCGCCGATTGATCAATACACGAACGGCTCGCGTGGCGATTCGTTACACCGAGACGTGATCATGTTACACCGATGAAAAGATTATTTAATCGATCGATATCGAACAATAGTAACCGTACATAACTTGTCGGTCAGTGTTACAAGATTAGTTGTAGACTCTACCAGTACTGACCAAACTACCGGATGAATAATTTGGAAATATTTTTCAATTGTATTTCTTATCCATGGACCTTTAATTTGAGTTTCTTATATTCCGGCACTTTTGAACCATCATCATATATGTATCTACATAATACAAACAATAACGACAAAGCCGAAATAACGCGCCTATACGCCTTTACCCAAAGCTAAGGGACGTGGTACAAATCACAATTAAAATTAGTTAAATAAGCTACGAAATTAAAGGTCATACAAATAATCATAAATTAATATATACCGGAACGTATACCTGCTTGCATAAAAAGTTAATGTTTCTTTTTTAATTTCAGGTATGAAGATCGTAGGGCATCTTATAATTATACTGAGTTATAGTGACCATACACGGCTCTGAGCCATTTAATTTTATTAAACCTTCATGGCTACGGCGATGTGTGTAATTATTATGTCACAATCAATTATCCAAACGTAACTATTTGATGATTGATGACAGAATAACAATTTTCTCAACTTGTGCTGCAATTTCAAGATGTATCAAATGAAATTGAGATACCTTTAAAACAGAGATTTTATACGGCATTTGCTACAAAAGGATCACCAGATTAAACCAACACGAAATTAGCAAGGAATAGAAACGAATATAGGTACATTTAACGAAAATTTAATGGACTTAGATTTAGTAGTTCGATGATATTATTAAGAAGAACTTAAAGACATTTTAAGACTCAGTACGGAATAGCAAGTAAACTCTGAATTAACTAAGCTCCATGAGTCGAGTTTATTGAACTGTCCACTTCCATTGAACAATAAATAATTGGCTTCGTACATATAAAACCATGCAAAAAGTAACAAAAAATGTGGGAATAAAAGCTTTTTGTAATGTGGTCGTGCTATTCTAGGACTTTGTCTCAAGGCCTTGCCCTTTATCGGTTAATGACATGGTAATGTAGGTAGTTACTCGTAATTCTGTTGGCCGTAGCGCGCGTTGTCGCGGCTGGGAGTAATCTACCCTGTTAATAATGCACCCAATAAAGTTTGCGTTGAAACATTAACCTTACGGCGACTTGAGGCAGGCTCGTGAGGATTTCATGTTCTCTTTGGTTTTACAAGAATGACCTTGTAGAGGCAGTGAAGAATCTTATGTGAGTTCTTTGAATTGACTTTTTTATGTATTATTGGTATTGCCAGTTTCTTAATTACTGGATAAATAGTGTCGTCTAGATGTATTTTAAATTCTCGATGATACTTAATAGTTAGGTATTCACAGGGTTATATAGGAATTTTGACTTTGTAACTAGTAAAGGAAGGTTTCAAGGGAAACAGGAAGACGGCACTTAGCTTTGCCTCACTCTCCTTTCCTTAAATTCGGCGTTAGAAAGAGTGACTCTTAGCCTTTTAGTAACTTAGACTTAACATATTATTAGATAGTAAAAAATAATATTTTTTTCTTATGTCACTGCAGTGTCGAAAGTTTTATTGTCAGTACTTATGTAATGGAAATACGTTTGCTAGAGGAAAATCAAAAAAGAACTCAAATGTCAAGCGAAATTTAGTGCCATTTTTTGTTAGGTAATATAGACGTCGAAGACCTTTACTGGCGTTTTACCGAATAGTACAGAGGATATACTGGCGAAAGAGTACCTACGTGACCGCCTATGTTATCTAGTCTTCGCAGTAAACACACACACACACACACATAGACTCACGCCTGTTTCCCCGAAAGAGTAGGCAGAGGCATATTAAACGCCCACTTTTCGCCATGAGTGTTTTGATCCCACGTAATAGGTGGCGAGCCTATTGCCGCTTATCGGGATATTATGTTTACCAGAGCCTCGTCCGTTGATCGCAGTAAACTAGCTTATTTTTTTAAATAGAAAGACAACTCTATCACTAGGAATAAATCACTCACAAATATATATACGTCACGCCTTTTATCCCTGAAGGGGTAGGCAGAGGTGTATTTCTACACCCACTTTTCGCCAGATATAATTTAGTCCCACGTAATAGGGGGCGAGCCTATTGCCGTACCGGGCACATTACCAGACTCCGTGCTGCTACTTAGAATTTCCCAACGGAAAAACCCAATAACACTTTGCCCGACCTGGGAATCGAACCCGAGACTTCCCAATCCCACGCGCACATTTATGCCGCGAGACCAACGAGGCACTCAGATTTGAGACAACAACATATGAATCAAACAAAGTGTTGTCTCTATAATGTCTGTTTTGACATCGGTGTTCATGATTGTATGTGTGTTCCTATGTGCTTGTAAATACCTGAACTGAGTTGGATGGAGTGCAGCTAGAGATTTTTCACAAAATCCATAGTGACACGGACTATAATGATTGTTTATTTACTTTGTTGATATTTTTGTGTGCTCATAATGCATATGATAAAATACAGATTCACTTTTGATAAAATAGTCACAGATTTTAGTAATAAAACTACTTCAAGGAAGTTGTAAAAAAATGTTAACAAAAAATATGGTCTCTCATTAATATTAAAATAGGCGCATTAATTCGAATGATCTAATCCAAATATTTTGGTTGCCAATTCTAGTAGCCTGTTTTGTTAGATACGCTATAAAATAATTCATCAGATGACGTGGTTTCGTTCCTGGTTCATTAAACTTTAATGCCATTTTGACACTAACAATAAAGATTTCATGACGCATGACGGTATGATTAAATATTATCACCCAAGGGGTAGGCAGAGGTGTAACAAAATTACACTCACATTTCGAAAATTTTTTGGTCCCACGTAATAGGGGACGAGCCTGTTGCCGTTACCGAGCACATCACCAGACTCCGTGCTGTTACTGAGAATTCGGAAAAACCCAGTAACCACTTTTGCCTGACCTGGGAATCGAACCCGGGACCTCCGAATAGCAGTCGCATACGCTATCCACTGGACTACGAAGGCAGTCCTTAAAAAAGTCCGTATGATAAAATAAAATAATGCTTATTGCTATCGGAAAGAATGATTTGACTGTTAGTAATAGAACTATGTTATAGTATGTCCCCTTTCGTTAGATCTCACAAGAAATGAGACACCTTTCGTCTAGGCTTAGATCGTCTACAGAGCATACCTGGCTGTCATAGATCGTCTTAAATAAGCCTTTATACTTAACACAATACGAGTAATAAGCACAATCTGTATATATAAAATTCTTGTGTTACTGACTGACTGACAGACATGGGTAAAACTGTTGGGCCCAAACAGCTGAAATTTGGCATGTATGCGCTACATTACAAGATTCAAAAAACCGGACTCGCGTAAACGGGCATAAATATTGGCGCGTTCGCTCGAAACGGTAGTGGCATCTCGTCAGTGTCATCATGGAATTTGACGGCCCACGCTTATACGAGCTTAGAAGCGCGTCAACACTCGTACGAATTGCGCGTGTGCTAAAGGGCGCGCCAATACGCGCTTACATGCGCTTCCAAAAACGAGCTTATACTCGCGTACAAACCACTAATCTGCAACCGCCCTTAGTAAAAACATAAAAAGCCTCTAATTAGTAATTTGTGATGATTTTTTAAATTAATTTAAATATAATATAAACTTTATGATGATAATCTAAGAAAAGGGTTAGATACTTATAATGAACATAGTATCTAGCTGTAGTAAAGAACGCAAGTACTAAAAAGGTTGTAGGTCAAGTTGTGAAAAATTATGCTATTAGCACTATTATCTTGAACGTACATCTCATCGCAAATGACACATCGCATGCCTCTAACAGCCTCTATTTCTACACATACACGAGGTCCACGCACAACTCATTGAATATTACATAAGCCTTCAAAAACGTAAACCTTATAAAGGTCAGCCGAATGAGACCTCATCGTGGACGTTTGCGCCATCTTCGTTAGATCGCGCTTGACCACAAAAATGCGGCTTTCAATCCGAAGGTTGCATAAAGGCTTCGCTCATTTTATCATTGTTAGTCGTGTTAGTAGACCCGGGTCGATCGAGGCGAGCGCATGCGTTGCGCGCGGGCATATTATCGCAAAACGTTGCTTTTACTCTGGTGTGTTCACGTAGTTCGCCGCTTGCTAATGAGGTGTCTGTGTGTGCGTGACAGTTTCCAACGGTGTAAGCTCATCCATGATTCCAATGGAATCAAATATTGTTAGCATATTTTTTACACCTATTTCTTCTATTTTATAATAACGTAAAAGTTGTTGGTCATATACGGCTTTTTCGGCCTTGACATTCAGTTTTTGTAGCCCATTTTTAATTTCGATTTTATTTGCAATACTTTTTGTTTATTGATTTTATTGACGTTAGCGGAAATATTAAAATGGCCATAATGATTAATATTAATTATACGTATGTTTAATGGAAAATTTGTGTTGTGTAAATATTTAAACCGGTTGGTAAGGTGTGCTATGGTAATAATTTAGTTTCTAGTTGGTTTCTCGCTGCGGATGAGCGAAGGAAATGCTTATATCCTACGAAACGTAGCCGGACGGACGGTTCTTCAGCGTCCGTTTTATCGCCAATAGCTGTCGTAATAGCGCCAATATTTCAATCGGAATCTGTATATTAGGTTATTTCCTTCCTACAATTATTAAATTATAATATTAATTAAAAAATACCTCGAAATTGCGTACGTGTTTATGTCGAGGTTATGAAGATTAATTGCAACAATGTCGATAGTAATGTTCAATGCTAAGTTGAACATCACTAAATTAATTCGTCTGCTAAGTATAAAATAACAGGTTTTATATCATTTACTTGTTGTTTTATATCATTAACTTGTTCTCCAAATTTGCTTGTGACAAAGAACTTTATAAAATTATAAAATCAGCTACGCAATAGTTTGAATTCATCTTGCATCCATTATTCTTAGATGAGCTAATAGAGTAAGATCCCAGAGCCGCCATATCTTACTTATTTTCTCAAAAGCGTAATGTATGGAATAATGTAGTGTTACTAGCTTGGATCGTGGCTATTTTTAGTTATGAGGTGCTAAAGGTCCACGGGAACAATTTCAGTACATTTTCTAAATCGTCTCCTAGTGGTCTCTACCGATAGCTAAATATTTTAGAAACTTTAAAGCGTCTGATAAAAATTACCGCCGCTGAAATGAGTGCGACAGTATTATTTATAAAATGAATTGCAATTGCTAATAAATCGCATTAATCTAAGTAAATGACAAATTGATCCATGCAAGTGTCATATGATATTGTAACATGACTCTTACAGATCGAAATACTAATAATGAGAAATAAAGGACGTTTCTACCAACTGGTTTTACCTATGAAATCATAATTGATTAGCGTTTTATTCTATCAACCTTTAGAAAGGTGACACTAGTTTCTTTTTGTTGTTTTATATTGAGATTCCTGCATTGCTGAGATGACAAGGTCAGCTTTTAAATATAATGTTGCTATGCAGTTATGAGCCAAAATTCATCTCATCGGAATTTGAGACAAATCAGGCGATCAATAAAATACTTGTATATGTATATTTATATAGATTTATGCGGGTTTATCGGTAGTGTTTGAGTGTTGAATACTTATGGAAGGAATCTATTTGATATTATTGATTTTATTATGATGTTTGTATTAGCTAATATTCTAAACATCAAGGCAGGCTTTCTGACGTCAAGCTGATGTTCACGCTAGACAGTGAAGTGCAGGCTTCGAGGCGAAATCCTTGAAGTTAAGAGTAGCTAGAACGACAATATTCTAAACAGCATCTTGTATCGTCGAGGAGTATGTGGTAGTACTTTTTAAAAACTTGAAACTGGAAATTAAGTATCTTATTAACTGTCTGCGTAAACGCGATACTATACCGAACTTATTTTTGTATGGTTCTCACCAATAGGTAGGTATACCGGGTGTAAAGGACGGTGTACCGAAAACTGATACCAGTGTATGTATACAGTACATTATACTGAGACCCTTGGCGGTCGAATTTTCCGGCAAAAATCTAAGAACTCGACAATTTTCCAAAAAATTTCGACGTAAATAGGAACACGCTATTACGGCCCTACAGCGGCGGGTGGCAGTGATTACGATGTACTGGTGCGCTTACTGTGCTGCGGCCGCGCGCCGCAGCCGATGTCACATCAGAGTAAACGCCCCATGTACATGTTTAATTCTTAGAATTTTACAAAAATACTAATTTCGGGCTGACTATAGTTACTATTTCACTACATTATATAACAAAAATGCAAAAGAAAAATCGGTAAATTCCGGAAAATTCGACCGCCAATGGGCTCAGTATCATGTACTGACCACTGGTATCGGGTTTTCGGTACACCGTCCCTTACACCCTGTATAGTGTGATTCCCGAGAAAGGTTTAGGTATATAATCCACGCGGGTAAACTCTTGTAAATTATAAAAGCAAATAGACATTTATTTTAATTTGAATATAAAAGTTGTTTGGTAGCTCAACAGTCACCACCTTCAAAAAGGATATTGGTTTGATATTCAGACAAGTTTTTTTTGCCAACATACGGATATAGTATTAGGTATATAAGTATGATGTCATATTATGTAATTGATCATGACCTATATTAGTCATCATGATTTGATTGACAGGGACATTACAATGATACTTTCTACATTTAATTAGGAATAGAAACGAAATATAGTTGAGTAAAATATTATTTTTTTATATAAATATCAAATTATATTTACTGTAAATTATGTGAGACTTAATTTTCATTGGTTGGTCTCCGAGTATAATGCGGCGATAGCCTAGTGGTGTACGTAACGGACTGCCGAGACGATGGTCTCGGGTTTGATCCATAGGTACCCCGGGCACACACCTCTGACTTTTCGAAGTTATGTGTGTATTAAAAATGTTAATTATCGCTCGCTTAATAATGTATCCGGTAGATGGCAATAGGCTCGCCCCCTATTACATTAGGACTGAAACATAACTGGCGAAGTGTGGGAGTAATACATCTCTGCCTACCCCTTCGGGGATAAAGACGTGAAGTTATTTTATGTGTTATGTTATAGTCTCCGAGTTAGGGAATTTACACTAACAATGAGTATCTTCCTGACTGTTATGCACTAAGATTTATTAAGCGGTATTGACTGCACCGACAGAGCAAAGTTTGTATTGTTAAATGGTTGCCTCGTCACTTAGCTGTTCACTGTGTTAACGGTTTGTGCATCATCAGCCCTTTATACTGTCCCACTGCTGGGCACGGGCCTCATCTCACTATGAGAAGGGTAAGGCCATAGTAAACGCTTTGTGTTATCCACAAATTAATTGTTTTATCGAGTCTGAATGTTCTTTGAATCTGTAGGTTGAATGTTTATAAAGTTCCTCCGATACAGCATTTGTACTGCCATTTATACATTTTGCCTCCGTGGTCCAGTGGATAGCACATGCGACTGCTGATCGGAGGTCCCGGGTTCGATTCCCGGGTCGGGCAAAAGTGTTACTGGGTTTTTCCGAATACTCAGTAGCAGCCCGGAGTCTGGTGATGTGCCCGATAACGGCAATAGGCTCGCCCCCTATTACGTGGGACCTAAATGTGGGAGTAATATTTACACCTCTGCCTACCCCTTCGGGGATACAGGCGTGAGACTATAAAAAAAATAAAAAAATAAAGTTATATACAATAAAAGACTTTGATACAAGATTAATTCTTATAAATAACGTGTCCAGGGCGTGTGCTTTGTATTTAACAAGCTAATAGAACCTGTAAATATAAAGTAGTTCAATTTCAACGTGAAACATTCGTGCAATTGTAAGACTTCTTTACCAAGTGCCTATTAAAGAGACATTAACGCACCAAATAGAGTAAATATGGTGTACCTATTGCAAAACTGTGGTCCGTGTGGTGTCGGATTAAGAATACGGAATGTCACCACCGCATATCATCCCATGGGTGTCGTAAGAGCCGATAGAGGGAGCTTACTATGCAGAAAACAGCACTGTAAGAGAAGGAAAACTTAATACAAACCCTATATCAACCCAAGGCCAATTCCTCTTTTCAAAGGAAAGGACTAGGCCAGCAGTGGACTGTTAAAGGCTGATGATGATTGCAAAACTAGTATCTTATTGTCCATACATACTAGCAATTACGCACGGTTGCACCCACATCTTCCGCATCTTGTTATCACTACTAGCAGCTCAAGAAAAAATATTCTGGCATACAAACATAGACTATTTGTAGCGCTACAAACTCTTCAATCTTCTGAAGAAACCCCATGAAAAATGGTTGAGCTGTTCTTTAGATTATCTTGGACAAACAGAAAGCATACATACATACATACACACATAGACTCACGCCTGTTTCCCGGAAGGGGTAGGCAGAGGCATATTAAACGCCCACTTTTCGCCAGTGTTTTGATCCTACGTAATAGGTGGCGAGCCTATTGCCGCTTAACGGGATATTTTGTTTGCCAGAGCCTCGTCCGTTGATTGGCAGGTGCACCACTTGCAGGTGAGGTTGGCTTGGGACCCTTAGTTCTTGGTGGGAACCCTATGCACCCAGACAACAACAAACAGAAAGATATATAGATAAGCAAATTAAAAGTCTGTTTACACCTTGGTATTATGTAAAATCACACTTGATAAACAAGTAATTTTGCAATTCTTAACAGACAGACTGCTCAGTATTATTTATAGTTCTTAGATACGGAAACTCATAATGCGAAACTTGTTCGCACAAAGTATGGTGACATTTATTGCGATTCTTGTTCTTCATTAAAATACAGCATTACAAGTATTTTAATTTTTACTACCTTATTGTCTCTTCTTTGACGCTATTTATGAGTAAGAGTTATTGGCTATTTCGATATGTCTCTATATAGGACAATGGTTTACACGATTGATTTATTTCTCAGTTAAGACATTAAGATAGTATTGATTTTGTTGGGTATGATTTTATGAGAGGCGGTATCTTTATGTCCTTTGTTACCAAGTTTGTACATGTGTTTAATGATTTAGTATTGGTTTCTACAAGTGTATTGAACGAATCTTAATCGTGATAACAAATTTAAGGTACAAACATAGCGATTTTCCTGGCATTTAAAACGTTTTTATGCGTGAATTATACAAAATTTATCGCGTCAAAACAGACAGACAGATAGGAGGAAAGAGGGACTTACCTATACATACATAATATGTATAGAAAGATACAAATTAGTACACATATCTTGAATGCAAGCCGCGAAATTTAAAATCAATAGTTTAGTATTATATGTCGTTGAGGGAAACGAAACGGCAGTGATAATTCTCATGTACGTAGGTACTGTTTTTTCTTTATTATGCTTGATTTCCTTTGCATTTTTTTCTGAAATATATTGACCTGAATATTACAAATAAATTGGTTCAGGTGTTTTAGAGTTCATGCGAGACCAACGCAAAGCAATTGATTTTGATAAATGCAAATAATAATATATTGTGAGGTGCAAGGTTATTTGTGAATTTTTGTGCATACTACAAAAGTAGGTGCATGCATAAATAATAGCATTTAAGGCTATATCTGTCTCGATGACTAACGGAAGAGAAAGGAAATGGAACAATATGAATGAAGATATATTTATGAAACCGACGTTTTATTTCCATACATGCAGTGCATATTTGGAATTTCAGTGGAATTTATAAATTATAAGCCTTTTTTATAAAGCCGTTTTTGTAATTTATAATGAAGTAGGTATTTATTCGCCAGTTTGACTTCACATATGACGTCACTGTCGAATTTTTGGTATACGTTGATTGAAAGTTTGTAAAGTTGCTCACGACGCAGCAGGATTTATGACTCATGCGAGAGTTACATATTTCAAGAAAAATAGCAATGTGATAGAAATGTTGGGTATTTAAAAGTGCTTTCAGAAATGCTTGAACTGCCAACATATTTTTTATATCTTATACTTGCTAATATATAAGGCTGAAGAGTTTGTTTGTTTGTTTGGTTGAACGCGCTAATCTCAGGAACTACTGCTCCGATTTGAAAAATTATTTCAGTGTTAGATAGTCCATTCATCGAGGAAGGCTATAGGCTATATAACATCACGCAATGAGCGACGGGAGCAGAGCAGTAGCCTTAAATAACGCGGGCGTAACAACGGGCATCGTCTAGTGTAAAAATATAAGTTGAAACAGGCATGTACTGAAGAACAAATTACACTCTTACACCATCTTAGTTAATTACAAAAAGACCTTGTATTTCTTACAAAAATATCTCGAAACACATAACACGGGTAATTGTAGTTACATAAACATATTGTTAGCAATGTTTCGAGTTGCACAATTTAACGAAAACATCGTGATTTTCGAGCCGAGATTACTCTGATTATGAGTTGTACCACTACAAGATAATCTATCATGTTTGCAGGTAATCTGCAGTGCTTTGAAAACTAGCCGACTTTTGCAATCTTGTGATATAAAATATGAGCACGTTGTGCATTATGAGAGTTTATAAAGCAGTGTGGAATTTAATTCAGAAGATCAATTCTCGTATTTTATCTGACATGGAAACTGTATTTTGAACGAAATGAGATTAGATTTTGAATTGAACAGAATCGGTATTTTGCTGACTTAATGCTATTATCGTCTAAATAGTTCGTCGTTCACACATATTTTGACACATCGTTCAATTTACGATCAATTTACGGTATCATTCAAATATCAGTTAATTTAGGATAACACTATTTATGACATAAGTATGACACTGACATTAGATCGAAACTGAATTATGAACAAATATATTTACGAGAATTGGCCCTCTGTAGTTAAAAGCTCAGTATTTTTAACCAGATATTAACCAACATTGGCTACAACACAAACAAGATTCATATAATTCTCGTTATAGTAGAGACATGTCCTCAGACTGACATGTATCATTCGAGAGATTAAAATATTGAAGGTAAAAACATGATATTTAGCCAGTGTGTTCCTCATAAGATGAAGGTTGGGTGCTAACGAAGGATGAAGAGATGCAAATTTGTTGACTTTGGACCTGGCAACAACTTAACTAGTAAACATCTTGCGTTAGTTGTGATACTCAAGATAGGCAGCACTTCGACCAGCTACAAAAGGGAACATCCAACTCATACACTTCACCGCCAAATTTTTGAACAGGCAACAGTGAAAGTAGCTTTTCAATACTCTACGTAGGAGTAGCCTTGACAATCATAAGTGTTACTCGGTGACCTAAATGAACAAATTCATTGTGTTTTAATCACCTACAGAATAAGTAGTAGTTACTTAACATAAGCCTACTCAAATTGAGGTATTATTTTTTCGTTCTTGCTATGTAATTGGTTGAAATTTGTACATATTTATTATTTTATATTATTGTGCAATAACCCAGAACAAGATACAGCCAGCTTGGTATTAAATAGCCCTTTATTCGCTTGTGATGCTAGTCAGGACTCATATACACTTTGTGAACTTAGAGTGAAAAGGAGAAGCTGCCCTTGCGTCGTTTCCCAGACCTAGAACCTTAATCGTCCCATTTATAAGGAAGGAAAGAGTGTATGAGCAGAAAGACTTTGCCCTCTGGTACTGCCGTAATGAAAAACAACAAAAATATATTCTACTTTACGCAGTTCTTCCTCATTACTTTGCACAGTTCAACATCGAAAATAGGGTTATAACTAGTAAGTGTTGTTGGTTACCAAATGCAGAAATAAAGATACATGTATTTAAATCCACAACGATCATATTTAGATAATATTTTCCTCATACGCAGTCAAACTTTAAACACCTACAATGACATAACTATACACATAATATCGACAATTGATAGAGAGAAAGCTGTACGTCAACTAAAGCCACACAAAACTATACAAACAATGTGCCAGTACAAAACTGCATAATATCTACATGATTATTCGTCAACAGCTCTTAAGTACATTGAGTAGTGTGTCCTCCTCCTAACAGGTTTCCTACTATGTAAGCATTAGCAAATAAAGAACCGACCGGTTCTCTGAGGTAATCTTTCTGGTCTACAGTACAGCATCTTAGTTATATCAATGAATACAGATTTACATAGAAGCGCATTTTTTAAGGATTTCGTGTGCCGATTCAAAGTGGCGAGTTGGCGACTGTTATCAGTACGTAGTTGGCGCCGTTGGCGGCGCTGGCGTCGTTCTCCGTCTCTCTTGCTCTCGTAGTTAAGATACACAGGAGGAACGTTCGCCTCTCTTGCTCTCGTAGAGACAGCTGTCACAGCGCGACTGCCACACCGCCAAGCGGCTATTTGGGTCACAGAAAGTTTGACTACAGAGCGCCCATAAGAAATGCGCCTCTATGTAAATATCTATGCTCTATGGTTATATATCCTGTCAAGAAAGGTGTGTACACATTTTCCAGTTAGATAAATACTTCTTGATCTGGTGTTGCCACAGAAAATTCCCTTAAACGATAATCTCCGCGTGGAAATCGTAAACGTAAGTTAAATTCGCGATGCTTCAACAAAGTAATAATTAAATTTCTTTGGAAACAGGTGTCAAAATTAAATGTTTTTTTTTTGTTTTTGCAATGATATTTCAGGTAGAACTAAACAATATCTCAATCATTTAGATGCCTGTGGATCGAAAGCCCACACCCATTTTTACGGTTAGATAAACCTATTACGTCAAATAAATTTGACGTAGATATTAAAATTATCTTCACTTTATGAGCAGTAGGTCTTGTCTACAGTTTTTGTACCTCCGTCTATAAATCAATCGCATCACTTCAACGACTTTTACTTTCTATGACTAGTTCCATAGATAGTAAAAGTGGTTTCGCTTGCTCACTTGAAAATTGACGCAAAGAATCAATATTTGACGACAAACAAGGCATCACAATTGAGTTTCACACAATTATATATTTTTTACGATACCTTGGTTGGTATTGTAAAAGTTGTTTAATTTTTATTACTCTACTTTATAAAGTCGGTAAAAAAGTACCAAGTGCTACCGATAATGTACCAACGAATTGTTCAATGTTATAATATTGCCGGTATATTATGATTTAATCAAGTTTCTCCAGTACAGTGTGATTATTACGTTATGGAGAAATTTTCAATTACCCCTCTACCCCTGAGGGACGTGTAACTTACAATGGGGCGCTTAGCTTACCGTGGGGCGTTTAACTTATCATGGGTAGCTCGATATCCCGCGAGGCGTCGTACAAAATTAACCTGCACTTACGCTAATACATAATTATTTGAAGACCTACATAGCACTTGCCAACCGGAAATTATTCGTACGTACATAATTAATGCCGATCATGTGGTTAGATAACGATATTGCGGACTAAAATCTTTGACCACACATATTCTATTTTGACTAAGTCACTTATGTTCAATTGCTAACCAGTTGGTGGCGGAAGGCATTTCATTTAATTTAATTTGAGTGGGGTAAACTTGATCAGCGAAAATGCGTTTATAAATGGACGTGACATATTGATAAAATATTTTAAATTAAAGTATTTCTAGGTGTGAATAAATTTCTGAAGCAGAGAGAATCAAAATATTTTATACATTTAATATGCTTAGTCTATTTGATCAGATGCACGTATGCAGACATATATGTATAATATATGCATATGCAATACTTGTAAAACTTGTTTTGACGTCCATAAGTGTTAGTCTGTGACCTAAATAACTTACATGACTTTGAATTCTGAATAAAAAAGCGTTTTAAAAGCACAGTGTAAAGCAAGTTGGATACCATTTGCGGCAAATATATCTAAACCATCATGATGCCCAATTACCTTTACTTTCGTTAAATACTATCTGCACTGAGCTTAGAGGCTTTCGAGACATTACGAAATTATTTGGAGCTGTATGTAGTTAATACTCATAAATAAATCTAAGTACTAATGAAAGAAATCGACAGTAACTTTAAACTAATAATTAAGTTTTTGTAGATAAAAACTTAATCCTAATTAGATTTTTTAATTCTTTAGTAGCCTATACTAGGATTTCTTTTTGCAAACGCTCATCAATAATTAACCAGTTCACCCCTCATTAAAGGTTTTGACACCTCATTAAGACAAGTGTGCCGGACTAGTAAGTAGCATATGAAATAGGCGCAGTGGATGTTACTTTAAGTATAGACCGAACAGTGATACAGTGACAAACATGTGGCAGAAACAAGGAGTGTACATCTTGGTGTGTCTGGTGACTTGGATCGGCAGTACGACGACTGTCAGCTACCAGAATCAGCTCGGGAATGGATTGGGGAAGACAGGTAATGTAGGCAAATCATCAGCCTTTTTGATAATTTGTTCCACGGCCACATGCCGCTTCTCGTTTCGAGGATGCTAAGCCAGAGTCCACCATGTTGGCCAAATGCAAGGCCGGCAGACTTCACAACATGTCTTTAGAGACGACTATGAAAAACTTTTAGATACCTACCTTACGATGATTTTTACACCGCTTGCTTGGAATGTCATTGGTGTGCGGCAGAGACGAACCTCCGAACCTCTGCGTAGCAGTCCGTAGGTCTCTAAACTAGGCTATAGATGACAATTAGAAGGCAAATAACAAACCAGAAGGACTTGCACTTGAGACCTCAAGTCTCTCGTGTCATCTTTCTTTCCTTTTTTAAAAAGACAACTTTGACTATTTGCTTCCTAATCTACGCAGGGTCCTCAGAATTGTGAGCTAAATTATTAACTATTTCCTAAATTTTCTTTCTTTTCGTCCGAATAGTCAACCTTGATTTCTAGGCCACCCAAAGGCCTCCGACATGGCCTAACGATTCTTACCCTGATGCAAGAACAGGGACTAATGTTTTTACGTACCCGTCGAAGCACGGTGTAGCTTAAATACGACAACAAGCGATCACCCATCCTATAAGTAGAATCTGCAAACATTGCTTTACTTTGCTCACCGTGACAAGATATGCCGACAAGACAACCCGTGAGCATTACTTTATTTTCTTTCATATTTTTTGTTTAATTGTTACATAATTATTGCTCGCTTAACAATGTGCCCGGTAGATGCCAATTGGCTCGCCCCCTGGCGATAACTGGAAAAGTGTGGGTGTGGAATACACCTCTGCCTACCCCTTCGGGGATAAAAGGCGTGAAGTTATGTTATGTTAAATGTTTTGATATGCCTATATTTCACGGCTTTCAAGGGTTTTCTTAAGTCCCTCATTATGTTTATAAATGTATCCTGTGTTTTAATTGTTTGCCCATTTGATTTATTTGATAATGAGCATCCTGAGTTTATTTCCTCTATAAGATTGCTTTTGCTACATATTGCATTGAAACTAATTCTTGAACAATCACTGCAGTGAATGTCCGTAAAAGTAGGTAATACCTATGTACTCGGATGTTCATTTAGATATTGACAAGATTTACAATTATGAATTTTAAAATGAATAAATGCCTACCTATTTATTACGTAATAAGTAAAGGCCGTAGAATTTAGCAACTTGATAGTTCATAATTTCCTTTTATCGCACATTTATTCTCATCTTATACTAATATATAAAGCTGAAGAGTTTGTTTGTTTGTTTGGTTAAACGCGCGAATCTCAAGAACTACTGGTCCGATTTGAAAAATTCTTACAGTGTTATATAGCCCATTTATCGAGGACGGCTATAGGCTATATAACATCACGCTATGAGCGACGGGAGCGGAGCAGTAGCCTTGAATAACGCGGGTGTAACCGCGGGCTCATCTAGTCTGATATATGCAGCAGCAGAACTTTTTAATAAGATACATTACAAGTACCTACCAAATAATATTAAAATTCCATTTTCCTAAATATAATCTGTAGACCATAAATCACAGAGTCAGGTTGCTGTGCATTTTTCATAACCGTCTTTTCCGTGCATGCAAAATGGTGGACAATATTTTATATTCCTTCTGCATTCATTTTAAATCCCTTTTCATCGTACTGATACTTGATTTACGATCAGTACATCACATATTTATTGTGTATACATAAAGATCGCGTGGTTTAAATTCGATTTGGTTTTACCAAGATTCCGTCACGAATGGGAAGACACAGACAGGTTGGACGTGACTTAAGGTTATATTTCTTTGGGAAGACAATGCGAAATATTGGCATTTAATGCAGCCTTGTGCATGCGAATGAAATATTACATGACATGTTCGTGAAATGTATATTGAAAACATTTTGGCACAAGGAAAATTCTCGGTCTTCGATTTTAAATTCTAGGTAAAATTTTATGCTGCTGCCATTTAATAGAATGGAAGGTAAATGCTTTAAGCCCTTAAGCAAATACATGGTCTTATATGTCACTAGCCGTTTCCCGCGGTTTCACCCGCGTCCTGAGGGAACTACATTGCGTACCCGAAAAATCCAAATATCTTACGGATCCCTATTTTTTCTAAAATTAAATATAGCCTATGTTACTCGCAGATAATGTAGCTTTCTAATGGTGAAAGAATCTTTAAAATCGGTCCTGTAGTTTTTGAGTTTATCCATTACAAACAAATAAACAACAAACAAAAATACAATTTTTTTCTCTTTATAATATTATTATTATAGTGTAGAAGAAGAATACGCTGGATGGCTCATCTATAATTAATGTTATAAAGCTGGACTTTATTCGTCTACTCTACTGGCTCAACCAAACAAAAATGGTTTACAATACCGTGCATTTATTGGACGTCTTATTTTGATTTATTTGCAAAATGGGACAACCTCAATATACCTTATTTTACTTAATCTGTGACTGCTCTCAAAATTTTCTTGATATCAATACTGCAACCAGCCCTTTCAAACAGAGACCATACGATCAGTAATTACTTGTTCACTCTTTCGTACATATATATATCGTCACGCCTGTCTCCCATTGGGGTAGGCAGAGACTATGGAACGCCACATCATGCATGCGCGTCGGTTATGGGTACTTTAAATTTGGGCCTTTTTCAGTACGTCACCTATTTGGTCGGCGTATGACCGCCTAGGGTGTCCCCTACCGACATTTCCATTCTTTCTCGCACGATACACTTCTTCCGTATTTCTTCTTTCATCCATCCGTTCCAAATGTCCAAACCAACGCAACATTCCTTTTCCAATCTTTGTCACTACATCTTCTCTTAAACCACACTTCTTTGAAACATTTATATGTATTTCAAAACACAGTAAATATATAAATTACAATACAAATAAAACGAAAGTGCGGTTACTCTGCGCCTACACCGAGTTCAATGTCACTTGGATAAAGCCTAATCCTGAAGTCAATGCCAAGTCAATTAAAAAGTAAATAGTGTGAATGTCAACGTGATTGACACACTCACACTTTGCGTAAACGTTTTACATTAAATACGGAGTGGAAGATGCGTATTATCCGTGGATAGATTGAATACTGAAACCGGCGATAACGTCTTAGTAATCGGTATCAAAGTTTTCACGGCATGAATATGCCGGCTCGACCGGGGAAGTACTACCCTCTCACAGAAAATCGACGTAAAGTAACAGTACCTAAACTATTGCGTTTCGTTCGGTCAGTGAGATTGCCGGCGGCTCTATCCCCTATTCCTTCTCCCTCATCCCACTCCTCGTCCTATCCCTTTTCGCAACCCCAAAGGGCGGTAACGCACTTGTGACTCCGGTGGTGTTGCTTGTGTCCATGGGCGGCGGTAATTACTTACCATCAGATGATCGGTCTGCTCGTTTGCCGCCTATTAGGTACTATAAAAAAAGTCTTGCTATATTTATGTATATCTTGCCCAAATCTTTTCACTCAACAATGAACAGATTGCCTCAATATTAATATTGATATTTGCTATCTTACCGTTTTTCTTTATTCGAACTATTATCGGTGTGTGTGAGTGTTCAAGGATTATAGATATAATTATTTATAATTTTCGAGACATCGCAAGCCACCATAATATTGTGTGGTGTGAAATCTATTCGCAGTTTTAACCTAAACGCATATTTATCCAAGATACAAAACGTTTTGCAATAATTGTTACATCATAGACCTTTGTTAAACTCTTTCCTAATGCATGGTCGATTGATTGAATGTCATGTGCGAAGTAGATAATTTATGCACATCATACTAAGTAATGCGAGGTACGCATTTGCGAAAAAGTTGCATCATTGTGGTACAATGTGGCAAACAGCTGAGATTTGTATATGACTCGGAAAAATGAGCCACAATCTATAGATCTGCATAGATTATTAATATCTAGTAATAAATGTGTTTTGCGCTAGAACGGTAATGGCGATGACTTTTTATTTGTCCCGGTGGGTGTTACGGCATTAATTACACCAGCCCGGGATAACGGGATGCCTGTCACACCCTAAACAGCCTTATGTTTTTATGCGTTACATAAATACATATTTTTTTATTTTATTTATTTATAGACTCACGCCTGTATCCCCGAAGGGGTAGGCAGAGGTGTAATATTACACCCACACTTCGCCATGAATTTTTAGGTCCCACGCAATAGGAGTCGAGCCTATTGCCGTTACCGGGCACATTACCAGACTCCGTGCTGCTACTGAGAATTCGGAAAAACCCAGTAACACTTTTTGCCCGACCCGGGAATCGAATCCGGGACCTCCAATCAGCAGTCGCATACGCTATTCACTGGACCACAGAGGCATTCATAAATATTATGTATATAAAATGCGAAAGGTTGAAAGAAATCGCACATCTCTGTAACTCATTCTGATTTCGACGTCTCGAATCATTTTAACCACACTTTAGTGTATTGAGTATTGACCGTAATTTATAATTGCTTACTTAAATTAAAAATCAGTAAGTAACCTCTATTCCTATATCATAATATATTAAACATTTTAATTTTAATTTTCTACGCGTAATACATAAGCAGCGCTAAGGAATGTATCGAGTTCACTTTTAAATATTATACAATGCTTGCCAAATCGCATTTTACGTATAAATTTTAATATCTTCAAGCTATTTAACCTAATATTCTACTCTTTAGTTAATTCATGGATAAGTTGAAACCAGTTTATTGGCGAAAAATGCACGATTGTCTATTTTCTTTTATCAAATAATTCAGCTTACGAATGAATGACAGACAACAGATCAAATGACTGATCGCCGACTGTTTTAAAAAACTACAATTTTTATAATACTTATTATCACTACATAGTATAAACAAAGTCTGTCTTCTGTCTGTATGTCCCTATGTCCCTATGTATGGTTAAATCTTAAAAACTACGCAACGGATTTTATGAATGACTCAAGAGGAAGGTTTATGTAGAATTGACGCGGGCGACGTCGCTGGCGACGCGACGTCTAGTAAAGTATAAGTTTATTTAGCTTTCTACCTGGTTACAATTTTGTATAGAGATCTCACTATGCAATAAGCAGCGATTAAAGTATATGATATTAAGTCATAGAAATATCTGGGCGATAATATTATTCAGCGTTGAATTTGGTTTGAAATATAACAGAATCGCATGATAGTCACTCTTGATTTCATTTAAATTGAGAACAACCTAACCGAAAGTAGGTAACAACATCTTAACGCACTAAAATAGCATACAAAACTATTAACACGCAAGTTTTAGATTCGTATAAGAATTATTTTAGACTGTTTCTCTTGTCAGGTTATTAAGGTTTCTATACTGCCAGTTGTAATCTAAATCTAAATAAGTACCCTGAACAAAAGAGCATGCATGAGAAACTTGATGGAAGTGAATAAAGTAAGGGGATATGTCAGGATTGCTGCAAATGGCGTTCCGTAGTCTCTGCCTGCCCCTCCGGATAACAGGCGTGAGTCTATGTATGTATGTATGTATGTTTCTCTTGTGAAGGTTAAACATTAACGTACAACTTAATGTTCTGCCTCGTTGGTCTCGCGGCATAAATGTGCGCGTGGGATTGGGAGGTCTCGGGTTCGATTCCCGGGTCGGGCAAAGTGTTATTGGGTTTTTCCGTTCGGAAATTCTCAGTAGCAGCACGGAAGCTGGTAATGTGCCCTATTACGTGGTCCTTCAAAATTCATGGCGAAATGTGGGTGTAATATTACACCTCTGCCTACCCCTTCGGGGATACAGGCGTGAGACTATAAATAAAAAAAATAAAACAACTTAATGTTTTGCATAATGATGACTGACGTTATTTGATAATTAGAAAACATAAATAAAATATTAAGGCACTCCTTTGTCACAGAGTGTTTCTCTTGTGTCGAAAATTAATTCGTTTTAGTAATTACTATAAAATATCTGAGATATTCAGAACATCCATCTGAAACTAATCTTGTGAGCAATCGCAATTTAAAATTATTATGGCCCATGCGATTCGGAATTCACTTGCAATTGCGAAAGGCTACGTATGTATGGGTATGTACCTACTTGAAATGTTTTTTATAGGAACGCATCTTTTGCTACACAACTCTAGCTACACAAAGATGTCGAAACATCATTATGAAGGTGAATAATATTACATACATAAACTCACGCCTGTTTCCCCGAAGGGGTAGGCAGAGGCATATTAAACGCCCACTTTTCGGTGGCGAGCCTATTGCCGCTTATCGGGATATTTTGTTTGCCAGAGCCTCGTCCGTTGATCAGCAGGTGCCCCACTTAGTTCTTGGTGGGAACCCTATGTACCCAATATTATGTTTATAATAGGTATTATGTTTACTAAACATTCCTGCAAACAGATCTAAATATAATTCAGTGATACATTTACTTACGACGAGAAAATACCTATTTCGAACTACTGAATATCGACTCCCTGGTGAACTTGTATTGATACTTGGATATAGATAATGATACATAATAACACATTTTCGAACAATTTATTGTTCTTGGGCAACTCACGATGAACAATAATTACTTAGGTAGTTTAATATTGCTCTATAACCGTTGCTGTTATAGCAGAAATTTCAGCAGTAGTCTTCAATAGCGTGCTCATCTAACGAACCTAGCTATTACGCCCTTCTAACTGTACTGCCATGGAAACAATCATTACTTGCACAACAGAAAATACTTGATGATTGTCTGTTACTTACAAACATTTACATAATAAGTACATGTTATATGTTGTAGTGTTACCCCAAAAGAGTTACATAATTAATATATTATTATGTACCTATCGTGCATGATCCTTCAAACATTTCAATGACTTTCTTTAGGTAATTCATCCAAAGTTGTAAAAATATTGTCCTTTGGCTTATTTGTTTTTTAATAGTCTCACGCCTGTATCCCCGAAGGGGTAGGCAGACGTGTAATATTTCACCCACATTTCGCCATGATTTTTTTAGGTCCCGCGTAATAGGGAGCGAGCCTATTGCCGTACCGGGCACATTACCAGACTTCGGTGCTGCTACTGAGAATTTCCTAACGGAAAATCTCAATAACACTTTGCCCGACCCGGTAATCGAGCCCGAGACCTCCCAATCCCACGCGCACATTTACGCCGCGAGACCAACGAGGCAGTCCTTTGGCTGTGAATACATAATATTATCAGCCTTGTATTATAAACTGTCCTACTACTCGGCACGGTCCCCATCTCACTCCAGGAAGAGCTAAGCCTCAGTCAACAACGCTGGCCAAGTGCCAGAGCATGGCAGTTTTAACATAACTTTTGAGAAAATTCTGGAAAACAAGCAGACATGCAGGTTTCCTTACACTGTTTTCCTTCATCGCTTAGCAAGCGATAATTCAGTTTTAGATTTTGGTAACATACACTTTAATTTAGGAACAAACACCACATAAAAATGGTATTGCTTGAGCAAATTTCTTTCGAGGTAAATGCGGCTCCATTTGAAAGTGGACTGTCGCGCAAGTTCGCAGACACCCCTGTACCACGTCATAAAGTACCATTGTACCTTATTAGTCACTAAGTAATATCGTAACACTTTCAACGAATTGTTCTGCGTAAAATCATCGTAACCAGTTTCCTTAAATGGTAGCAGTATCCTAAATGGTATGTAACCTTAAGTACCCATTGTATTCGACATATTTCATTACGTACCTAAATCACCAATAAAATATCACAAACGATTTATTTTATTATTAACCTTTTTATAAAATTGATAATATAATTTGGATGACAGAATAGTATTTAGTATTTGATTGATAATATCAGAAAATTTATTGTGTGAGGTAAATTAAAATAGCCTAAGTTGATCACGATTTTACTGGAAACTTGACATTTTTAAAATAAATTTAGAAGAACGTTATCAATCAAAACTATGAATGCGTTCCTTATTAGTCTATTCATTATTGCACATAATGATGTATAATTTAAAACGATGACGTAACTTTTTAATTAATAATAATAATAATAATATTCTACCACATACACACATCACCATCTAGTCCCAAACTAAGCAGAGCTTGTACTATGGGTACTAGATAATGGATAAACATACAAATATACTTTTTTTTGTAAATACATACATATTATACATAGAAACACCCAGACCAAGACAAACATCCATGTTCATGCACACAAATGTTTGACTTGAGCGGGAATCGAACCCGCGACCTTCGGCGTAGCAGTCGCTTACTTAAATTAGAGCCCATCCTTTAATCGTTGGATTTTTATGTAAATTATTTGACCTCCTAACATATTATATTTTTCGTAACCCAATTCCGTTTTTAATAATTGCCTACGTTGATACACATCTGTCGCCTAACGGATTATACTGACTGGATTTCGAATTTAGAATCAATTTGATTGGATTTTGGGTCATTTGTCGTCGTTTACAAACAAGGATGTAATCGCCAATTTAAAAATTATTTAATTAACTTTATTATTAGAATTTAGATTGGGCTTGGTCAAAGTCAAAACATTTTTTCATCTCGTGACGCTTATGAACGTCAATTTTTAAAGGTATTTCAATGTTAGTGTATTTGTGACTTTGATGAACCATTACTCAGCGTATTTTTTTTTACAGAATGTTCGAGTTGTAACGACGATGAACTTGGTGTGACGAGATGGACGATGCCTCTGCTCAAATCTGGAGAAAAGAAATACTACCTGGGCATATTCTTCAAGGTAAGATTTTGAAATAATAGTTACTTCTACACCTTTCAAATGATCAACTGAATACTACTGTCCATTGCAATAAACATAACATAACATAACTTCACGCCTTTTATCTCCGAAGGGGTAGGCAGAGGTGTATTACACACCCACTTTTCGCCAGTTATTTTTTGTATTGCAATATATCTGAATATTTGCAATAAGTATAAGACCAATTATTTTGCTTCAAGAAATTGATTTCAAATCATTGCCATTGTCAAAGTTTAAAAACCGAAATTAATTAAAACGCCTTCAAATGAAACAATTACTTTTGACAGTAAGGAAACTGCAGACAATGACCTCAGAGTGAGACCTTCGCCTAGTATGCACTATCAGTCAGGCTATACCTACTATCGTAGCTAACAGGCAGAACCGCATTGTTAACATACCTTTCGTGCAAAAATCCAAAGAAATAGTTACCTAATACTGTAAAGATATTTACAATGAAACGTGGAATTCGCTTGAAATTTGGGTTCGGTGGACGAAGGAAAACCTTTTGTGAATGTCCGTTTGCTCGCAAGTCACGTACGATCCGTCTTTATCTTGATTGAAATGACAGGAAGAAGGTGCATAGAGTACCTAATATATAAATCAAAAAGGCAGCAGTTATAAACGAAAATTTTTCGTTAGCAAAAAAGTAAGGAAATACCTTTGGTATAGGTACATACATACATACATAGACTCATACCTGTTTCCCGGAGGTGTAGGCAGATACTACGGCACGCCATTTGCAACGATCCTGACATACCTCTCTTGCTTCATTCACTCCCATCAGATTCCTCATGCATGCTCTTCTGTTCAGGTTCTGTTCTTCTTCTTCTTCTGTTCTGGTACAGGTACTCAAGTTTTTTTCTTATACCTTACATCTAGTTGGTTTCTTCTGTAATTGACGCTCAAAGCTGCTGCTGGTCAGCGAAATAACAAACGAATACCATGATTCATGTACATTGTTTCTCTGCTTAACCTGTGTGTCGCATGTCGTTTGTACTCTGATAATAATATATAACGATTGGCGACTATGATGTCTAAAGAATATTATGGCAGCCTTGACGGTGTCCGATCATTTGACAAGAAACAAACGAAAAATTTTCATTTGACAAATAACATTTGTCAAAATTATACTTGATAAATTTATTATTTTACAAACTATTGTTTAATAAACTACTCATTAGACAATATATTTACTATAAAAAAGTTATTATGCTAAAACATTAATTTACTAATTGATTATTTTTTTAAACATGTTATTTGGCTAAACAACGTAAAGCATAAATAACATTTGACAAAATGCCTTGCTTGGTAAATATTTTAGTAACCAAAATCTACGTTAAAACAACAATCTTTGTTTAGGGTCAACTGAAACAATGGCTGGTTAGGTTAGGCTAGAACTGCGACCACAACGCACGAGCCGAGCGAGCGAAGCGAGCGTGTCGCGGCAGCGGCCGGCGAGTGCCAGAACCGAATTCTATTTATTTCGCTTAATTCAGGCAGTGTGTATTTTTTTTAAAAGACTAAGTTTCTTTGGAATGAGTATTAATACAAAATTATTACTTGCCTATAAATCTGTCCAAGATGAAAATTGCAACCATGCAATTCAATATTTTCAAAATTTCGCGTAAGTATTGGTTAGAAATTAGTTATTTTTAAAAACTAATAATTTATCTTCTAACTTTTTGTACTATCACCAATTTGGCAAACGAATTATTTTTAAAATAATTATTTAACATTTTAATTATTTTCCAAGTAAAACATTTGCGAAACCTGTATTATGTCAAATGATTGTTTTTAAAGTAATATGTTTGCGAAATGAAAGTTTGTCAAATGATTAGTTTTTCAATCGTTGTTTGTAAAATGATCTTCTGTCATACGTTTTTTGTCAAACAATAGTAAACCAGCCTTGACATATAGCACACGTTTCCTGATATCTTCACATTCTTGTAAAGGCAACGAGATTATAAAATACTAGCCGTTTCCCGCGGTTTCACCCGCGTCCTAAGGGAACTACTTCGCGTACCCGAAAAACCCAAATATCTTACGAATCCCTATTTTTTCTAAAATAAAATATAGCCTATGTCACTTGCAGATAATGTAGCTTTCTAATGGTGAAAGAATTTTTAAAATCGGTCCGGTAGTTTTTGAGTTTATCCATTACAAACAAAAATACATACTTTTCCTCTTTATAATATTAGTATAGACTAGAGACCTATGGTAACTTTGTACCAAAGCCACGATATCCTTAAGATTTTATAAATGGTGCTTTATGCATGTTTTTGTAATAATCATGTAATTTATGGCACTGGCGGCTATACAAAAAATAAAACGAAGAATAGCGTCGCACAAAAACGGCTTTATTTTGTACTATTTTCATTATTTGTTATTCACTGGTGTCGCGAAAAGTGAACGAATCTGGAGTAGTTTTTAACCAAGTTCTTTAAAGTATAGCAGCAAGATTTTAAAGGCCTTGGCGGGTTGTTATTTATCCGTCTGGTCCACTTATATGTTGTCAAAGAGCATCCCTATTTTCATTTGCATTTTGCAGCTTCTATGTGAAGTAAAGTACTTTACAATAGATAAGGCTACAAAATAAATTAGGTTATCTACAAGAATTGTATTTTAAAAATAAAGATAACACAAGTAATATTTACAAAATGATACAGAACCTTTCGATGGAAGTTCCACGTTAGAATTTTTCTTGTCGTTTATTTTATTTTGCAACCAATGGCTGTTCAGTACGATTTTCTATCTAAAACTCGCTTGCACGGAATTTGATTGTTGTGTACTAACAATATCATTCACCAACGTAAACATGACGTCACCAGCTATTATTTAAGTTGACAGCAACTAGACACTGGACACAAACTCACAAAACGAAACACTACTTGCTAGTCTATAAATAGATAGAACGGATTTCATTACATAGTTTGGTTACTTGATATTAACAAACGAGGTATTACTCTTAGAACTATGATTGTACCATTTGTATAATAAGTAATAGCCCATCTCTCATTTGAACATTAATAACATTTTGTACAAGATTATTTATGGGAATGTACTGATGTAAGTTTGTCGAAAGTCAAATAAAATAGAGTTATTTACCTTTAATTAAATAAATGCGATTAAAACTAGTTAAATAAACTGTCCGTGTGGTGACGGATTAAGAATACGGATAGTCACCACCCCATATCATCCCATGGGTGTCGTAAAAGCCGACAAAGGGAGCATATTATGCAGAGAACAGCAAACATTATACCAACCCGTTTGGCCAGCGTGGTATAGTGGGCCAATTCCTCCTTTCAAAGGAGAGGCCTAGTCGAGCAGTGGACTGTTAAAGGCTGATGATGATGAAATAAACAATGATATAATAATAAATAAACATGTATAATGATATAATAAAATTCGCGTGAGAACACCATTTATTAATCATATTGCGAAATTCAATATTAGCAGAAATATAATCGGCAATTTCACACCATAACCCATAGCGAAAGCCATGACGCAAATATTAAGCACACGCAATTGTACCATAACCTTACTTTCTAGGTCAATATCATGACTACTGAGTTAGAACAAAACTCATAATCGAGGTAAAAACTCTCACGATTAATCGTTACCTTCACGGCCGGATCGATGGAATCGATTCGTAATGTGCGTAAGCTTCGATATAACGTAACGCCGCGTGTCTCGATGATCGATCTGCACTTTCTCTTGCGAACTGGTCGTTGTACTACTCTGTGTTATTAATAACAAATAGTCGTTCGCCGCATATTTCCGACTTTGGCGTTATTTTCGAGGGACTGCAACACCTTTTACTTTTGAAATAGGGTCCAGGAGTACTGAACACCTTTTACTTTTGATGTGGACCCTCCACATCAAAGGAGTTTATGTTTGCCGATTAATTTCGTAATTGGGTTATAGTTGCCTTGAAGATGTTGTGGAGGCGTACCTTTAAGTATTGTTCTCACATATATCGAGGCGTCTTCTACCTCTAAGAATGATTGCTCAATATATCAAATGATACGAAGAACTATATATTGCTTTAAAAAGGTCTCCAAAATGTTAAAACGCAATTAATATCAAACTTGATTGTCGATGATCTATAAAGCGTGGTTATAATTCCGTTAATATCTTTCCAATTAATGATTCCTTCACTTTAATTGATCGACGAAAGTTTCGTTCCAATTAGTTATAAAAAGTGTTTCTGTATCATGTAACAAGTAGATATCTTATACTCTTATACTAATACTAGCTGACCCAGCGAACTCCGTATCGCTTTTTTAAGAGTTTTTATTTAATTCCCTTTTTTCCAAGCCCCTTTTCCAAAGTTACCATTGACTTAGCGCTTAATCTCTTGTCATTTCAGAGTCTTCAAATGATGAACAAACAAACATAGATTTTTATATAATATTGAATTCCCCATTCCTTCAAATATCGGAGACGATACCCATATCGACTTTAAAAAACATCGCGTCCGCCATCTTTGAATTCCTATCCGCCATCTTTGATCACGAAATAGATGTTGTATTTGGATTCACCATCCCTTAAATCATCAGAGATGATACCCATATTGATTTTTAAAAATTTTCCCATACGCCATCTTTGATTTCCCATCCGCCATCTTAAATCACGAAATAGATGTTGTATTTGGATTCTCCATCCCTTTAAACATCGGAGACGATACCCATATTGATTTAAAAAAAAAACCCATCCGCCATCTTTGATAACGAAATAGATGGTGTTTTTGAATTTCCCATTCCTTCAAATATCGGGGACGATACCCATATCGACTTTAAAAAATCCCGTCCACCATCTTTGATTTCCTATCCGCCATCTTTGATCACGAAATAGATGTTGTATTTAGATTCGCCATCCCTTAAAACATCGGAGACGATAACCATATTGATTTTTTTAAACTTTCCCATCCGCCATCTTTGATTTCTCATCCGCCATTTTTGATCACGAAATAGATGTCGGATTTGGATTCCCCATCCCTTTAAATATTGGAGATGACACCCATATTGATTTTTAAAAAATTCCCATCCGCCATCTTTGATCACGAAATAGATGGTGGTTTTGAATTCCCCATTCCTTTAAATATCGGAGATGATACCCATATTGGTTTATTAAATTTTTCCCATCCGCCATTTTTGATTTCCCATCCGCCATCTTGAATCATGAAAAAGATGTAGTATTTGGATTCCCCATCCCTTTAAACATCGGAGACGATACCAATATTGATTTTTTTAAATTTTCCCATCCGCCATCTTTGATTGCCCATCCGCCATCTTTGATCACGAAATAGATGTTGTATTTCGATTCTCCACCCCTTAAAATATCGAAGGCGATACCCATATAGATTGTATCCTATTCGTTTAGCCTTTTTTTGCCTTTGACCCAAACCTCCCCCCTCTCGTTTGACCATTTTATTATTTTTGTCTGGCCCCTAAAAGTTGTGGCGTAATTTTATATAGCCTATAGCCTTTCGGAATAATTGGGCTATCATAGGCAATAACAACTTTTTAAATCCGACTGCTAGTTCCTGAGATTAGCCAACATAATGTTTTAGCCTTTTTAGCCTTTTGCCCGGCCCCAAAGGGTCGAAGCGTTATGTTATATAGCCTATAGCCTTCCGGAATAACTGGGCTATCGTATGCAAAAAGAATTTTTCAGATCCGACCGGTAGTTCCTGAGATTAGCGCGTTCAAACAAACAAACAAACAAACAAACAAACAAACAAACAAACAAACAAACAAACAAACTCTTCCGCTTTATTATATTAGTATAGATAAAGCTGAAGAGTTTGTTTGGTTGAACGCGCTAATCTCAGGAACTACTGGTCCGATTTGAAAAATTCTGTCAGTGTTAGATAGCCCATTTATCGAGGAAGGCTATAGGCTATAGAACATCAGGCTATGAGCGACGGGAGCAGAGCAGTAGCCTTAAATAACGCGGGTGTAACCGCGGGCATCGTCTAGTGTATGTATAAAGCCTTCTCTAAAATATATTAGCGGTAGTAACAGATACTAAGAATCCAAGCGCCTTCGGTTAACTGCATTCATTAGTAACGGTCTTAGCATCTAGGCAGTTTTAACTGTGCTAGATTTCTATCGTTTTATGAATAGCCGTTCATATATTTTTTGCTGTGTTACTAAATGTTTTCGCTTTTCTTCAACAAAATGTGTGTCAAACGACAGACTGAGTTAACCTCTGCTTAGGTCAGTTTTATCGTAATAGAGAAACAGTGATCTCAGTTACATACGTACCACAAAGGAAAATCAGTTTCACAACCTCTTTTAGCCATATTTACGAAAGAATATTGTGTGATTTCTGAAGCTATCAAATAATACTGTAATTTTTTTGACTTATTCGTAAAATACAGGCGAATAAATAAATAAGTACTTAGCAAGATACACTTTCTACCACTGGCCTTCGTGGGTGTCAGTTATCGCGAAGAAAAGATATAATTATAATAATTATGTGAGCTCTCACACGTATACGTTATGTTACTGCAAAGTTTCATCAAAATCTGTTCAATAGTTTTGCGTAAAGAATAACAAACATCCATCCTCACAAAATACGCGTTTATAATATTATTACTAACTAGAGGACGCCAGCAGCAACGCCTGCATTTTTTTTAATTTACCCGTTTTGGCCGATCTCGTGGGAATTTCGGGAAATCCCTTCTTAGTGCACCCCTACGGTCCCCAAGGAACATACATGCCAAATTTCAGCTTCCTGCGCCCAATAGTTTCGGCTGTAGCGTGTCTGTCAGTCAGTCAGTAACGCAAGGATTTTATATAATTATTAAGATTAGCGGAAGCTTATCGTAAAAATTAACAAAAGAAACGATACCACAGTGACCTCAAAATCTACTAATCCAACCGTTATGTTAGCCAGCGAAAATACGTTTTTTAATATTATGTAAGGATCATACTTAAAAAACGTATTTTCCTTAAACACATTATACAAACTAACGACGCACAGTAGGTCATATCACAATGATATAACTGACCAGTTTTCATCGAAACTGGTTTTCTAGTTTCTGTTTCATCTGCAGCAGTAAAATCTATTAAATTTTTATGGCTAGGTCGTTTGAAAGACGTCTAACTCGGTCGCACGAACGTTCTGCTTGCGATTTTTAATCTCTGTGAATTTATGCAAGTACGTGGCGGAATAATATTAAAATAGGTTGTAAACTGCAGTTTACGGATTTTATCGCGCTATATTGGTTATAATGAACTAAGTGATAGTTATTACATTTAAACCGAATCATCTAGAAACCACATTTTTAATTTATTACTAGCCGTTTCAATGTGTAATATTCGCGTAAACCCAAGAAAATATTATTAAATTAGGTTCTTTAAATACATGAATATACAACTAATGTTTGATAATCTTAATATATAAAATCCTTGCGTTACTGACTGACTGACAGACACGCTACAGCCGAAACTACTGGGCGCAGGAAGCTGAAATTTGGCATGTATGTTTCTTGGGGACCGTAGGGGTGCACTAAGAAGGGATTTCCCGAAATTCCCACGGGATCGGCCAAAACGGGTAAATATAAAAAAATGCAGGCGTAGCTGCTGGCGTCCTCTAGTAATAATATAATAACATCCATAATTTTGCCGTGTGGTTGACGGCATAGAATACAAGTGTCACCACTCCCTATCTTCCCGTGGGTGTCGTAAGAGGCGACTAAGGGATAACACGATGCAAATACCATCTTTGCGTAGAGACGGAAAACTCGACATCAAACCCTATACGACTGCCTCGTTGGTCTCGCGGCATAAATGTGCGCGTGGGATCGGGAGGTCCCGGGTTCGATTCCTGGGTCGGGCAGTGTTATTGGGTTTTTCTGTCACGAAATTCTCAGTAGCAGCACGGAGTCTGGAAATGTGCCCGGTACGGCAATAGGCTCGCCCCTTATTACGTGGGACTAAAGTATATCTGGCGAAAAGTGGGTGTAGAAATACACCTCTGCCTACCCCTTCGGAGATAAAAGGCGTGACGATATGTATGTATGTATGTAACATCCATAACTTTATAATCAGGTTATAACTTAATAAATGAGTATAAATTAAACTCTGTCTGCACTGGTGGCATAGTGGCTTAAGGGGTCGCCTAGCCGTTTTACAGTACACCAAGTGTTGTGAGTTCGATCACCGCATGGGATAGCACATTGAGTGATCTACGTTGATATTCCGAGTCAGGAGTAAATAAACCAAGCCCGGAATAGAATTATTTAATGTTTGTAAAAGTTCTCGCCACATTGGATTGTGCCTAGCGGGTTTTATGTACTAAAAAAAATTACATCCATCTGAACTTTCAAATAAAGTAGCTACCTTTTCAAATGTCTAAGTAATTCTTACAATCGGTACAGCAGTTTCAGTGCCTATCTGTTACAAACAAACCTCCATAACACTAGTATTGAAATCGGCACAAATCGTACATAACAGAATCACAGATGTTAATTTTCCGGTGTGGTGTCGGGGGAAAGTTAGCGAGTTGCTGCCACTACCTGTCACTGTTTAGTACGTTCGAACTGTAATTTACACGGCATGAGGCTTGTTCGAATTGTAACCGATGCAGGTATAGTAACGGTTTGTATTAGAGCGCTATTCGTTGTTCGAAGTGTTTAAGACTTAGTTTGTAGATAGAAATAGAGCTGAAAGGTATAGATGACTATGAGTCAGTTTCTGAATCCTTTTTTACGTCTCCTGGTCAAGATAACATACATACATACATAGACTCACGCCTGTTTCCCCGAAGGGGTACGCAGAGGCATATTAAACGCCCACTTTTCGCCAGAGTTTTGATCCCACGTAATAGGTAGGTGGCGAGCCTATTGCCGCTTATCGGGATATTTTGTTTGCCAGAGCCTCGTCCGTTGATCGGCAGGTGCACCACTTGCAGGTCAAGATAACTCTTAATTAATTTTAAGTATTCTGGTCAAAAAGGCAGCGATAGCCTAGTGGAGATACCAACAGACTGCCATGCAGAGGGTATCAGGTTCGAATCCACGGCGCGCACCAATGACTTTTCGGAATTATGTGGGTATTTAATTGTTAATTATCGCTTGTCCCGTGCCTCAGAGAGCACGTTAGGCCGTCGCGGTCGGTCCCGGTTATCATGAAGGTCTTTGACAGTCGTTACAGTGCGTCAGTACCTTCTAAATAAACTGACACTAGTCTAAACCATGGAATATCCCTATCCCTTCGGGTTGTAGAGGTCAGACTGGCAGTCGCTCTGTGGAAAAGCTAATATTCAGCCAAATCCGGTTAGACTAGTAAGCGGACACCAGATTGAAACTGGGATAACGCTAAGAGGATGATGAGTCTGGTCAAAGTTGAAGTAGCTGGTCAAAGTAGCAGAGTAATAGAGTAGTTACGTTATTTTATGCTGTGTAGTTCGTTTTGCTCCGTGAGGCGTGTGTACCTATACGTTAAGGGCTCTGTTGCAAATATAATGTGCGTGCGACTGCATGAGTCTATCGATTCAGAAAGTTAAGGGCGCTCGTCCTTGTCAAGTTTATAGATTGGGGTTTCAGTCACGGATGATGTCACCGTACCCACAGAAGATGATGATCAAACGAATTCCTTGGCTCCAATGTGAGATAAGATGCAATCTTAGCGTAACCTTGGGGTAAAGTCAAGAAGATAATGATCATACAGAAATTATAATATGACATATGACTGCCTCGTTGGTCTCGCGGCATAAATGTGCGCGTGGGATTGGGAGGTCTCGGGTTCGATTCCCGGGTCGGGCAAAGTGTTATTGGGTTTTGCCGTTAGGAAATTCTTAGTAACAGCACAGAGTCTGGTTATGTGCCCGGTACGGCAATAGGCTCGCTCTCTATTACGTGGGACCTAAAAACTTCTGGCGAAATGTGGGTGTAATATTATACCTCTGCCTACCCGTTCGGGGATACAGGCGTGAGTCTATAAATATAAATAAAATAAAAATAAATTATAACCAAAACATAATTATATGTTGGACTCAGATGTTATAATGTTCGCAGCTCTCTTTGAACGAACTATACCTGGGGGGCGATCGTGCTAAACGTCAACGTATTTACCAAAACCAAACTTCAACCGAAAACGTCACGTTATGCACATTTCGTATCGTGCTAATTATTTGAACGTAAACGATTTGGTTTTTGTAGGGCAGATACGTTCAGTGACAGCTAGGTGACAGCGTGCGAGTGAACTCTCGTTGTTGCATGGTATCGCGCTATTATTTGACAACGTTTTAAACCAAAACCGTTACGTTCGCGGACGTCTCATACGTTGTCAAACCAAAAGTTCCTATCGAAGAACTTTGCAAATATATAATATTTTAAATTTGAGAAAATTATTAAGATAATTTTGTATTATTTATCAATTTAGTGGCATATACTTATAATACGTTTGATTGCAACTTAAATGAGTGAACAACATTCTTTCATATAAGGCAATTTTTATAGATATCTCTTTGGTATAGCTTATTGTTGCGGGAGAATTCATTATTGCAAGATTGGCGTCAAGTTTGCTTGGCCCTATATTTATAACAATGTCTAGGAAGGCTTCTCATTAAAAAGGCTACATCTCGACGCGATGTCTTCTTAGACATTCGCTTTTGAAAGGCTGAAACAATATTATGGGGATATACGTATACCATACACATAATACTGTCACAGTTGTAGGTTCTTTGGATAGCTTAAGCCAAAAGACTGCCTACTCGGTCACTGCGCTCTCAGACGCCTGTAAGTATACAGCAAGTAGACGACTGATAAACGTTCATTTATAATTATTTTCCCTAAGTACCTAGATAGGTATTGTAATTATTTAATTTAACCAAGACACAGACAAAAGCGTAGTGCTCATCATACAAAGATTTGTCGTGTTAGGAATCCAACCCACTACCTCGGGTAACAGACCTAAGTCTTAGATTAGGGCTGGGTGGCAGCGAGTTGAATGTGCGTGCGTGGGAAGCGCAATGCGGTGCCGACCCAGAATTGTAAATTTCATGTAATCTGTGGGTGCCTAATAGTTCAATGAGTCGGTCACAGCCTAGTCTCCGGCCAGCCTATTTTGACTAGTTGGTTCAGGGCTCTTAAATTTGGCTTGCTTTGGCCGATCAGCGAAGGGAAGGCCACAGGAGCTATTCGCTTGGTGAAATTTCAAAGGCATAATCACGGAAAAACCTGCCCCGGGTCTTTGTTGCCACGAGACCCGCCATGACAAAACATCACTGTTGGCCACTTTGCATATATAGTAAAAGTAATAAGCCTTGCGAGTCTGTTAAGAGAATATCTATCTAATAAGTTCGCCCATCAAGTACCACCTGCCCATACTAGTATGAGAGTGGTTAGGGTAGGTGCCGCCTTTCGTCCTTAGTGACCATTTAGACCGGGTGAATTTCTAAGTGAATTGTAAGAAAATATCCGTGAAGAAGAGAAACATAAGAATAAATTAATTCTCTGTGACACCTGGTGGTGTGGTCCCAAACTAGGCACAACCTAGTGGCATGGTAGTCAGACAATTGATCAATATATATAAATATTGCTTTTATACACATACGAGTATTATAGTTATGGTAATTTGCTCATCGCACAAAGAGTTCTCCTGGGTGGTAATCAAACCCATGACTTTCGTCTTATTGGTCTAGTGGTTCCTAACCATGACTGGGTTAGGTACCACTAGACAAATAAGCCGATCTACAAGGGAGACTAACCACTGACTCAGCAGGATGTGATACAAGTGTGTGAGCTAACATAAGCGTACTTTCTAATCGGGTATCGAGTCCAACATCTGATGATCCAGTGTTACCAAGACTACCGCTGGACCACTTCTATAGATAGTTAAAGGAATAGAGTAGGTTATAAGTTAGGTATATTAAAAGGCAAGCTCCAATTTCACATTTCGATTTTATTTATTAGTGTGTTGAGATGATGAAATCTGATACAAAATATAATTTTAAGTAGAGTTGAAACAAACAACATCTGTAAGGCCATTGTTACAACGTGAACTTCACAGTAATAATTATGTTTTTGGTTTGGTTTACATTATTTTAGTAAACTAATTAATAGTATATTCTTGTTTAATGTCCAAGAAGTGATGATGGTCTCGATTTGGCTCATAGCAAATTGCTCATTTTTGTTAACTTGCAATTATGTCCATGTGGTTGTGCTGACGAGCGGCTTATTATCTTGCTTACTCCTCGGCTACTGTAAACAAAATTAAAACATAAATTATTCAGTAATTATTTACTCAAATGTAAGTCCTATCAAAATAACTAAACCCGCTGACATTTAACTTGATTAATATTGTTCTCATACGTGCGCTATATCTTGTGTTTGAGTATAATATACTTACATTATTTTGTTGGGTATTTATGCATATTATGAGACAAGTTCAGAAAGAGAGTAAATACTGTAGGATCTTACGTAATGATAATTGAAATGCGTACCTGAATAGTTAGAAAGTCAGCCAAATTCAAATTCTCCAGCTTTTCGTCTACCTCTTCTTTTATAGAAAGGATGACTATTATGCCCATAGGCCAAACGCTGACAATTCGGGGTTTGTTTAGCATCTTTCTCTGCTCTATATATTATCCCATATCTGAAAAATAGGTGTTGTTTATTGTAACGATCATATAATATTCGTATTGGGCTCGATAAATAGCAGAAGAAGCTGCAATTGCGGTAATGTTGTGATGCATCATCATTTGAATTCACCTTCGTTACTCTAGTGAAATAAAAACCACTTTAACATGACCAAGTGTGATCATTAATGATTTTTTGCATAAATCACTTATTACAGTAAACAATATTTCGGTACTTACCGTATAAATGTAATAAAATTATTTCATGATTTTATATTATTATATTTATTGACATTCAATGACATTCATATAATGACATTAATTGTCTTTTTAAAATAGTGCTTGCACATGGCGCGATGTCACTACAGCCTCTTTAGTATAAGAATAGTACTTACTATTTTCAAAAACCGGTGTCAAGCACTAAACGTTTGACGTAAGCCCAACGTAAGGGTTTCGTCTACGGTTCGAACGCTCAATACAATTAGCACGATACCATGTTTGACATCAGCCAAACTAAAACCAAACGTTCACCAAATACGTTACGTTGTCAACGTTTGAACTTTTGAAAATAGCACGATTAGCCCCCTGAATAAGGAGTAGTGGTCTCCATTGTGTCGTTAGCAAAACAACACCTTTTATGAACACTCGACAACGCGACATTGTGACAATTCTGTCTCAGTGATACAAAGTTAAAATAATTGTACCTCGCGAACAATATCCTAGTTCGTCGTTGCAGTAATATAAAATATATTTAGAGCGGCAAAAACTAGAACTTCACCAGACAATGCAAAATACAAATTCGTTGAAAATATCAGTTTTATATACTGCTAGTCTTTTTCAAACAAAGTTTGAACCCCTAGTTTTATGCGTTACTGCATATTGCAACAATGCTACTATTATGCATACCGAGATCAAATGTTACTCAGGATATAGTAGTCTTGTATGTATGTAAGTATGTATTTATAGAATTATTTAGATCTATTTAATGTGTATGTATAATATCCCTGTAGTGTATATAATAATTATTATGTTGCACTATATAACTTATTACGTGGGACTAAAGTATATCTGGCGAAAAGTGGGTGTAGAAATACACCTCTGCCTACCCCTTCGGGGATAAAAGGCGTGACGTTATGTATGTATGTATGTATGTACTATATAACTTTTAGTTCAGTCTTAATGCACTTACCAATTTATCTCTGCTCCACCTTAACAGGTAGAGAATGCCTAATGGCATTATGTCCACCATTGTACACATAATTGTATCGATAGATGAAACTGCCTCAGTGGTCTAGTGGATAGCGTATGCGGCTGCTGATCGGAGGTCCAGGGTTCGATTCCTGGATCGGGCAAAAGTGTTACTGGGTTTTTCCAAATTCTCAGTAGCAGCACGGAGTCTGGTGATGTGCCCGGTAACGGTAATAGGCTCGCCCCCTATTACGTTTGACCTAAAGATTAATGGCGAAATGTGGGTGTAATATTACACCTCTGCCTACCCCTTCGGGGATACAGGCATATAAAAAATAAATAAAAAAGAAACGTGAATTTATAAGTTACAATCGTTATACTTAAATCTCTTTTTACACAAACACTGTCCCGTAACTCCGTAATAATCCACACGTTCGCGTTTTTATCCTGCAAAATGCAAATATACTCAGAAATATAGCTGCACCCCTTTAGGCCATATTTAAAATCGGTATTATACCGATCGCTACATTTCTTTTTAATATTCGCCGTTGTATTGAAAAGAGGGATGCATAAAATCGACGCGGCTGCTCATAAAAGTCGGATTATTTGCATCGACAAATGTTTTGATACAAGCCTTTCATGAGGCTGAATATTTTTTACCCTTTGCCTATAAATACTGAGATATCATGATAAGCAATGGTACGGCAATTAGAGTCCATAGCCAAGTTGGTTTTTCATCTTTACTGTTATGTTAGATGAAGTATTAGTACAAATTATTCATTATCTTATACTAATATATAAAGCTGAAGATGTTTGTTTGTTTAGTAGAACGCGCTAATCCCAGGATCTACTGGTCCGATTTGAACAATTCTTTCAGTGTTAGATAGCCCATTTATCGAGGAAGGCTATAGGCTATATAACATCACGCTATTAGCTACGGGAGCGGAGCAGTAGCTTTAAATAACGCGGGTTTAACCGCGGGCATTCTCTAGTCACAAATAAATATTTTAATAATGTCTACTTATAAACAAACGCTTAAATCAACTCGTAATATTGTAGAAATCAAAGTGTGTGCCATTATAGAGTGTCCACTTTTTCATGTTTAGGTACTAACCGAGACTTATCCATCGGTTCATCTCGATTAGCGTTATTTTCTTTATAATTGGCTCTTAAAAAGATCGTAATGTGACGTTACATAGCCTATAATGTTAATAACTACTTTTAAACTACCACAATTTGCACACATACTAAAGATTATGTAACGGGTCTGAATCGTGTTAATGAATAAAAAGAAAGATGAAATAGCTTTCAATTTTCCCGACGTTTCGGCATGGGTTACCCATCGTACCCATGCCGAAACGTCGGAAAAATAGAAAGGTATTTCATCTTTCTTTTTATTCATTAACACGATTCAGACCCGTTACATAATCTTTAGTAAGCCTATAATGTTATTTATCAATTGGACTGCCTCCGTGGCCCAGTGGATAGCGTATGCGACTGCTGATCGGAGGTCCCGGGTTCGATTCCCGGGTCGGGCAAAAGTGTTACTGGGTCTTTCCGAATACTCAGTAGCAGCCTGGAGTCTGGTGATGTGCCCGGTAACGGCAATAGGCTCACCCTATATTACGTGGGATCTAAAAAAACATGGCGAAATGTGGGTGTAATATTTTCACATCTGCTTACCTCTCGGGAATACAGGCGTGAGACTATAAATAAATTAAAAAAATATCAATTGAGCTTCGAGTGCAAACAGATTTTTCAAATATTATAGTTACCTACTGCCTTAGACTACAGCATCAAAAATAAATTCATCGGCTTAATTTCATAAGTAAGATACCTTTAAAATTGTAGTCATTTGTGGATTTTCTTGTTCTTCCTTAGATTACAATTCTAAGGGGATTCTCCCTGTTACCGTTATCGTTATGATAATGTCTATGTTCTCCCTTGATGGTTCATTACGGCGGGCTGTGGGGTAACCCATGTCTTACTGGACTATAACGACCCGCTTTAATTGTTCGACATCGTTATTAAGACGTAGGCAACTGCAAACAGGTGGCCTGTTATTGCTATATAGCAGACTGCTATTCGTTATAGATGTTATGCTATTTATAAGTGTTAATTATAATTTTGTTATGGTTTAATAATGTGTTTGGTATGTTACTTTCTGTTTTGAATGATTTGTGGAGCGTGTTTCAATGATTATGTAAGGTTGTACCTATAATTATGTGTGTTACGTTCGTATGTGATTGAAGCCTACCATTTGATTTCATTTATAGTTTTTGAGTAATGGTTTGGCATTATATCGTAATCGACTACTAATAAACAACTACGCGTTCGATTCTCGGAAGATGATTTTAAATAGTCTTCAAATGGTTTTCGGTAGAGTCTCGAGTGGATGTTCTATGTCGTTGTATGTAATAAACTTTTTTTTAAAACGAAAATGTAATTATGTAACTTACTAGTGCCGTTAAAAACATTGTTTGCATCCTGTAGATCCTATATTAACTAGATGTCGCCAGCGGCTTCGCCCGCGTCAACTATACATATCTATAGGTAAACCTTCCTCTTGAATCATTCTATCTATTAAAATAAACCGCATTAAAATCCGTTGCGTAGTTTTTAAGATTTAAGCATACATAGGGACAGACAGACAGAATACAGACTTTGTTTTATACTATGTCACTATACATGAGAAATACACATGTCTATATTTGTAAGGTTAGTCGCGACTCAACATAATTATCTTATAGGTAAATTACTAGACGATGCCCGGTTACACCCGCGTTATTTAAGGCTACTGCTCTGCTCCCGTCGCTCATAGCGTGATGCTATATAGCCTATAGTCTTCCTCGATAAATGGGCTATCTAACACTGAAAAAAATTTTCAAATCGGACCGGTAGTTCCTGAGATTAGCGCGTTCAACCAAACAAACAAACTCTTCAGCTTTATATTAGTAAGTATAAGAAGTATAAGATAAGATTTCTAAGCAGGTATCCGACCACCTTATCCACTGAACTATCTGTGCATACTACATATCCCATTCATAATACAATCACATGTTATCGTCGTGAATTTACTATCGCAGTATTGTTCGTTGCATCATGAATGAAATTTGTATCTATTCTCCAGCAACGAGTTTATCGTCATCGTCTATAATTTATATGCGAATACTAATAATGTCACATAGCATATTTATTTGTCATTGCAAAGATACTCAAGTCGCGTTGAGTATTAATATGATATAAAATTATACAGGCGTTGTTTATTATATCACGTGTAACTGCAAGTAAACAATCATAATTGTCTAGGTATATAATCTATACATATACATATAAATTAAATTGGAGTGTCTGTTTGTAATATTAAAATAACCGTTTTTTACTAAATGCATATGGATCTATACACGGTACATATACCGAAATTACATTTTTTACCATTTTTGTCTGTCTGTCTGTCTGTTTGTTTTCGCTAATCTCTGGAACGGCTGGACCGATTTTGACGGGACGTTCACTGGCGGATAGCTGATGTACTAAGGAGTAACTTAGGCTATAAATTAACGGGGAACGCGAAGTAGGACGCGGGTGAAACCGCGGGAAACAGCTTATGCGTTATGTATAAATCTAATACTAATATAATTATAAAGCTGAAGAGTTTGTTTGTTTGGTTGAACGCGCTAATCTCAGAAACTGCTGGTCCGATATGACAAATTCTTTCAAAAGTAAAACTTGTATATCCACTACCTGCTCTATAAATTTATTTACTCCTCTATTTAGTTAGTCATTAAAATCTAAATTCTAAACCGTAATAACAAAATCAATGAAAAACAGCTAATTATAAGGTGTTGAAAAGAACATTTTCCTGGCAGGTTCAATTCCATCCATGCAACGAAACGTCAAGCACCAAATATCATTACCGAAGAATATCGTAAAAAGGTCGGGGTACAAAAATCGCGTTAAGAGCTCATGAATTTTCAGGCAACTTGTCACTTTCCAGAATATTAGCTTGGGGCCAATGGAGCGCAAGTAACGCGGTCCACTGCAAAATGTACTGGAAACTCGGGGTTGACCGCAGCCCTTAACTGCACGCTTCACATACAGTTTACACAATTTAGTGGCTTCATAGGCTGAATTAGCATGTTACCTTTGCGTGTTCAGACTGAACGAGTTATTTTTGTAGAGGCAGAATGTAACTTCCTTTGCTTAGCATTGCGTGATTAAAAATAATAATATGTCACAATCTGACAGCTTTTTACCCGCGCAAATTCTGATTGACAAAGACAATTGACATTAATTTCGTACGGTCGTACCACTCGTACTTACTTATTTCAGAGACTCGGTCCTCTAAAGAGAAACCATAGCTTTTATTAGATACCGATCAAAGGTTTTCTTTTATTTTATTTGATTAATGTTTGCACCTTGAAATTGGCCGATAAGTAAGGAAAATGGAAATCAGAAAAGAAAATCGTAGAAAGACAAATTGAAATCATGTAGAAGAACAATAAGTATTAATCATCTACAAATCTAAAGGGCAATATAGCAATAGCTTCCCTCATAACAATAATAATTATTATCTTGAATAGTTCAATGGACACGTGAGAAGCAAAATGTCTGCGTTAATTAGTCATTGTAGTCATTATAAGGGCGTTTTATGACTAATAACGTTACACACCTGCTTAACCGGACGAAATACTTAAGTTCATATTATGAGTAAGTAGATTGTGTACTATTTCAGAAATGTAGAGACCTATAATTATAAGAACTAAGAACTTATGTGCGGAAATTCTCAACATTACCGCATTGTAATGATTGCGAATTGTAATGCGTATAACTAATAAATATCATACAATTACGAAACAATTATGTTGCTTTGGTTACATCATCATCATCAGCCCCTTACAGTCCACTGCTGGACTAGGCCTCTCCTTTGAAAGGAGGAATTGGCCTACTATACCACGCTGGCCAAACGGGTTGGTACAGGGTTTGTATCAAGTTTTCCTTCTCTTACAGTGCTGTTATCTGCATAGTATGGTCCCTCTGTCGGCTCTTACGACACCCATGGGATGATATGGGCTGGTGACATTGCGTATTCTTAATCCGTCACTAAAATTGGTTACATCAACTGCGAAATAAATTAGACAAATTGAATACATTCACTCAAAATGATGCATGGTTTTCCTCAAACGGTTTTGGTGAATTTAATATGACGCACTCTTACTAATCGAAGACGCCGAACTGTAGGTATTTCCGATAACCATGAACCCAAGTTTTGTTGCATTAACCCACTTATAGGTAAGAGAATATTTTTTATAAGATATCCCGCTTAAAGTAAGTCATCCTCTTAGCGTTATCCCAGTTTCAATCTGGGGTCCGCTTTCTAGTCTAACCGGATTTGGCTGAATATTAGCTTTTCCACGAAGCGACTGCCTGTCTGACCTCCGCAACCCGAAGGGATAGCAATATTCCATGGTTTAGACTAGTGTCAGTTTATTAGAAGGTTCTGAAGCCCTGTAACGATTGTCAAAGATCTTCATGACAACCGGGACCGACGGCTTAACGTGCTCTCCGAGGCACGGGGCAAGCGATAATTAACTTAAAGTAAGTACTTATGGAATAAAAGATTATAACTTTCACGATTTGCAACGATACAAAATTATTTAACGAGTCTATCCGCGTAAGATGCTGGGGTAGGTATTTATCTCTTAAGTAGGTATCCTAATTAATGTGATTAAAATCTGTTACTTAAATAAATTTGGATAATCAAGATAAAGACAAGAAGTCACCATAAATTTATTTTACGTGGAATTACATTGATTTACGCCATCAAAATTAAAATACATACATACATAGACTCACGCCTGTTTCCCCGAAGGGGTAGTCAGAGGCATATTAAACGCCCACTTTTCGCCAGTGTTATGATCCCACGTAATAGGTGGCGAGCCTATTGCCGCTTATCGGGATATTTCGTTTGCCAGAGCCTCGTCCGTTGATCGGCAGGTGCACCACTTGCAGGCGAGGTTGGCTTGGGACCCTAAGTTCTTGGTGGGAACCCTATGCACAATGAAAATAGCTATAAATATATGATAGATAATCTCCTTAGATTGAAGGATTGGTCCTTACCAATCCTTATGTAGTTCTGACTACTAGGTTAATGTACCTAGTAGTCAGAACTACATAAGGATTGGTAAGGACCAATCCTACCCACTATGTGCATGTCATCTCGCGCGGTTTTTGATTAAAAGTGAAACATAACCTCTTCATTATGCAAAGAGCGCGCGAAATACTACAAGAACAAAAATCTAAAACCTGCTAATATGAATTAAAAAACTGGCCAGATATAATTTGTCATTCAATAATTGCATCTAAATTGTAAATCGCGCATCAGTTCTCGTTGCGTAACTGTGCGAGTAAGATGGCGACAACACGAAAGAATGTCAGTAAGACGTGGTTACCTCATGTCCCACCGCATTTCTTATTAGCGGATTGCAGAAGCAACGCGTATTACGGTGTAAATGAAAGCCATAGGGCTGCCAACAGAATATTTTAAGAACTTTATTTAATTATTTTTCAACCTTCTCTTTCGTAGTGGTATTAACTGTTCTTTTGCTTATACTATTATGGATATGTTATTAACATTTTCAAAAGTAACATAATATTTGGACGGATAATGGATCGCATAAGATCTCTCAAATGTAATACGATCGTGATGTCCAAGATGGTGTTTTTTATTCTAGCATCTGAACTAATGCCTGACTAGCTGACCCGTTGAACTTCGTACCGCCCGTAGGTATATGTATTATACATATAAACCTTCCTCTTGAATCATTCTATCTATTAAAAAAAACCGCATTAAAATCCGCTGCGTAGTTTTAAAGATTTGAGCAAGCATAGTGACCGACAGACAGAAGGCAGACTTTGTTTTATACTATGTAGTGATATTTTATGGCTAGTAGGGAGATAGAAATCGTCGGTATAAACATTACTGAACAATAAAATCAGACTTTGTCGTAAACATTCAAGCCTTTATGAACCAGCCTATAAACCAGACACGTAATTTATTAGTCAACCATCTTGCCTGCCACCCCTAAGCTAAGACCGGAGGCTCGACTAGACGGCAAGAATGTCGTCGACTTTCCCCGTAACCAGACAGACTCCACACGACACTCACAATAAAAAAGTACCTTCGCATAATTTCGCGAATTATAATTACGACATTGAAAGTAATAATGGAGATAGTTTCCAGTTTACAAATAACGCCTTGACTTGCAAAGAAAGTAATTGTGTAAATGCTAGTATTTAGTTATTTACATGTATAAATAAACGCGCGTTTTTCTGCATTAGTCACAGCAAGATCTGAACGACGAAATATAGTAAGGATAGCTCAATCTTTCTCTTTAGCGTTATCCCAGTTTCAATCTGGGGTCCGCTTGCTAGTCTAACCGGATTTGGCAGAATATTAGCTTTTCCACAGAGCGACCGCCTGTCTGAGCTCCGCAACCCGAAGGGATAGCGATATTCCATGGTTTAGACTAGTGTCAGTTTATTTAGAAGGTACTGACGCCCTGTAACGACTGTCAAAGATCTTCATGACAACCGGGACCGACGGCTTAACGTGCTCTCCGAGGCACGGGACAAGCGATAATTAACAATTCAATACGCACATAACTCCGAAAAGTCATTGGTGCGTGCCGTGGATTCGAACCCGATACCCTCTGCATGGCAGTCTGTTGGTATATCCACTCGGCTATCGCTAAGCTCAATAAGACCTGTAAATTGAAAAGTAGTCCTTTGCAAGCTTCAAAAGCCAGAAGATGTTCAGCTTGGCTCGCTCGCCCTACTTTTTTTAGTGGTCCTTCAAGCAAGCTTAACACTTACTCACCGAATTATAAGAAAAAAGCCTACCTGCATAAGTAAATGCATACGTCATATAAGAAACCCAATCTCCAAATGTCATGTTTCTAGCTTTTAAATAGATGACATGGTACTACGAACCGGATTATTCATTCTGAACACTCATCAAGGTTCAGAAAAAGTGTAAATTAAATGCTACTGAACATGTGCCATCTGGTCGCTTTGAAAATGCAAATGGTGGCTTCATGACAGCCATCTTAGCCATTTAGATATAAACACTGCAATTTTATGATTACATTTTGATTAAAATTTGCTCATAAATTGAAGTACTATATTGCTGTGCCCTTGGTTCTAGTAAGTCTTTATACTGTGGTTCTAGGTACTGTGATCTTATACAGCGTATGCACACAGACTAGTGTTAAAGTTGAAACGAATAAATGTTATAAATATAATATGTGACGTTTTAACATGGCTTGTTTACGAGACTGTAAACATTATACACTGTTATACAATACTTATAATAAAGAAAAGGAAAGAAATATCGATGTGGCAAGCTAAATTGAATAAAACAAATTATGTATCATAATACAGAAAGGATTTGAGAAGGTGAGACATCACCTCTTTCTATTTTCTAAAAAAGATAACCAACGTGAAAAGAACGTGGATCACACAAATTGCTGAGCAGTTTACAGCCTCGGCCCTTAAACCACTTGCTAACGGCCTGACCCTTACTTCTTTAACGGCCAGTATCCCCTTCTCAGTCTATGTACACAATGTCATCAATGAGTCCCGAATCTGTGAGATTCGTCATAATGTACCTAGCCAATAGGCATACGAATAACTAGTTGTAAACCAACTTAATTGTCAATATTATTAAATATCTTACTCGTACTAATATCGCCGAACTATACTTCCAAAAATATCCACAGACAATCTATACTTACCTATAGGTAGATGTCAAAATTGCCGCCAATAATATTAAAAACACATTTATTTCGAGCACCAACAAATAATGATGTGTTAAATAATCCAATTAGACCATTAAATTATGTTATTCGACAGTATACATATTCTTTTATAAATGTTTTATGATGATTGATATTCTAACTAGTTAGATAATTTAATATAATATTCATTGGTATCGTAGACCATTAAATTGTAACGCTCAATTTATTGACCAGCTATAGTTTTCATTCATGTTTTTAATATGTTTGATAACTTTATATAAACATAACATAACATAACGTAATTAGATTTATTGTTTATTATTGTTACTTCCTTTTATAAAAAATAACTCCCGCCATTTTAAGTGCGTATCACGGTGGACTTACAAATAACGGACATAAAAACCATATAGATTCGAAGCAAATATTTGTGGATCTGATTAAGTATGATACTTTACTCATAATGGAGATCGAACCCACAACACTCCATGCAGAGACGGAGTATATATTTATACTCTTTGAGAGACGGACACTTAAACCGCTATGCTATACATGCATGTAAGTATCCATAGTAATAGTAATCTAATACTAATATATAAAGCAGAAGAGTTTGTTTGTTTGTTTGATTGAAGCGCTAATCTCAGGAAATACTGGTCCGATTTGAAAAATTCTTACACTGTTAGATAGCCATTTATCGAGGAAGGCTATAGGCTATATAACATTACGCTATGAGCCACGGGAGCAGAGCAGTACCCATAAATAATGCGGGTGTAACCGCGGGCTTATTTAGTAAAAATAGTAAAATGAAGAAGTATTAAAATAGACACTAGTAGTTTAATATTTAATATACTTGTATAGGAAGACGTTTAATCCACCATTTACAGTCAAACATAAAGATTATATACGAAATATTTAAAATAAATTCTAATTGAGTCGTTATGTTACAAATCGGTACTAAACTATTCGACCCACATATAAATACAAGTTTATCGCGTAGACCCACGCATCTTTCATTGTTTCATATTTAGACATGTTGCAGTTAAATTTCAGATTCCCACATTTAGTCAAACTACCAGATATGAGGTTAATTCCGGATGGTTAACAATTGGTCGTAAACATTTGCTTCCGCAATTAGTCGCTTGTTTTAAAAGCTTGAACTCATTTGGCCATTTATGAAGATACTGATACCCTGGGAATGTAAACGCGATAATTACTGGTATTGTGCTTGTTTTCGCGAGATATGTACTCTTTTGTCAAAAGTTGTGAAAAACAGGTCATCTTGTTCTATAACAAATGATTTCGTTTTGTTAATTAGTTCCACCTCGCTAATTCGTTTTGTTAAGTAAGCTGATAATTTTCTTACAGTCTTACACTACCAACTTGGGTATAGTGATGAAACGTTCATGATTTAATCAACAATTATCGAAATTAAAACATTATTTTGATCGATCGACTATGAACATAATTTCTCACAAATGCGATTACGTTCAGAATGTAATAATACTCCATAACATGAATGTAATACTACATGCTACTACATCACTGCAGCCGTAAATTAAGTCTTGCTAGCTGATGATAATTATGTTGTAAGAAAGAAAGAAAATTATTTATTTAGCGACAAAATACAAACATTTCAACAATAAATTATGAAAATGTGCCTAGAAGAACATATTTGTATCTATACATCGCTAAAAGGGTATTCACTCAGCATTAGCCGTAGCACCTATGAGATGAGACGACGCTGGTCTTCCGTGAATACCTTTTTGATGTAGTTTTTTTTTTTTTCTATTTTTTAAGGACTTTTGTACGACAAAGTACATGTGAGTCCGAGTATTACAGAATAACCATTACTAACAACTCTCTTATGACTAATTGAGAATCTTGGAGCCTGAACAACACACATGCTTCCTCACTATTAGGATTTGACAAAATATGGTGTAAAGTTTTGATACACTTCATAATCACACGCTTCAATTATAATCGCTTTAATTAGTCTACACATGACTGATGTTATCAGATTATATAATTCTTATGCAGAATGCATTAGACTTCAGTTCTTAGATTCAGTCTCTTTTCTATTTCAGTCTCCCTATGCTATACTATATCTGTATCTGACTAGGACTATGTCTCCATATTCCTTGTCATATACAGATATGGTTCTCAGATGGGACTCAGAGATGATTTTTGATCCTTTGCATGACCTAGAAATTGAAACTAAACTTTTGATCAAAAATATAACCACAAAGAGTCTGAGAGATGCCAGCTCTTCTACTAAAAGGTAGTCAAAAGTAAGAGATTAATTTAATCTTGAAAGCAGTTGCTTTATGTGCATAAAGGGGATAACATGTTGTTTAGCTTCAAAATTTTATCGTTCCTGAGTATTTTTTCTTGCCGTTGTCTCTACATTGAGATAAAGCTAAAATGCTAACAGTAGTTTACTGTATCATTCTTTAACATAAACTATTATTTACACACAAATACTAGCCTCAGAACACGGCAATACGTCCGTATTTCAAACAACTATTCCAATATCCGCACTATTGAAATAAATTGATGGAGCAAGTGAGATGATATATTATTTTGCAGAATTGGAGGCACTTTCCTGATTGAGAAAATTATATAATGCGTTTTAATAATTTACTGCTTACAGCGTCATCGAATAAATAGGTACACTATAAGACGTTGAACCTGTTCATTGGTGTTCATATTTTTCAAAAAGTAGTATATATGCCGACTGCAATTGTGATGCCATTGTACTACAAAAACAACAAAACAGTTTTGTCAAATTAAAACCTTTCAAAACAACAGCCATAACGATAAATACCAAGTACCATCTCCAGCAACGTACCTACATAATTACAACAATTACAAAATAAAACAACTCACACGATCAACAAATCGATAAAATAAAATGTCCGATAATCATAGCAGTTGTATTTCTTTAGTAACAAAATTGCATAAAATTACATGCCATACAATATACAAAATAACAATAACAGTTAAAAATTCTTAGTCGTTTTCACGGTTGGCCATCTTCATTTAATGGCAGCGACATGGGCTATAATTATAGTAAGTGACTATGTCTGTATGTCAGCGCATCGTCGCCTCCGAAACAGATGTGTCGAATCATTCAACGTACTAATCTTAGTAGAGAAAGTGGCTCTCGTCTTATGAGTTCAACGAATGTTCTATTGCTAATGCTGTTTTGATTACTATGCAAGACACACATCATATGGAGTTATCTACATTGCGAGACCACGAGTTAAAATAATAACAAATATTGAACTGCGCTGGTGGATTTAAGAGATATAATTACAAAAAAAGTAATTTTCGGGACACTCTTAAAGCTTATTTTTTCTTAACTTGCAGTGACCATAAACACTAGCTGCTGCTCCTTGTGTTTATGGTGAATGTACTTTTTGTTCAGTTGTCTATAATTATATTAATTACGATAATATGTATGCAAGGTATGAAAGTATGCAATGCAGATAACACCTTTAAACAGTCCCAGTAAGCTATAATTGGCATATTTTGCATATAAAATAAAGAATCCTTAAAATTCCTGTCCAGCTTGAATTATAATAAATTCTCTTTAACTCTTTAAAAATATTAAACTGACGAGATTGAAGTATTTTATAAATATGAGTAAAATGACTCGGTGCTGATTTGAACAACAAGTTTATCATCCCATTGTTAAGAACGATTTATGATAGTCCTTTACAGTATTTCACAGTCCATTGCTGGACTTAACCCTAGCCTAATTATCTTCACAGCGTCACTGAGCGAATAGGAGCATTTGGCCTACTATACCACGCTAGCCAGACAGAGGTGGAGGCTTTGATGTCGTGTTTTCCGTCTTTCTGCAGCGATATTACTTGATTCGTCTATTTCTCGAACCAAACTAAACAAACAAACTCTTCAGCTTTGTAAAATTTGTTCTACTTATAGCTATATAATATAACTTGCCCACGTTCATTTTATTTAGTAATTCGCAGCATGGCGTCTTCTTAAGACTACATACTGTATGCACTGGTGTTGATGTACTTACAACGCAAGCAATTTGAATGCAAACTTGAATGACTTGGTATAAACGGACACGTAGGTACACTTATATATTATTCAAGAATGCTAACGACATTTTAGTCGTGGGAAATAGAAACCAACCCGCTGGTAGTAGTTAGTGACCCTGGCTGTTATGCAGGTCGTCGGTTCAATTCTTATCCAAGAAATATTTTGAATCGAATGTTTTTATGTATCATTATTAGTTGTGCAGGCTACGCTTAGTTTTAGTTCAGATGAACTTGTGTAGTTTGTCGCGACATAAACTTATGCAATGCTTTAAAACACCTGAAAGTGTTTGCACCTAGACGCAGTAAGAAATATTTCAGCAATGAAAAATATTTAATCATAGGGTCGCTTATCAGAAGACTTGTACTCTGTTAAACTTTTCTTTCTATGCAATCCATTCCTTCATAACAAACAAAACAATTTAAAAAATGCGTTTATAATGGTACTACAAATATGATATATTACGTCGGACAACGAAATCGTTCGTAACTTTCGAACTTTCGCCGAACTTTTATTTGTACGTTTGTTAAGTTAGTCAGAATATGATATACGTTCTGATGATGTAACAAGTACCAAGTAATAAACTAGCCAACAGGTGCCGGAGGCTGTAACGTATAAATAAAACTGTCAGATTTTTTTGATGATTTAATTTAGAGATCGTAAAAATTACGTGTGCGTCAAGCAAAAGAAGCTATTTTTAATTAACTCAAAATATTGGCATGACATTGTTAATAAAATTAAATAAAATACTGGCAAAGTGTATATCGAATCACGCATAATGTACGGGGCCGCAGTAGCCCTTACCTAATGTCTTAAGGATTTTTTGATCTTCTTATTCTCTTAGCGTTATCCCAGTTTCAATCTGGGGTCCGCTTACTAGTCTAACCGGATTTGGCTGAATATTAGCTTTTCCGCAGAGCGACTGCCTGTCTGACCTCCGCAACCCGAAGGGATAGCGATATTCCATGGTTGGACTAGTGTCAGTTTATTAAGAAGGTACTGACGCCCTTGTAACGACTGTCAAAGATCTTCGTGATAACCGGGACCGACGGCTTAACGTGCTCTCCGAGGCTCGGGACAAGCGATAATTGACAATTCAATACGCACATAACTCCGAAAACTCATTGGTGCACGCCGTGAATTCGAACCCGATTCCGCAGTCTGTTGGTATATCCACTCGGCTATCGCTGCCTTCTTAAGGATTTTTTGATGAGGATCACAATACATTACACTTCATTTTACCGCTGCAAATATAAGTTTCGGTTAGTAAATAAAAAGTTAATAAATAATGCAATAGCTAATAAATAGCGACTACAAAGTAACGTACAGGCAATTACAAGAGCAACGTGGTTAAGCCATCATCAAATCGATCTCCGTTCAGTGACAGTCGTTCTGTAACCGCAGCGCTGCGTGCCAACATCGGTTAACCGCCATTTTGCCTCCTGTGCCCCTAACCTATTTAGTATGCAGTTTCCGTACGTATGCGAATGCTTTACATCATTGCCTCAAACCACGAGTTCAACGTTTCCATTAAAATTCCATTTCTACACAATAGTTGATTGGACGCCAGGTATTTTATTTACTAAACACGTAAAATACAACTCAAAGTCACGGGTATTCTTGTTTGGAATTTACGACGTTATTAAATTCGATAAATGTTAATGTAAAATATAAATTAGTTGTATATTGAAAGGCGACCTTTAGAAGATCTCTTACAAATCTTAATATATAAAATCCTTGCGTTACTGACTGACTGACAGACACGCTACAGCCGAAAATATTGTGCGCAGGAAGCTGAAATTTGGCATGTATGTTCCTTGGAGACCGTAGGGGTGCACTAAGAAGGGATTTCCCGAAACTCCCACGGGATCGGCAAAAACGGGTAAATTAAAAAAAAATGCAGGCGTAGCTGCAGGCGTGTTCTAGTACGGGTATAAAGTTATTAATATCAATTTAGGATGCTAAATACAAACCTCGACCACCTGACTTTTTAGGATTTTGTATAAGTAAATGTTTGATGTTACTCACTATACTTTACGGAAAAGCTCTTAACGTTGTTGCATTTCGGTACATTTGCAGATAGGTCGCCTGCGGTTTATTATTCCCGCATGGTAAGAAAGTGATCGCAGTGTCTTGATAATATTTCGACAATCGTTGCTCATCGGTGGAAACTATTTGGCTGCGACTTTTTAAGAGTACCTATACCTATGTATATAAAATAATATCTATACACTCAACCTCTCTTACCTCTGAACTGTACAATTCACTTCGAAAAGAGGCACTCGCTCCTCAAAATATTACTTAGGTATATTTTACTTTTGTGCAGCTCTGCACCATCTATCTCAGTTCTCTCTCCGAACTCTGCTCTTACAATGAATGCCCTTATAGTTTATCAGTGATAAAGCTATAATATGTGTAATGTATGTGTTGCCGTGTGGTTGACGGCATAGAATACAAGTGTCACCACCCCCTATCTTCCCGTGGGTGTCGTAAGAGGCGACTAAGGGATAACACGATGCAAATACCATCTTTGCGTAGAGACGGAAAACTCGACATAAAACCCTATACGACTGCCTCGTTGGTCTCGCGGCATAAATGTGCGCGTGGGATCGGGAGGCCCGGGTTCGATTCCTGGGTCGGGAAGTGTTATTGGGTTTTTCTGTCACGAAAATGTCAGTAGCCGCACGGAGTCTGGAAATGTGCCCGGTACGGCAATAGGCTCGCCCTTTATTACGTGGGACTAAAGTATATCTGGCGAAAAGTGGGTGTAGAAATACACCTCTGCCTACCCCTTCGGGGATAAAAGGCGTGACGTTATGTATGTATGTATATGTGTTGTGTTGTTCCAGGCGAACTGGTTCAAGGCGCAGCAGTACTGCCGGTTCCACGGCATGCACCTCGCGTCCATCTCCTCGCAGCAGGAGAATGACAAGCTCGAGCAGTATGTCAAGGACTCAGGTAAATATCATGGGTTATATTATTATTTTGTTTCGACTGACGACTGAAAATGCCTCCGTCGTCCAGAGGATAGCGATGCATCTACTGATCAGGAGGTCCCGGGTTCGATTACCGGGTAGCGCAAAAGTGGTACTGAGGTTTTCCAAATTCTCAGTAGCAAGACTCTGGCAAAGTGCCCAGTAACGGCAATAGGCTCGCCCCCTGTAAACTGTCGTACCTACAAATTCATTACATGGCGAAGTTTGAGTACTATACTACCCCTCTTCCTACCCCTACCACGATACAGGCGTGAGTTTATAAAGAAAATGGTCTAAGTGGTGACGGATAAGGCATATGAAGTACCTATCATACTAACTTATTCCATTCCGTGGCTGTCCTAAGGAAAGTAGAAGGCTATTATTTTTGTATTTGGGGTTATCTGGGGATCTTGAATCTTGTGAAGGCTGATCTTTTGATTGGATATGTCGAAAGCTTTCGATTTTGTATCACATAATCAACTGCTTAAGAAGCTAGAGCATAATGGTATTAGGGGACTACCTCTTAATTGGTTGGCAACATACCTTAAAGATAGATACCAATGCGTTCACCTGACACAGCTTATTTCTAATACTACGCAAATATACGAATCGGAATACAAGCGCAATGAATTTGGTGTACCTCAGGGTAGCGTATTAGGACCTTTGCTGTTCCTTATATACGTAAATGACCTGCCCGAAGTTACAGAACACAAAACAATACTTTTTGCCGATGACGTTTCAATTATTGTGACATCAAATAAATCTGTGACATTAGAACAACATAAAATTGACATTCAAAATACATTGACATTGGTTATAGAATGGTTAAATCATAATAATTTACAAATTAATTTAGCAAAAACAAATATAATGAATTTCAATAATTATAAAAATCAAAATACTGACATAAATTTCGACGGACATATTTTAACAAATTCTAGTAATGTAATTTTCTTGGGACTTACAATTGACACACAATTAAAATGGAAAGAACAAATTGATAAGGTTTGTGGAAAAATTAACAGGTTCGCTTACGCCCTTCATAAACTAACAATCGTTGCAAACAAGGATACAGCCATTACAGCTTATTATGCATATGTTGAATCAGTGCTCAGATATGGATTGCTAATCTGGGACAATGGAGTAAAAATAAATAAAGTATTTGTGGCCCAAAAACACTGTATACGCTCTATAGTCGGTATTGCTCCTGATGTATCCTGCCGTCCTTATTTTAAATCGTTATGTATATTACCATTGCCATGTTTATATATACTGGAGATTGGCAAATATGTGAAACAGAACTTAGATATGTTCAAACAAGCCAAAGATGTCACAAGTCGAACGAACATTAGAAACCCTAACAGATTGGTGTTAGATCTGGTTCCAAAAACAAATAAATTGCAAAACAATTGCTATATTATGTGTAAAACAGTATACAATAAGATACCTCAACAAATAAAAGGATTACCGCTAAAGCAATTTTCATATGCACTAAAAAAATGGCTTTTGGAAAATACATTCTATTCTGTTAAAGAGTTCTTAGATTCGAAATGACCATTTTTATGTAAATAATATCATATAAGAACAATTGTGTAGAAATTAAAAATACAGATATTATAACTATTGAATTGTTGAGGGTCCAATGTTATTATTTTTACTTTGTTATTGTATTTGGTAATTGCTTGTGAATAAATGAACAATATATTTATGAGTGTATAACGTTAATTATTATGCAGCAAGGATGATATTATAAATCTAAATAAAACAATGATTTGCATGCTATTTCTAATATAGTTAAATAGGCCTGATCTGTCATATTTCAACACCTTTGTAAAAAACCCTATTTATTGCGAATAAAGATTATTTGTATTTGTATTTGTATCTTTTCAAGCGCATCACTAAAAAATAATTTTCTTTGGATGCTGATGCTTCAAGAGTCTTGCCCCAAGAGCCTCCCCCGCAACAGGATAGAGTTATTTTCGCGTTTTATTTCTGCACCTAACGCTTCTAAGAATACATTTACAAAAATATAAAAGAAACTTCCTTCTACCGATCTTTCCTGTATTCTTTCCTTTTATCCTTTGTGATAAAAGCAAGAATACATATCCAAACTATATTGAAACTTTATATTTATTTCTATATCTTCCTTTTATAACTCATTACACGTGCGAAGAATTCTCACACGGGCCATCCATTTTATTTTTTGTAAACTTTGAGATATTTCCCATTACAAACTTACAAGTATATTTAGAAAGGATCTGCTCCCAATTTACTTTTCTTTCCAAAATAACTGTTTGTGGTTCATGTATTAAAAAAAATTGTTGAGCAGTTGTTAGTTCCAATGCTGGTTTTTGCAACCATACCATTCCTAGCCTGACCAGGATTTTTGGTACGGAGAAATCGAACATAATATTAAACATTGACTGCTTTCGTAGAAATCAGTTTCAGACTATTACATCTTACTAGGCTTAAATACTCTACGTATCAATTGCAATTACCTTAGGTCTATGCATTTTTTATGGCCTAGTACAGCATTTGTAGAAATCTGGCTTACGTACTAAATAAATCACTACCGGGCTTAGTAACGTCAAAACTTGGCCAAATTGTCCAGATATTTCTTCTTGTGACACTTAGGCCACAAGTATGCCAACGTATCCAGACCATCTTATTTGCTCTAGCAATCTTCGAAGACTAAGAATGGCATTTATTTTCAATTCCAGGTTACGGCCGCGAGCACTTCTGGACATCAGGCACCGATTTGGCAGAAGAAGGCAACTTCTTCTGGATGGCGAACGGCAGACCTTTGACCTTCGTGAACTGGAACGCTGGAGAGCCAAACAACTTCAGATACGAGAACGGAGAAGAAGAGAACTGTCTGGAACTTTGGAACAGAGACGACAAGGGACTGAAGTGGAATGACTCGCCGTGCTCTTTCGAAACTTTCTTCATCTGTGAAGTACGGTCTGATTGATGACCCGTCTGCTAGATTATGATTAGTGTATGATTGACTTGAGTGTGCATGTCGCCATACAAACATTCCGCGCAAACTCAGCGCCAACTTATGTAAACTGCAGTTTAAAGGCTCTCGCATGTATTTAGCAAACTACGAGTATCAAGTTGCGTCAATGATGTCTGATTCTTCACAAACATCTGTGGAATGTTATATGTAATACTCGTTTAATATTCAATGTTCGCAGCTGAATATGCATAGATTAAAAGGTTGTTAATGTTTTGTACAATCGTAGAATGTAAAATAATTTAATATTCTGTGAAGTAGTTACCTTTAATGATAGATCAAAAATCATAGTCAATCTAGCTTCTGTAAAGTTGTAAATAATTGCAAAACTGATTAATTAATTTTGCATCTAACGTAGTGATAATGTACTATTTTATCTTATTTTATGTAATATTTTATATGCCAAACAATTTTTGGTAACTACTTATACTGCGTTACATTCCAGAACCGGCCAATAAGTAAATAATTCGTGTAAGAGCCTTTAATAATAACCCTGGCCAATTAAAATAAATCTAGGGAGTAGTACTGTAAATGTTATTGAAAATTCATCTTTGTATGTGTGGATTCCAAAACCAAAGTGTGTTAGGGCGACCGTTACTTTTTACTTTTTTATAGACAAAGATTGAGCAAGACTACTATACGACTACTATACGATAGAAAAAAAAACGAAACAAAATTATCTTTGGAACTCAGGAAAGATGTTTGGTCAGTATAGCTAGAGGATGATAAGTTATGCTTTTATTTATTGTTTTTTACGACTTGTAGTCGTTTCGGTAAGGGTTTAGAGAAACTGGAAAACTGTAGTTTTTTTAATAATAATGGAACGATCACTGCCTTATGATCTTATGAATAAACCTCCGGGCCCAGCGCTCAAGGACGCGCGCGTTGCGTCCATAGTCAAACATAGTGGGTAAATAAACTATAGTTACCTTAGATATAAATGTATAAAATAGTATAAGTACACACAATATAACATTTTAAACTACTGTTTCGTTTTATTATCTTGTTTTCCCATGTGTATAGGACGTTAGATTGAAGCCAGCTAATATTGGCTTTACACAGGTCTAATTCAGAAGCGACAAGCTAAACTATACCTAATTTGATCTCTTTTTGCCACTTCTTTTTGGAAATAGATATACATATATAAATATTCTGTCCGGTGTTATTACATGATGACCCGGTGGCGTAGCGGGAGTGCAAGTGACTGCCAGACCCAAGGTCGCAGGTTCGACACCTGCACAAGCCAAATATTTGTGTGCGTGAACATGGATGTTTGTCTTGGTCTGGTGCTTTTATGTAGAATGTGAATTTATAGTAAAAAAAGTAAATTTATAGAAATGCCGTGTGGTTGACGGCATAGAATACAAGTGTCACCACCCCCTATCTTCCCGTGGGTGTCGTAAGAGGCGACTAAGGGATAACACTATGCAAATACCATCTTTGCGTAGAGACGGAAAACTCGACATCAAACCCTATACGACGCCTCGTTGGTCTCGCGGCATAAACGTGCGCGTGGGATCGGAAGGTCGCGGGTTCGATTCCTGGGCCGGGCAGTGTTATTGGGTTTTTCTGTCACGAAATTCTCAGTAGCAGCACGGAGCCTGGAAATGTGCCCGGTACGGCAATAGGCTCGCCCCTTATTACGTGGGTCTAAAGCAGGGTTCGAAAATATCCGATATTTATTATAAATATCAAAATATCGGATATTTACGATATATATCGGATATATATCAGGTTTGATATATATCAATTTTGTATGAAAGTCATATTATTATTTCATTGTATTATTTATGAATACTATTTGCATGTGTTTTATAAACATACTAAAATGATCAAAAAATAAAAAACTGAAATGTTTTTAATGTTTTATTCATTTGAGTACTTAGTTTTTCGTAATGAATTTTTTCTGACACCACTGAGTACTGACGGACTGACGCCATTAATACCGGCAGAAATATTGCCATTTTTAGATTAGAACTTACCATTAGGGAGTATGTTTTAACTCTACTCCCACGCCATATACATTTGGGAAGTAGAAATACAGTAACAAACTCAAAAATAATATTCTTTTTAAACCATTTTTGTATTGCAATATATCACAAAAAAACATTTGATATATATCGTCGAATCGAGGTTGATATATATCAGATATATATCGGATATATATCTTGATATATATCCATTGATATATATCCTCGAACCCTGGACTAAAGTATATCTGGCGAAAAGTGGGTGTAGAAATACACCTCTGCCTACCCCTTCGGGGATAAAAGGAGTGACGATATGTATGTATGTATGTATGTAGAAAAAAGTATTATAATATATATGTTTCTCTTTGGGACTTGATAGTGTTATGTGTATGTGGTAGAATAAAAATCAAAAAATCAACATCATTTATTCGTTTGCTGAATAAATTATATTGATTAAAAAAGGAATACAGCTCTTCATAAATGTATGCCAAAATCGTACTTGCAACTCAAGACATGGCTTAAAGTGACGCTGAAACGGTAATACGCCAAACTAATACTAATATATAAAGCTGAAGCGTTTGTTTTGTTTGTTGAATTACTGGTCCGATTTGAAAAATTCTTTCAGTGTTAGATAGGCCATTTATCGAGGGAGGCTACAGGCTATAGAACATCACGCTATGAGCCACGGGAGCTGTGCAGTAGCCCTAAATAACGCGGGTGTTTAACCGGGGGCTCATCTAGTATTAGATAAAACAAAACATTGATAACACAGCTGCGAGTACGTGCAACAAGTTTTATCACATAATTTTTTGGTTGTAATCTTTGTTGTAATAGAACCCAAAAAATTAAGTTATAATTCCAACGCATAGTAAAGTTTTGTTCGTGGTCGATCTTATCAATTTTAATTATCAAGCTTACTTAGTGTAGCCTCATCATTCATCATACCAGCCTACCGACGACACAGCCTAGACGTCTTCTGGACACAAGCCTCCCTCAAGATTCTCCGCACAGACCGATCTCGAGCCGCCTTCATCCAACCGCATCAAAAAAAAAAATTGTACATATATGTTAATCTGTAAAGTATGTATCAGAATTTAAAAAATATGTACGTCGATCCATTGTCTAGTAGCCACAGTACAAGCTCTGCTTAGTTTGGGATTAGATGGTTATGCGTGTATAGTACATACGTCATAGTCTCACGCCTATATCCCCAAAGAGGTAGGCAGAGGTGTAATATTACACCCACATTTCGCCATGAATTTTTAGGTCCCACGTAATAGGGGGCGAGCCTATTGCCATACCGGGCACATTATCAGACTCCGTGCGGCTACTGAGAATTTCCTAACAGAAAAACCCAATAACACTTTGCCCGACCCGGGAATCGAACCCGAGACCTCCCAATCCAAGTGAATATTTTAGAGTAATTTTTTTTATATAAATACATTGAATTGAATCTAATAGCTAATAAGAAAGAATGCCTAGAATCTGTGACACTTGGCAGTGAAGACCGTTGTGCTAATTCTGGCCGCGGTCGCACGAAACAGGTCATCGCACTTGGAGGAACAAAACAATACACCCGTGTATACGGTGAATATACGAACTCTTTTATAAACATGGTATACGGAAAACAGCGATATGTATACAATATTCAGGTATTCAAGAATACAAACGAAAGCATAATTGTTGGTAAGTATGTTAAACAGCGATAGCTGAGTGGAGAGACCGACAGACTGCTACGCAGAGGGTCTCGGTTTCGATCCTCGGCACGCACTAATGACTTTTTGGAGTTAAGTGCGTATTAAATTGTTGATTATCGCTTGCTAATCGGCGAAGGAAAACATCGTGAGGAAACCTGTATGTCTGAGAGTTCTTCATAATGTTCTTGAAACACCTGTGAAGTCTGCCAACCCGCAGTTGTCCAGCGTGGTGGACTATGCGGCCTTACCCTTCTCCTAGTGAGAAGAGGCCCGTGCCCAGCAGTGGGACAGTATAAAGGGCTGATGATGATGATTTTAAACACTCACTAAATTAAGTATAGGTAACTTTCGCGAATAAGCGTTTCGGACGTTGAAGAAAAACAGATATGTACGGGATGTACCTGCCTTAAATTGCCTAAAATTGCCACAATTCACCATGTGGCCTTTCACAGCCTTCTGCTAGATGTAGGCCTCTTCTAATTTGCGTCGCAGTGGCATTGTGAGTCAAAAGGAGGATTTGAGGCTTAAATTCCAAATATTTTTTTACAATATCTTAGATTTACTGTGAATTATACTGTTAATGTAAAATAAACGCGTCATGAAATTCCTCTCCATGGCTGGTAACTGGGTGCCCAAAAAACTGGCAGCATTAGCATATTGGGTCCCCGAAGGTGCTAGGCAACAGCGTGGAAGGTCGAGACGACGATGGCGGGACGAACTGGACTCATATAGGAAGGACTGGCCTGTGCTGGCACAAAATAGAGACCTGAGGAAAAAGGAGAGGGAGGCCTTTGCTCTGCAGTGGGACGCTACAGGCTGAAAATAAAATAAATAAATAATTAGCATATTGAATAACTATGGCAATCTTTTGTGCCAGATACATGCCAGCTCACGAGGCAAATACAGCCTCTTTTCTAGCTCTCCAACTGCACACTTGAACCCCATGACTCTACCATTCAAACCCCAAACCACACAAACTCATGCTTTTAAATCACACTCACATGAGTGCATCCATGCACATATGTAACTCATTATCTCGACATCGCATCAGGTAAACCTCTCGTCTTACACATCCCACATGAGTGAAGTCAAAAACGAGTCCTGATTTAAAATATCACTTACGTTGCGGACGTATTATGATCACGCTCATTTCCGCACGCCATCCGGAATGCGAATGCGGTGTCCAGGGTTGCTAGCTCCCGAAAAATAAATCTATGCTCCTTAAAAATTCACCGTAATAATGACTCTGGCGCAAATTTGCCAATAATTAATAAGTGACATTCTTTAATAAGCACTTAGATTTGAAGACAAAAGAGCATGCCTATGCATCTTGAAAGAAAAGTAGGTATAATGATGTAATTCATAATTAATTAATTAACTTAAAATATCTGCAAAAATAAAAAATAATGTCAGCCTAGAGACGTCCACTATTCCATATCCATAGGCCTCCCCCAAGGTTCTCCACACACCCCCCCTGGGATCTCCACCTTGTCGTGGTGGGGGGGCTCAGTAACCGTGGATTGGTCGCCCGCGGTGAAGCTAAGAGGGATCCAGGAGGGGAAGCTCCGCGTGGGCTTGGAGGGGCCTGCGCAGGATGCGTCCAACGGTGCGGGTGCGGGGGACAGTTCTGTCCGTCCCTCGCAGTCGGGTGCGGTCGCGGGAGGAGAGGCGTGTCGGTGTTGCGTTGCCGCGCGCCCTATCTCCCGCGACCAAATGGGGGCGCACCATTCGATGCGTCGCGGTGGGGCCGCAGAGGAAGAGGAGATGCGGTGTTGCGTTGCCGTCCTCCCTATCCTCTGCGGCCGCTGGGCGTTTTGGCGGCGGAGTCCAACACCTTAATCCGTCGCCAAGGGGGTTTTGTTCGGGGCCTGCCTGACCATCTGGCGGGCCAATACCCGTCGGAGGGTGGCGACGAGTGCTTTGGTGATGCCCCACCCTCCGACACACGGGTACATGGCGGAAGTCGAGGTGGTTTTTAGTGGAAACACCACATACTCCGGCTCTTATTTCCCCCAAGAGTCGGAGATCCAAAGGGATTTTCCACCTCGTAAAAAAAAAAAAAAAAAAAAAAAAAAAAAAAAAAAAAAAAAAAAACTGGTACCTACCTATCTCCCGCAAGGAGGTACAAGTTTACATAATATAAAATATTTTCAAAGAATCTTGTAATATTAACGCAGCACTACAATCGCCTTAAGTATTTGTAAAATGCGTATAGTTTTCTCCGCAAAACAAAAAAAGAAAAATATCTTCTCTCAATCGCCTTACTTACTCCAGGTCTTTCAAATACTTCCTCCTCCGATAAAAATCTCTCTAAAAACCCCAAGCCTAATTATCTCCTAAAATTCAGAGATAAATCCTGTCGTAAACCCTATGCCCTAGGTGTGTCTGCAACGAGCAGTGCGTTAAATGAAGGTAGACATCGTCTACTACTCGTACGTCAGTTTGTGAATTCAAACATGAAACAGCTTTTCGACGATGAGATGTTGATTTGAATTTTAATAGTCTTAAAGTTATGAATATGTAAGTAGACAACAAGAGTAACTTGGAATGTCAGGTAAATTTTAAGCTTCAACTGTTTCGAAAATGATACTATATATTTTTTTATTTTGGTGGAATTTGAAAAAAGTCATTATATTTTGAGTATTCTTGTTAAAACAAACCCGTACTGTGAAAAATTCCTGTATTGCGGAGGACTTGCTGGAGCCAAACATGCAAGCAACAGGGGCTCGAAACGACAACCTATGAATTTCACGGTTTTATTTCATTAGGTGATCGAACCTGCAATAACTCTTGTCAATGTTTAAGACACTGCGGCACCAGTGAGATATAAACTGAGACATAAAGAAATAATTATATCTACATACATACATATACTCACGCCTCTTTACCGTCGGGGTAGGCAGAGACAACGGAACGCCATTTGCATCTATCCTTACAAACCACACGCGCTTCCTCTACAATCTCTACATTCATTACTCTGTTCATACATGCTCGCCGGTTCCGGGTGCTTCGGACCTTTCCATTCTTTAAGACGTCCCTAATCTGATCGACGAACGATCGGCTACTTAGTACAACTTCAATCTAGAAGTTTCTTATGCACGTAGAAAACAAAATTATAAATATTAAACCAAACAAAACGAAAACTACGGTAAGTACAAAATAAAATAATTATGCATTTATTAAACTACTGGTATTAACCAAAATATACAAAACGACTTAAGGTCCTGGACATTGAGCAGTCTCAGTGATCTCTAAACAAATTGATCGTAAAAGCTTAAAATGTAAATAAATTAATGCAACAAAAATAAACTGTAACAAAACTATACAAGTTAATAAAAGTGACAATAACTTATTTTAAACCATTTTACGATATTTTAATGGATTTAAAGTAGCCATTATCGTATTAACCTCTAGATATGTTATTGCAATCAAAATACCCAAAAGTAAGTAATTTAATATTAGAATTCTGAAGAACTAAATAGTTGATATAATAAAATACAACCGGATCCCCTAAATATTTGCATTTATTTAAAATCATCCCATTATAATACTAATGAACATTTAATTGGTCAAAAATAAAAACCTGAGAGTTTGGTAAACATAATTATTACACAACAAATTTTTTTAAAACAGATTTTAAAGTTGTCATTTAAATGCTATATATTTTTATGATATCACATTTATTTTTAAATCTAACATCATTATTAGGGTTCCATACCTCGAAATGAAAAACCGGCCAAGTGCGTGTCGGGCCACGCGCAATGTAGGGATCCGTAGTTGCCCATAATGGCCATTGATATTAACTTCTGTTTCACATTGGACTAAAAACGGGCATCTTTAAGATGAAGCCAGCGCTCCCAATGTAAATTCACAGAAATAGGTATTTATGAGTTAACCGACACGATTACTCGTAAACTAGTGATGTCTACTTAGCCGTGATAGTTTTCCTTCTAAATTCGTTATATGTACTACATTTGTGATTTTTTTCACCTCTTCCAAATTAATAGTTTAGCCGGCAGAGGCCCCCCCCCCCCTCTGCCGGCACTACAGTCTGTACACACTGGAGTCTAACATTTTTTTTCACTTCAAAGCTTCATATTTGACAAACCAATCACTTGATCAAAAAATTATTTGAGCAAGCTAATAGTATTTTTTTTAAACCTATCCAATGATACCCTTCACAATGGGGTACTCAACCAAAAAAAATCAACCCCACTATATATGTAGGGGGAGATACCCATAAAAAAAATATTTTCCTAAATTTTATTCTACAGTTTTGTTGCAATATCGTACTTATGTCTATATTCATGTCAAATATCAGCTTTCTAGCACCAGGCGTCTTTGAGCTAGGCTGCGGACGGACAGACGGACGGACATGACGAAACTATAAGGGTTCCTTGTGGACTACAGAACCCTAAAAACGGAACCCTTATAGGATCACTTTGTTGTCCGTTCATCTGTCAAGACCATTTTTCTCAGAAACGCGTGGAGGTATTAAACTGAAATTTATATCAAATAGTCCTGTTAACTGTCCCTTGAAGCTGTGAAAAAAATCAAACTTCTAAGCTAACGCAGTCAAAAGATACAGCCGTTTTGCTGCAAATTTTCTAAAGCTGCAAGGGAATCAAAACCTACAGGGTACTTCCCGTAAACTCAGAATCTTGAAATTTGGTACCAAGCAATGTCTTATAGCACAGATAAAGGAAAAGTTGCTGTTATTGTAAATTATTAGTTACATTATAAAAAAATATTTTAATTATAAAGTTATTACTTCTTTCCTTATGAACACGTACAGATACATACATACATACATACATACATATCGTCACGCCTTTTATCCCCGAAGGGATAGGCAGAGGTGTATTTCTACACCCACTTTTCGCCAGATATACTTTAGTCCCACGTAATAAGGGGCGAGCCTATTGCCGTACCGGGCACATTTTCAGACTCCGTGCTGCTACTGAGAATTTCGTGACAGAAAAACCCAATAACACTGCCCGACCCAGGAATCGAACCCGGGACCTCCCGATCCCACACGCACATTTATGCCGCGAGACCAACGAGGCAGTCATATAGGGTTTGATGTCGAGTTTTCCGTCTCTACGCAAAGATGGTATTTGCATCGTGTTATCCCTTAGTCGTCTCTTACGACACCCACGGGAAGATAGGGGGTGGTGACACTTGTATTCTTTGCCGTCAACCACACATTATATTTCAATTCATATCAAATACTCAAGTCTATAATATCTTTAAGCTGTAACAAAATCAAACGTCTGAACCAACGCAAGCAAAAGATACAGCTGTTTATGCCGCAAATTCTCATAATTTTTCGAGATTTACAAGGGAATCAAAACCTACAGGGTACTTGCCGTAAACTCAGAATCTTGAAATTTGGTACTAAGTAATGTCTTATAGCACAGATAAAGGAAAAAATGCGGAAATTATAAATTATTAGTTACATTATAAAAAAAATTGTTTTAATTATAAAGTTATTACTTCTTTCCTTATGAACACGTACAGATATTAAATTGAAATTCATATCAAATACTCAAGTCTATAATATCTTTAAGCTGTAACAAAATCAAACGTCTATGTCAGCGCAATAAACATAAACAGCAATTTAAGTACCTATATTTTCAAACTCGCAACGAGTCGCAAGGGAATCAAAACCTACAGGGTACTTCCCGTGAACTCAGAATCTTGAAATTTGGCACAGAGCAATGTCTTATAGCACAAATTAAGAAAAAATTCGAAAGCCGTAATTTTTTGTTATATTATAATAATATAGTTAAAGCATTTTTAATAATTTTAAAGGTACTATCCCTTTCCTCATGAACCCGTAGAGGTATAAAATTGAAATTCATATCAAATGCTGAAGTCAAAACTAAAGAGTACTTCCAGTCGATCTATGTGCTATAATAAAAATTCAAGTTTTTCGAAATTTTCCTATGTGCTAAACATAGGAAAATGTCGAAAACCTTGAATTTTAGTTACTTCACATATTTGTTGATATCAATATCTTAATCTTAATATATAAAATCCTTGCGTTACTTACTGACTGACAGACACCGAAATTCCCACGGGATCGGCCAAAACGGGTAAATTAAAAAAAATGCAGGCGTAGCTGCTGGCGTCCTCTAGTACATTTATATACTTACAGGTTTGTGCGGTATTGTACGGTTTGACCGGTTTAGTTTATAAAGTACCTACCTATTTGTTTTCATATTGAATCGTGTCAAAACCCTATGTTTATTATGTTATTTATTAAAAAATATTCTTTATATGTACGTATACGTTGCCTACAATGATAACAACAATAGAGTTTGATGTAGTTACCCAGGTATTCATAATTGTCAGATAGACCTTTTCATTATAAGGTTGTCCTAGTATAACTCGTAATCAGTCATTTACTCCCTCCTAATACTGCCACGCTTTGCCTAAAAGAAGGCTCGAATCACCAATTCGTAATCTTACTAAAATAAACATTACTAGTATACTTAGTAACGAGATATCCATGTCATTTCAACTTCGTTTCATAGGCTAATAAAACTACTTTTCATTCTGTTATTCAGTAGTAGCAACAAAAAATACACACTGTGTTACCTTTGTTGTCAGGATATTTTACTTTCAGAATATACAACTAGCAACCGAGAATCAATTTTTACTTGCTACTGAATTAATATCTTTTTTTTTTTTAAAGACTACGCACTAGGAGTAAATCCTGTGTCGCGGGGGACTTTACAAACATACAACCAACGGACACAATGAACATCAACCAATTTATTAATTATCAAATCTGCATTCTACGATTTGAAAGTTTACAGAAAAGGCAACTTACCCGAATATTAAGAGGTAAACAAGACAAGTATAGAAGGATCTGTAATGGCGGCTCCACACTAGTGCCGTGAATTCACGTGCAAATTCACGCCGCGAATTCGCGGCATAAGTCGTCTCCTCCACATTGATGGGATGGTCGCAATCTTTCGTGAAACCGGCCGCGAAATGGACGTAGAAGCTGCTGCCGCAATAACTATGTTTGCTGTTCCTTCTTTTTGTTTCATGTAAGTGTGTGGCCAACTCTGGTGTCGGAGACATCCATACTCCTATGAAGTCCAGAGATAACTGGCACTGGACCGCGAATGTGTATGTGTACGCGTGAATCCTGCGCAAAGGGGGCGCGAATCCTTTGTCGCGGGACAAAATACCGACTCTGGTCGGGGAACAGGCGCGAACGCGCGTGAACAACGCGAAAATCGTCCACATTTACGTTCACGCCTGTTCACGAAGCTTCACGGCACTAATGTGGAGCCGCCATAATAATTAATTATTGTACAAAAAATGTAGGGGAACACGCTGCGTCATTTCGCTGGCATCATTTGAGATAGTATTCAATATAACGTAGGTGTTCCAATCTTCTGTGATAAGGCCAAAAGGTGCTCATGTACTATGTACAGGGAACATGTAGTATGTATAGGGAACGCATAAAACGCCAATCACGCTGCGGTTTCCTGATTTCCCACATGAACCTTCAACTTTATTGCACAATGCGCCCTTCGCGTGTTTAATATTGATGTAACGAAACCATCGAACGAAGAGCCTGATTAAAATTATAGTATGTCTTAAAAGGTAAGATGGCTACTATTATCTAATTATGATACAAACATCAGCAATGAGATTTAATTTGTGGTTGTTCCGCCATAAAAATGTCCAAGCAAACTGGCAAAAATCGAACAAAATTATAATTTTCAGCCTAAGTTTTGTACATTTATTCAAAGAGAACAGAAATGGAAAGGAATGAAATGGGATGATGTCACCAGATGTCACTTTGTATTCAAAATTCATTACCACACTGAGAATTTTATATATTTTTTTATAGACTCACGCCTGTATCCTCGAAGGGGTAGGCAGAGGTGTAATATTACACGCACATTTCGCCATGATTTTTTAGGTCCCACGTAATAGGGGGCGAGCCTATTGCCGTACCAGGCACATTACCAGACTCCGTGCTGCTACTGAGAATTTCCTAACGGAAAAACCCAATAACACTTTGCCCGACCCGGGAATCGAACCCGAGACCTCCCAATCCCACGTGCACATTTATGCCACGAGACCAACGAAGCAGTCGAGAATTTTATAGCTACAAAGTATTTCTAAATAATCGAACTGTCTGACTATGCAATATAACCAACATACTACATCAAAGATTTCTATTTCACAGATATGAGATAAACCCCATTACAAGTCACGCCGTGCAGTTTTATGTTACCTATGCAATTTTCCCTTTGATGTCGAGTGAGGTATTTTTCGACCCTCCTGAATCAAAAAGTGATTGAGAAGCGGATATTTGTTTGACGAATGATTTTTGGGGGTTGTGTCCGTTGAAAAAGTGATAACGATCTTTGCTATGATGAAACGAAGGGTCATTCATACTCATACACAGTTTGGTCTGTGTTATTGTTGTCAATTGGTTTAGTTACTATAGTCCGTGCCACGAGAACATAGACTTTTTGTAAACAAAGAATTTCTACTAAGTGACTTACCGACAGTTCTGTGAAAAACAAATAATATCAACGAACGGAAGGCAAGAGAAACCCACCACGCACACTCAGATTGACCACCTAACTATTGCAATAGAAAAAGGTTGACAATACCGAACTCCTCTAAAAGAATAAGGGATAATAGGAGTGGTATGGGTTCCAGAATGATATGTTACTTGTTGTATCCCGCTGTTTGCGCCGACTATTCTTCAGAAGAATAGTCGGCGCATACAGCGGTTTATTCCATTAGGTTACAATGGAGTTCCGCCAAGTAACGCCTGATTCAATCAACTAAATAATGTCAAATCCAATGAGCGCAACGGTAGGTACATAGATACAGATCGGTTCACGAAAGTTGACCACAAATGACAGCCGTCGCGCATATGCACATTCGTGCACCAATGGCGTGGCTCCATTCTTGACGCTTAGGGAATCCTAAGCATTCCACCCGCCCCTCACCCCGCACCTCCACGGGACCTAAAAAAATGATTTCTGCGCAGTGGTCATCTTTCATGAATCGACCTATACGTGTCATTGGAAAGTAATATGTCAATTGATCGTGTTTTTATTATGGTTTTTATGGATGTTTGGTGCTGTCAACCGCGTCCTTTTAATGTTTTGTCGTACTGGAACGCCTCCGACGCCTGGAATGTCATGCCTTGACGTTAGTCCATTGAAATGTTACATTCTTCGTGGCTCGCACCTTGGAAAAGCGAGAGCAAATTGCAGATGGCAAACTATTCATTACTCACCCAGAAACTTCTTTACACCTAATATAAATAAATTGCATTTCTTAACGAAGGTTACCCCAAATATAATTTTACCGTAACTTTACAATGGTTTAAGTTAATTCTGATATTCTCATTCATACACAACGTAAAATTTCCATGCCTAGAAATTTTAATGCGAAAATTGGAGTGACATACATGGTGCTCTATTGTCGACCCTATTTAACAGAATAACAATTACATATAAAAATCTACAATAAAATTGGTAAATTCATGAAAGTTCTTGCGGAAAGTCAAATATGTTTATTTTCGTAAAACTTGAAATCTTTTTGGACACGTCTGTAAGACATAGATAATAATATAAAAATATAAATTTAAATGCATGGTTGAAAAAAAAAGACCGTTAAAAATGTATTAAAGTTGACTAAATCATAAAATCTAAAACACTGTTTGAAATAAATGTTGTGTAGCCCTGAATGTTTGTTTACAAAAATTCGATCTTCTCGTGGCACCAACTATAGTCATTTTGCATGTTTATTCATTCAGAATTAAGGCGAAGAAACGTTTAGTCAGATGGGTGACTTAAGATCGATCCATGTGGAGAACATTGGGGAGGTCTAAGTCTAGCAGTGAACGTCTTTCAGGTAATATTAGACGACCAGTTGGCGCCGCGGGAGTGTAAGCGACTGCTACGCCGAAGGTCGCGGGTTCGATTCCCGCTCAAGTCAAACATTTGTGTGCATGAACATGGATTTTTGTCTTGGTCTGGGTGTTTCTGTGTATAGTATGTATGTATTTACAAAAATATATATAAGTATGTCTATCCATTGTCTAGTACCCATAGTACAAGCTTCTGCTTAGTTTGGGACTAGATGGTGTTGTGTGAATGTGGTAGAATATTTATTAATATGATGTTGAACATTAAGTATACTACTTAGGCTTAAACTTACAAGTAGACGACTTTGTAGAGCAAGTAGTAGTGTTGCTTCGCTTGATTTTTAGGCAAAATTTTGAAACACCAACAAAATTTCCATAGCATGTTTTGATTAAGCATCTAATCCAATTTGCAATACTAAGCTTAAAACATATTTTATAATGTTTTAATTTGATCTACTAGGTATGTATTATGGTCTACCAGACTAAATTAAAACATTATAAACTCGTAGCTTTTATTAAAGTGTAGGTCATTCTTAATAAAACAAAAACCATGAAGTATATGAAATTCATTGTACACTTATACATAAATTCATTTGAACTAATTTTATAAACAAGTACATAAATACAAAGGGTATATTTCAACCACACCATTTAAACTAGACTGTTTGGGTGCCATGTTCTGCACGGTAAGGTATTATCCTACTCAGTTCGCTCCAGTTAAAATTAAATCACAGATTAAGGCTTATATTTCACTGTTCCTTGCCTAATAAAAAGACTAACCTCTACTGCTCTCTACCTTTTTAACTAAAAACGCATTGGCTACACGTAAACTACTACACTACACTATGGTACTAGTTGACTGGTTTGCTTACGTAATCAACATAACAGCTCTTATCCCCACACATCGTATAGTACACGACCCAGTTTTAGTTCAGAACTATAGCCAATTTAAACAAATACTTCCATTTAGCGCCAAAAAGAGCATGTGATTGTCTGAAATCCGTGCAGTTAGTACCATTGGGCCATCGAGTCGCCTCGTCATATCCGCCGCTGCCGCCGGCAATATGCCCTAAGCCGAACCACTGTTTTGTTGATAGCTTCTACATGACCTACATCCACGGAAATTTAAACCTTATTACTATAGTGAAGAAGGCCATGTTTTAGTGAAGGCTTAGGGGTTTATTGCAGCGTAAGGCCCGCTCGACTGATTCGTTCACCTCGGGGAAGAGGATATAGTTAGTTTGGAGGTTATAGGTTATGCAACGCAATGTATACGAGAGATAAGTGTTTTTATTTGTGTAGATTATAGAATTGTTTTGCTACTTTTATTGTGTTTGTTTTTAGTATGATTATAGAAGAGGAAAAGTCCGTATGACTATTGTTCCCCTAGGTGTAGAAACTATACATGTGTAGATCAAGACGAACATCCATGTTCACGCATATAAATGTTTGACTTGAGCGGGAATCGAACCCGCAACCTTCGGCGTAGCAGTCGGCTACACTCCCGCTACGTCACCCGATGATCAAATCACCGTTTATAATAATAATCTCACTCACCTTCGTGATACCGACAGATATTATACATCATCATCGTTGTCTTACCCTGGTCCCAATTTATTTGGGGTCGGCGCAGTATGTCTACGTCTACGGCCACATCGAATCTGGCTGTGATACCAGCTGCGGTCGGACTTGCGTTCGACATTCAGCGTACATGTCTTGAATCAGCGTCAGGTATTTCCCAGGCACTCCTTTCTTCTTCAGGGCCCACCACAAGACTTCACGAGGCACTCGGTCATATGCCTTTTCAAGGTCGATGAATACCATGTGCAAGTTTGTATGCGCCTCCCTGTATTTTTCGCACATTTGGCGAAGTGCAAAAAGGGCATCCACCGTACCTCGACCAGGCATAAAACCGAATTGGTTTCGTGAAATCTCACTCTCGTCACGCAGGCGTCGCTCAATTATTCTCTTCCATACTTTCATACTATGAGGCATTAACTTTATTCCCAGATAATTGTTGCACTCTTGTATATCGCTCTTATTTTTTTAAATGGGCACCAGGTAACTGTTGCAACATTGCTCGGGTACGGTCTCCTCGTGCAACAGCTTATTGAAGAATAAAGTCAGCCACGCCCATCCATCATCTCCTAACGCTTTCCATGCTTCTACTGGTATTCCATCTGGTCCTAACGCTTTTCCATTCTTCATTCCACTAACAGCCTTTTTTACCTCGTCCTTATTTATTTCCTTCACTAAACCAATATTCATCATCTCATTCTCAAGTTTTCCGCTCCAATCGTTCTCCTCATTAACTTCATTAACTTTTCAAAGTATGTCCTCCATCTTTCTTTTATTCTAACGTTGTCCATAAGAAACGCTTCTGTTTGGTCTTTCATGCACTTAATATGGGATACATCCTTCGCCTTTCTCACTCTAGCTTTACGACGATATAAACCAAGGTACTATTAATAAATACGATGAAACTCACTAGTAATTTCTAATTTATTTATTTATTTATTTATTTCTATGGACAGCCAGTAGTTGTTACATCGAAATTTATTCTATATATTAAGCACAGGTTAGGTTCACGATGCACAACTTTTTAAGGTGTCACAGCTTGCACCATTTAAATTAACTGTTAGCAGAACTTATAACTAAAACTTATCTAAGGTTACGGAAAGTTGCTAAATCTTCTTAGGTTAAATTAAAGGCGACTGGGGTACACATAGTTTTTGTTTCTCAACAATTTTAGCGCATTTGTTTTAAATTTTTGCAAGCCAGTGTTAAATATATCTACCTTGTCGCTAATAGAGTTAAACGTTTTGGAGATTCTAGACAGGGCACTGAACTGTTTTAAGTTGGTCTTTGCGGGAGGTGGTTGAAGTAACCCGTTAGTCAATGTTGCGCGCCTGGGTATTCGACGGGGAACACGGATTGTGACAGCAGATAAGATACTTGGACAGTCTAACTCATTTCTGAGGATTTTATGTAGGAAAATCATATCGTGAAGCTGTCTACGGGTCAAGAGGGAATCCATTTTAAAATGATCCAATTTATTTTTATAGCTTAGATGTTTGTCTAACTTGCTAGAGAATGCAAGATGTCTTACGAATCTTTTTTGGATCCGCTCCAATCTTAGCTGATGCACTTTGTAACTTGGTGACCACACCACACTACAATATTCGACATTACTTCGCACGTAAGCGTTAAAGAGTGATATTTTAGTTTTAGGGTTACGGAAAAATTTTGCATTACGAATAAGAAATCCAAGCATATTGAATGATTTCTTAATAATTTTGTCTAAATGTGGTAAGAATGTGAGTTTGCTGTCGAAGAGTACTCCTAGATCTCGTACCATTGTTTGTTCTTTAAGTGTTACACCGTTTTAAATGATATTGAGTTTGTATGATGTTATGTTTACGTGTGAAATTTATAAAACTGCATTTGTTTTCGTTCATTGACATATTATTATTTGCACACCAATCATATATAGCGTTTAGGTCTTCTTGTAGTAAATTACAGTCCGAAGGGGATTTTATAGTTTTCAGTAGTTTCAAATCATCAGCAAAAAGGTAAGGTTTACTATGTTTAATACAAGTGATTATGTCATTTATAAACAAGTTGAATAGCCATGGTCCCAAATGGGAGCCTTGGGGAACGCCTGATGTAGCTGAATAAGTCTTCGACTGAAACCCTTTAACAACCACATATTGGGTTCGGTCTAATAAATATGATTTGAACCATTGCAAAAGTGATCCACATATGCCATAGTTTGCCAGTTTGCGCAACAGAACAAAATGACAAACTCGATCAAAGGCCTTAGCAAAGTCCATATAGACGGCATTAACTTGTATTCCGGCATCAACTGCATTTACCAATTCGTTATGGTAAGTGACCAGGTTTGTACTTGTAGAGCGAGATTGTATAAATCCATGTTGTTCCTCGATAAGAATTTGCTTGGTATAGTTTCTTAAAAACGGGTTAATTAGGGCCTCGAATACTTTGGCAAATGACGACAAAATTGATATGGGTCTATAATTCGTTATACCTGCTTTTCCTCCACTTTTATGTACTGGTACAATTTTAGCTACCTTCCACGCTGTAGGAAATATGCCAGAAGATACGGATGCATTCATAATGAGAAAAAGCGGTAAGCTTAGTGAAGATGAGCATCTTGATACAAATAATGGCGATATGCCGTCCGGTCCAGCACCCTTATTAATATCGATTCCTTTTAAATATTTATGTACACTATCTTGTGATATATGTATTTGACCAAGGCTATCAGAGCACAACTGGATGTTTTCAGCTGGTTGATTATAAGCTGCTGGTTTAATGAAGGTAGAGGAAAAGAAGAGTGCAAAAAGATCACATATACCGGTGCCGCTACTTTCAGTTTTGTCATTTAAATGCATCGTACCTGGAAATTGTATGGAGTTGCTACGTTTATTTTTCAGATAGGTGTAAAAGTACTTAGGGTTTAGCCTTATACTGTGTTCAATTTTTTCAATATAGTCATTATAGCAACTGATAGCCAAATGTTTGCATCTTTTATTTAAAATTTGGAGTGAGATTTCGTCTAAGGGGTTTTTAAAAACTCGAAATCTATGTAATAATTTATTTTTCTCCTTAGTCATTTTAATAAGTTGTTTACTAAACCACGGCGGAAATTTTCCTGTTTTAGCTTGAGTCTTGGGCACGAATTTATCAATGATGTTATTAATATTTTCATAGAATACTGATACCATTTCGTCTATGCTGTTACATTTTTCAAATTTGCTCAGCCAAGGTATACAATCTAGTTCAGCCTTTATTTTTGTGTAGTCTGCTTTATGAAAATTATGTTTAAACTTAATGCTATTATTAGTTTTTAATGCTTTATTCTTCCTAAGCGCTACGGTTATATCGATTGGCGTGTGTAACGGGTCAGCGGATATTATTACGGTAGTAGATGTTTTAACACTTATATCAATATTATTAGCTAACACTAAGTCAAGAATTTGATTTCTGTTATTTGTAACATTATTAAATTGCGTAAAATTGTTGAGCGACACAAAATCAATTAGCAACTGTCCCAAAGAGGAACCATTGTGAATAAAAGGATCATTAACACAATTTGCCGAAACATTGGGCCAAGTTATACAACTCAAGTTAAAGTCGCCTATAATACAAACATTTTCCATTAGGTCACTGACTCTATTGAAATTATCTATGAAATGTTCTAATATATTTCTATTTATCGGAGGAGGCAGGTATACAGCACAAAAAACCAAACTACAATTCTTACTTATTTCAACTTTCACATAAATATCCTCGCATTGACTCTCTGCATTAGTACAGCGAGATGAGTTATATTTATTAGCAACTGCTATTAAAACTCCACCACCATCTTTATTAGCATGAAACCCTGTACTCTCACGATCTCTCCTATATACGGTGTACCGGTTATCAAATAATTCAGCATCATTGATTCTTTCATTTAACCAAGTTTCAGTCAAAATTACTATGTCATAATTGGCAATAGCAATATTACAAAAGAATGTATGAGTTTTGGTCCTGAGGCCTCTGACATTTTGGTAGTATAAATTTAGCGAATCGAATTTAAAAAACATATATTACTATGATATACCAGCAAAGAAGAAAGAACCACTCACTTAAGTCTGTCAAGCGTTTCAAGATTTTTAACATATATTGCTTCATATGTTTCAGCTTTTCGCATGAAAACCCTTCCCTGTTTCACCCACACGAACTTATAGCCTTTATCCTTGGCAGCATGACGGGCCGCTGCATATAGCTTTTTGTTTAAAGGTGATAGGTTATTCTAAGGTATATTCTAAGTACCTTTCAATACCACGAAGTAGAATTATTAAATTAACAATATTCAACCGAGATGCTTGCCTAGGGAAGATGTTAACTGATCTAGTAGACAGTCCCTCGGGTTCCTTACTGTCGCAGACAGATGAGGAGCCGTAGATTAAGCTGCACGGGGACTACTTTTTAACAACCCCATGAATACCTCCTAAGATAATACGAAGATTATTTTAATGCAAGATACCTAATAAGAAAATGAATTCAAGGGTCGCTTAAAAATAGATATTGTGTATACAGCATGGCTTAAAGAAGAGAAGGATTTTAAAAAACACTCGGAACATTCTATGCAGTCTAAAACATTAGATACCATCAGACGCAAACTACTAAGAATTATACAATATTTTGCTGGTATAGATCGTGGGTTCGATCCCCAGACGGTACAAAGTTCTGTATGACCAACAAAATAAATCGCAGATTCGAGTGTCCTTTTATCCATTCAATGAACGTTTGTAAAATCCCCGCGATACACGTTTTATTCCTAGTAAAAATCAGAGGATTCAAAAGTTAAAAACATTGCCATAAAAAAAAAGTTACCCAGAATTATGGGAACCGAGCAGTTCTAACAGAAGCCATGAATATAAATACAGTTGTCAAGTTGCCAGCTTATCTGCACCTATTTACCTCGCGAACTTTCAGCTTTATCGCAGACCGCCTTCGAAGGATGTAAGCTTGAATAAAGACGATTTATATAATTTATTTATATGAATTTATAAGTAAATACATCCTATGCCAGTGATTTATTTTATATTTCATAGGTATAAATTTTAGTGCGTTTTTATGTTATTAGTATTACATATGTTTTTATGTTAATAAATTCGTTGGTCGGTTCGTTGGAAGATGAAGAATATCAAAATAAAATAAGACGTCATTAACGGCCATTTTCAATATTCGAACTATAGATAGATCTGTAGATTTTATATGCGTGTTTGACATATTTTGTATGGAGCTTATGTCAAAAACTGTCAAAAACGAATCTAAAATCTACAGATCTATCTATAATTCGAATATTGAATTCCGTAGTAAATGAGAAGAACAGTGTTGGTAGAAGAACGTGGCAGGAAAGATGTACCTTAGGCGAATATTATACATTGTGTAAGAATTTACCTTTAAGTGTTCATGTGTGTCATATGTGTGTGTGTGTGTGTGTGTGTGTTTTTATGACTACTATAAGTTAAACTACGAAAATTTTGAAATTTTTGTTAATTTGTTACGCCCGCATATCCAAAACCGCAATATGAATTATCGACCTAGCATTTCTGTTGAGGAACGACCTTACCATATGTTTAAGTTTAGTAAAAACCTCTTAATTTACATAGTTATAATTTGTTATTTATTAAGTTACAATGTTTTTTTATTTAATCAGATATATTATTTATTTCTTCAGCGGAGGAGCTGCAGGAGATTGTAATGTAACAATCATGGTGCGTTGGAGTGAATGTAAGTAAAACTAAAGTTATGGTTTTTGAAAAGGAGAAATTGGTTACGGCTTGCAATGTTATGATCGATGGATGGAGTGGAGCAAGTGAATGAGTTTGTATATTTAGGTACGCTGTTTACAAGAGATGGTAAGAATGTAGAAGATATTGAAGGAAGAGTTAATGCAGGTAATAAAGTGAATGGAGCTCTCAAGGCGTTTATGAATAGCCACAACGTGTCCAAAAAGGCACGTTTGGCTGTGTATAGAGGGGTGTTAGTACCTACTCTTATGTATGGTAGTGATAGTTGGGTATGGCAGAAGAGTCATGAAAGTAGAATAAATGCTGTAGAAATGAGAGCACTGAGAAGTATGGGTGGTGTTTCTTTGACTGACAGAGTAAAGAATTGTGTGATAAGAGAGTGTTGTGGGGTAAAAGAAGATGTAGTGCATCGAGAAAGGTATGCTAAGATGGTTTGAGCACGTGTAGAGGATGGATGACTAAAGACTGACCAAGCAGATATATAAGGCAAGTGTGAAGGGACAGGACGAAGGGGAAGACCTAGGCGGACGTTCTCTGACCATGATTTACCTGACTGCGTTCTACAACAAAAAGACACTCACAATGAAATGGTCATTATAAACTTTGATTTATCATTCAACTACAAATAAGTAGTCACAATATAAAATGTAATTTAGTTTGAAACTGCAAGTGTTGGGTGGTAGGTGGTAGCAAGGTGTGGCGTCGTGTGGTAGCATTTCCTTCCAACTGTCGACCGCCCCCTAAGTTAGACCTACCACCTATAAAGGTGGTGCATTTCACACTTCAATGCAACGCTTCAATGTATATTACTGGGTTATTTGATATTATATCGAGTGCAACGGTGACACCTGTTTGCTCGGTGGAATGGTTAATATGTATGTACGTTGTTGTTCGCAAGTTTTATTATGAAATTAAGCTTTATATCGAGATCGCTGGATTACTAAGTAGATATTGCCAGGGTGTTTGTATTGTTTAATTTGAATATTTTATGTTATTATTTTCCCAGTTTATAGTTATTTATTAGGTACTAGTTTAGTATTATTTATTTTAGTATTCGGTGATCATGTATGAAAAGAGTAATAAATGTACCTAGAGGAAGCGCTTGAGGTTTGAACGGATAGATAGAACATAGAAGCAAGTGGCGTTCCGTTGTCTCTGCCTACCCCGTCGGGAAAAAGGCGTGAGTATATGTATGTATGTATTACTAGTTTATTGATTACCAGACTTCGCCTAAGAATTCGCCCGAGTGGCTGTAGATTTTTGAAGATTAGTCTTAACATACGAGTTTAAGTTAAATTACTGCAGAGTTTCTTCAAAATAGGTTCATTTGTTTTTGTGTGAAAGAGACACAAACATCCATACATCCATCAAGCCAACCATACAGCTACCCTCACAAGTTTTCGCTAAAACGCGCGCAGAAAAAGGCTTATTTCTATCACAATGAGAAATAGTCCACGTGGACGGAGCCAAGCGCCGAATCTATATTGTCAGGTACAATATTTAAGGCTATAACAGCATTCAGGTGTCGGTTACTAGTATGACGTCATCACAGTGTGAGCGGAAGGTGGCGCTCATTTCTTTTTAATTTTCTCCATGGCCGCCGCCCCTAAGTGTAATCTATTTTTAACACAGGTAACGAGATAAAAATGCTACGGACACTTAAAAATGTATGTCGTGAAAGATTTTCGCGAAGCTTTTTTTGTAATTTGAGCAACACTTGCAAACGTATTTTTTGTTTTAATTTTTGTTTGGCCTAGAACGGGTGCAGCAATAGCCTGGTGGAGAGACTAACTGTGATTCTGATAAGTTACCTTTCCGTAATAAAGGTAACTTATCAGAATCACAGATAGGCAACCTTTGTCGCAATTACCAATATCCACGCAAATCTGTGGGCTAAAGCTAGAAATTTATATTCTGTGGTCGAAAGTAACTTCAATTTTATTTGGATTCTTACTTGTTGGATAGCGGGTTGCTATCGTATACGAGTAGCAATTCTATTCGTGAGATCAAAATCTCAGCAATTTTAGTTTCATTGTTCTGTATGTCAACTTAAGCAACCTTGCGTTTTCTTTTAGATTGAATTTTCTGCATACTTATAACTCACCCATTTCTGTAATAACAAGGATCACAACCAATCTACTAAGCTGAAGGGTAGCAAGGTAATTTTGTACCCAAGCCCAACTAAACATAAGTAATGTCATAATACATTTCGAATTAAGAACCAAAGAAACCTCTCTTTTTGAAGACATCAAAGAACTTGCATTTTTGAAATAAAAAAATGGTGTATTTATTTCAATTTAAATTCCATTCGGAATGCCATGCCGCGTCATGTAAAAAATAATAAGTTTGATTTCCGAACGGCGTGAAGACTTCGGAGGTTCAGCGTTCACAGTGCACGTGACTTGTTTATTAATACGTCGCGACCACGTGCTTCGTCTGCCCTCTTAACCCCCCCTAACCCCTCCTATCTCTCTTCTCACCCCTCTTCTATGTCCTCTCATTTACATACTTCGCCCGCAACGCCCCGGACGCATGAAAATTTCAAACACTGGCAGGTACGGCGCGTAAGTTTGCCGCCGATTTCAGTGGAGTGGAAAATTAAAAAAAAAACGATGGATGTATCATTAAAATCGCTTTACTGAAGGGACTCGATCAATTGCTGGGTTTATTTTCGTATTATTTTGTAAAAGTATGTATTATGCAGCGGAGCTATAGGCACTCTTCCTATTCGATAATTCGACAAGATTTTGCATATTTTCTTACATGTTTTTAATGCGGCGCATGTCTTCGTCTTTAAGTGTGTTGAAAATACAAATACATTCGTAAGCTGAGAGGAGACTGAATCAAATGTTCAATACTGAGAAACATTACAAACTGAGGTACGCGCAAACGTCGTCATGCCAGAAATTAAATAAACAGAACATATCTATTTGATTACAAGCAAAATTGTACCTGATACAAATGATGCCTCAATTTTTTTACTAAGTATACATATTGCATATATGCTCAATATTTTGAATGGGAAGCGAACCTACGACCTCTGGGTAAGCACACAACATTACTAACCAGTTTAAGCTACAACCAACGATTAGTTAATAAGGAAATACACATACATTCGTGTGATTGAACTTGTAGCCTCTACGTTGCTGCAACGGTCGCCCCACAAGACTATTTCTCTGAACTAAAGATGATCTATAACTTTCAGTGCTTGATTTATTTAGACAGTCTAGTAGATATGATCTCCTACCTGTCTGAGTCATCTGTCATACGACGGCGAACACGCAGCCTGTGATGGATGCCGTCCATTTGGCAGCCGTACTGCCACTCAGTCCAAACTATTAGGATTTATCTTAGAATCTTGGCACCGACTTGTAAACAAACTCCGGTTCGTTTACCTTCGTGAATAATGTCCATATTAATAAATGTGTTGAAGTAATCGCTTGTTAACATTGTTTTATTGTTTCGAAACAGCTGGAAATGGTTCATATTTTCCTCTTAAGTATTTACGGTTTGCTTAAAATACAATGCTTAAAATAAAATGCTTGTTATCAGATTGTGGCACGACGTACCTATATAATTGTAACACTTGCAAGTATTAATTTCAAAACTATGTCAAAGCTAAGGCGCTATTAGCGCATACAGCAATTTTATTTTATAATTTTCGGTAAACTAACAGTTGTCTTAAAAAGTAATAAAATGATCCGAGTACCTACTGTTATCATCATCCTAGCGTTAAGCCCAGTTTCCACCGCGAGCGAAATGGACTCATTAATGACTCCTTTTTCATTTTACTTACGTTTAAGCCGGGAGTCCCCTTACTAGTCTAACCAGATTTCGCAGAATATTATATTTTCGACAGAGCTACTGATTTCTGTGACCTAAAGAAATAGCAATATTCCATGGTTTAGACCAGTGTCAGCATATTCAAGGTACTGACTAACGGATGTCCGCCCTCATGTCAGCCGGGCTCGGGGTAAGCGATAATGAATTTAATACACACATAAAAAGTCAGTAAGTAGTACCTACGCGCCCCGATGCCCTCTGCATGGCAGTCTTTTGGTAATAGCCTATTCTGTCTCACGATCTTATTGTATGCGCCAATAAGAACGTTTTATGTTTTCAACGACATTTAGAAATAATCCATATGTAAATTTCATTAAAATTCGTTCAGTGGTTCTCGCGTGAAAGAGTAACAAACAACCGTCCATACATCCATCAGTCTTTCGCATTTTCTAGTATTATAGCAATAGGATTACGATCGGATCGACTACAAGACGTCCAGTGCAATATAAATAAATAAGATGTCTCAAAGATCCGGAAGCAAGCAAGTAGTGTCATAGCAACATCAAACTGTAGCTAAAGTAACGCGCCCCGATGCCGCCATGATGCCTAACTTACTTATCTGCACCCTGAGGGGGCGACACTGTCTTCGACGTCGTCGGTCAGATGTTCCCGGATTGTTCTAGTTTCTCTGTAAATGTTTGTATGGTATCATACCGTCACCAAACTAGATCTTTAGGTGATATTACTTTACGTCTAGAAATGCTTAGATATTAAATATAGTTGTTGATCTGAAAAGCTGTTTTCTAATAAGTATCTAATATAAATGCTTACCTTTGCACAAACCATTGCGTAAATATGTTTCTGAACTTTCGAATCTCGTTGATCGATCATCATATCATCATCCTTACGTTATCCAAGGTGCATCCAAGACTAAGGCCTTGGAGCTCGGACTCCGCTTAAGTACTAGTCTAACCAGATATGACATAGTATTAGTACCTACTAATATTATGTCATATCTGGTTACGTATTCTGACTCCCCGTAATGACTATCAAGATCTTTTTTTTTCTTTTCCCAGGGATTTTCTTTTTTATTTGCTTAGTATGACTTGACACGATGTGCAAAATGTGTAGACTTCGGCTTGGTGATTGTCTTTTGACACCGTGTCGGCACTTAAAAACGATAAATAAAATAGAGAAGAGATGCAGGCACAAACGGTAGCCGACGTCTTAAATTCAGAAGCTAAATTTCCTCAAATTCGATCTAACCTTTGTAAAGTAATGGGCTTTCATAAATAAAGCAAAATCGTCCGTGTGGTGACGGATTAAGAATACAGAATGTCACCACCCCATATCATCCCATGGGTGTCGTAAGAGCCGACAGAGGGAGCATATTATGCAGATAACAGCACTGTAAGAGAAGGAAATCTTAATACAAACCCTATACCAACCCGTTTGGCCAGCGTGGTATAGTAGGCCAATTCCTCCTTATAAGGAGAGGCCTAGTCCAGTAGTGGACTGTTAAAGGCTGATGATGATGAAATAAAGCAATTGTTTTTCATTCATACCTTTCTAAATAAATACAGTTGTACGACATACATCATATTTCTAAATAACATTAAAGGCAACACGCGACAAAGCCATTAAGTAATTAAATATACTTACTTAATGTAATTTTATGTTGTGAGTTATTTGGTTATAAATAGGAACGTTATTAATCTGTCATCAATCATGTACTACTATGATTTGTTGAATGTTTGAAGTAATTATTTGAATTCTCCTAATACATAAAAATACATACATACATAGTCTCACGCCTATAACCTCGAAGAGGCAGGCAGAGGTGTATTACTACACCCCCTTTTCGCCAGATATACTTTAGTCCCACGTAATAAGGGGCGAGCCTATTGCCGTACCGGGCACATTTCCAGACCCCGTGCTGCTACTGAGAATTTCGTGACAGAAAAACCCAATAACACTGCCCGACCCAGGAATCGAACCCGGGACCTCCCGATCCCACGCGCATATTTATGCCGCGAGACCAACGAGGCAGTCGTATAGGGTTTGATGTCGAGTTTTCCGTCTCTACGCAAAGATGGTATTTGCATCGTGTTATCCCTTAGTCGCCTCTTACGACACCCACGGGAAGATAGGTGGTGGTGTCACTTGTATTCTATGCAGTCACCCACACGGCAGTAAATAAAAATAAAAACCATAAATCTGATTATTATAGGCAACATACAGGCGTTGATAATTCAAACGTTCTAAATGTTGTTTATAACTTTAGATAATTAGGTAACCTTTGTCTTCGATTTTGTACACGATGGATGGACGGTAACAATATTTCAATGGACAAAATATAAAAAAACAACACACACACTTTTGCCTTTGAAACATTGTTCATCGTACGTAGAATTAAATTACAACGGTCAAGCAAAGCACTCAATATTTTTCTTAGACATAATATACGCATGTATTAAATATTACCAATTTCATTGCGAAAGTTTCATCTCTCTATCCACCGAACATCCAGTAAAGAATCATCTAATAATGAACACGGCTTTTACATCATCCAATTCAAACCAGACGTCACGAATGTCCCTGATATGTCCAAACTGTGACTAATGGCTTTACGCCACTCGCTGCAACTATATTTTGCTTACTCCTAGTAAAGTCCTCACTTTTGAAAGTTTCTAAGTATTTACATACATGCAAAGATTTTAAGAGAGTAATTTTGTGCTTATCATATTGATTATAATTAAATATTTTAATCAACATGAATTAATGAAGGAAGAAGTACTTTTCAAGAATTCTTGTAAAATTTTCTAGACAATAGTTATTTGTGCAACAAGAGAGCAAAGTTGTTTTTTGTTTCGAGTGCTGATTTGAGTCCCGCGCAAGCGAAGGATTCTATGATTGATTCACGAGCGTAGCGAGTGAATCAAAGTTAGAATCCTGAGCGTAGTGAGGGACTCAACAGCACGAGATGCAAAAAACTTTGCTCTCGTGTAGCACACATAACTTTTCACCTCAGCAGTGAGAACACATATTACTTAGGAGGCATAAAAATTAACAGGAATAAATTGTAAACAAAATTCTGCATTAATCACTTGTTGTTTTAACTCTTCTGGCGTTAAAGTACAGTCATCATCGCTAGTTTCACTCATCTTTTTAGATTAAGTATTTTATATTAATATAATTTAACACATTACGATATACGCTATCAGCATCAGCGAAATGTTTACTTTATTCCCGCTATTTTTTTAAATCGCGTTTTGATACCGCGTCTCTGATGTTTATTTTTCAAATGTATCATAGTTGAAATTCCAAATAAAAATGTACTGGTTAAATACTAATTTTATACTTTTAATTAGACTTACTTTTATTAATATCCAATAATATATTAAACATTTAAACAATAACATTTAAAAACAATATAATTTCTTTATAAATAAAGATATTTGTATATCTTTAAATTTTAGGGTATAGGTAACGCGTTTCCGAACGTGTTTTCTTTGAGGTCGAATTCCAAAATGGAATTTCGAAGGAGTTTGTTTTTTCACTCGCTTTTTTTATGCATGTGAAAGAGACAGAGCACAGTAAAATTCGAATGTTTCAAATTTATGGCTGAACAATGTCAATTCGTGGCACTGAAGATTGAAAAATTAAAAAGCTACTTTGCCTCACGCTCGAATCAAAATCGCGTTTTGTTCACTGTTGTCTCGCACCAAAAGCGGCATGTTTGAGCTGCTGTGGTGAAAAATTACTTGTGTCTTATCTCATAACCTTAATACTTAACCAAAGTATACGACTAACAGCCTAAACAGTCATTCACACCACTCCTCCAAACATCCAATCCCAAAACATCGTTCACAACATTTCCATAGTGTGCCCAAACTTGTCATTACAGCCGCCGGCACCAAATCACAGCATATTACGGAAGGGAAACACCAAATAAAATTGTCAAAATAAATAGATTGTAGGAATTAATTGTACGTTTGCCGGCAATATGGCCGTCGTTAAAAGTGTCATCCAGCGGAGCCGAGTCATTCCAGTTTGTGTCGGTCGCCCCCTGCCTCTACATTTTCATCGTTCAACGCTTGTACAAATGAAAATGATGCTTTTTGATGCGTACACGGGTTTGGGAAGTGAGTAAGTTTAGTTTATTGGTAAGTTAGCCTTATTTTATATTATACTAGACTAGACTGCGGCTACGGCTAAGCCCATGTCAGTCAGTCAGTAACGTAAGAATAATATATAATTATGATATTTATGATTGACAGAGTAGATTAAGATCCGACTCCTTGTCGCGGTAGCCTACGAGGTTATTCAGATTTTAAACTACAGTACAGTGAAAACCAACAGTTTATTTATTTATTTATAGTATCACGCCTGTATCCCCAAAGGAGTAGGCAGAGTACCCACATTTCGCCATATTTTTTTAGGTGCCACGTAATAGGGGGTGAGCCTATTGTCGTTACCGGGCACATCACCAGACTCCGAGCTGCTACTGAGTATTCGGTGGTAAACCCAGTAACACTTTTGCCCGACCCGGGAATCGAACCCGGGACCTCCGATCAGCAATCGCATACGCTATTCACTGGACCACGGAGGCAGTCCAAATCAACACACTTTCACATTTACAATCATAGTATGAATATGGAAGTATGTTACAAGTTAAAACAATACTTTTAGCTTCAAACATACTGTAACATGTTGGTCAATAAAGGCAACTGGACTTCATCCACTGCACAATAAATAGTGCGCAGGTAGCAGAGAAAACATTGTGGAAAGTTCGTCCCATATTTTTCGAGACCTATATAAATGGTTGTGTAACCGGGCAGCTTACTTTCAGAAAGCGATCGAAGAAGAACGGAGCAAGAAGAAAATTGTGACCTGGAAAAATTGTATGCGTTTGTGTATTATTTTAAGTGAAAAGGATTTTGTTTTTGCTTTGCTGTCCAGGGAGTGCGCTTGTGGAATGCGTTGCCTCTTGAAATTAGACAAGCAAAGTCAATAGGCATATTTAAAAAGGCATTAAAACAGCACTTCCTATCTAGTAGCTAGTCAGTGTCAATTGCGTATTGTGACTATAATAATATCTTTAATGTGTTATGTGCGTATGTATTTATGTATGTATGTATGTATGCATGTATGTATGTACCTATGCATGTATGTATATTATATGTTTCTGTGTTTACGTAATATATGTATGTTTATCTTTACTTAGCAAGGAACATTTCCCTTATCTATTTCTTTCCATCCAAAGGTTGCCTGGAAGAAATCGCTTTTAGCGATAAGGCCGCCCATTGTGCATTGTATTTGTAAACTTCTTCTTGTTCTCTTCTAACTCTGTAATGTGACTCCGCAAGTCACATACGTGCAAATTCTATATATGTACAATAAAGAATTATCTATCTATCTATCTATCTATTTAACAAATACTGGGAAAATGTTTTACCCTAATTACAGAAAATGGTATCGTAATGGATACCGTACTGAAAACGTCACCATGCAACGGTAGTTACATGCTGTTTTTGCAATGTCGTCATCATCAGCCTTTAACAGTCCACTGCTGGACTAGGCCTCTCCTTAGAAAGGAGGAATTGGCCTACTATGCCACGCTGGCCAAACGGTTTGTATCAAGCTTTTCTTTTTTTTTCTTTTTTTTCTCTTACAGTGCTGTTCTTTGCATAATATGCTCCCCCATGGGATGATATGGGGTGGTGACATGTGTGCACAGGTGGTATTCTTGATCCGTCACCACACGGACAAGTTACGTTTTTGCAACGAATCATAGCTAATTCAAAGAGCAAAATTAGCTGAATGGTCTATTCAGTAAAAAAACCATTTTATATTTATAATTTACGTACTTCGATATTCTCTGTAACTATATCATTTTCCCAGACGCAACCAACATGAAATCATTTATAATCACTTACATGCGCAAAGCTTGCTGTCAAAAACAAAAGTACCTAACGAATGAAACTCGGAGAAAGGCTATAATTACGAGACTGCATTCAAAGCTTTTTTAATTTCCTGCCTCATTTGGATCCGAAACAATGTCTACTAGTTAGTGCCAAAGCTTATGATGAAAAGGAATAATGTGCCTTTCATTTTAGCATGGAAATAAAGACTGCTTTAAACCTTCACAAAATTAACCCTGCTGTAGAAAGAGACAAAACCAGTAATAAGGCAAGCTGTCCCTTTCTTATCTATCAACTCCAGAATTGTAAACAGAGATAACCTACCAAAAAATTGTTTATGTCTATTCTCAGACCTACCACATATACACCAAAAAATTCATAAAAAGCGTTCAAATCGTTTTGACAAAGTTATAAAAAGCACTGTGTCACGACATTTTGAGTATATGTATGTACAATCAAGCAAGTCGGCGGTGGACCAGTTTGAAAAATAAATCCCGTGGCTCGCTCATAGAGTCGAGGCACACTAGAAACTAGTTTTGTATGCGAGTGTCAATGTGTGTATAAAGTAGCACTGGACGCGACGATGTCTTGCTGAGCGATTCTCGCCCTTATGATGGTCTAGCGCGAAGTTGTTCAACTGCACATTTTAATTTTACCGTTTCTGCCCGATCCCGATGAATTTCGGGAAATCGTTTCTTACTTCACTACTACGGTCCCCAAGGAGCAGACATGACAAATTTCAGCTTCTTGCATTCAAAATTTTGACCATGCCTTGTCTCTGTCATTCACTAACGCAAGGATTTAATATATACGGATACGGATGGTGACGATAATTATAAATAGCAAAGCACTGCCACTCAGGCACGCTTTCGCAGCTAAACCTTTCATTGCCGTTGACAGTATTTCATATGGATGAAGCCGACGGTTTAACAAGCTCTATACAATCCGGTTTATTCAAACTGCAGCCGATATGCAGGTGACAAACAAGTTTGACATACCGGCCCCATGTTGGGCGCCAATACCGTATTGGCGCCCAACATGGGGCCGGTATGTTTTCTTTCATTTGAATGAATCGAGAAAATGTAGTAAAGCATAACACATTTTTTGGTTCAGTTATGCTTCATACTATAGTTAACATCACGACTAATGCCCATATAAACGAAAGAGAGAAGAAGATAAAGTTTTGCGTAAAGAATTTGATGACATGATTAGAACATAATGTATCGTACATTATGTTTCTTTTCTATCATTTCGCTCTGTACTTAATACTTTTTAGTTCTGTACTTAATCTTTTATCATAGAGAATGCTAATCGCCACGTGTTAAGTCCACGTATGCATGGTGTAGATAACTTTTCTTCGTTTCGTTGATGCGCTGCCACAGTCACCATACAAGGCACAGGAGCACAGTGAGTGCAGCCCTCGGGAGTGTTAATGCACACATCGATACCTACACGCGTATTCTGAAAAAGCACAGACATGTGTGTGCTGATCGTTTAAAAATATGAAATGAAATGAAATTAAAAAAAATGCTGACTCCACACAACAAGTTACATACATAAAACAATATACACACAACAGTCGTAAGACCAAAAAAATAAAATTAACATAACAAACAGTAATAAAAAATAATTACATACTTATACAGACAGGAGAAGAAAAAAGTTGTTCAAGGTCACTTGAGTGTGGTCAAAAAAGGACCTAATTCGGCATGTGCCAGGCGCTTACCTGGCTCCGATTTTCAATAAGGCCCTCAAGTGACTCACGAAAGAGATATCAGAAAATACAAAACGGCACTTCTTTATTTCATTCCGTGGGTGTCATAACAGGCAACTAACGAAAATATCGAAGCACATGACATGTATCAAGCGACATCAAGCCTAGTCATCATCATCAGCTCTTTATACTGTCCCACTGCTGGGCACGGGCCTCATCTCACTATGAGAAGGGTAAGGCCATAGTCCACCACGCTGACCAAATGCGGGTTGGCAGACTTCACATGTCTTTCAAGAACATTATGGAGCTCTACAAACCTTTATGTAGTTAATTCCTATTGACTCGCAGGGCTACCGTGAAGCACATTGGGAAAGACTTATCCAGTAGTGGACTGAGAAAAGCTGTAACCAAGAATATATTGTAGGGAGAGTTCAAAAAGAAAGTTTTCAATTCAACTTACATCGACATACCGTTATCCCAGTTGCATCGACCCTTTCACCTTAACCAGATCTCTCTCTCTCGCTTCCTAGCTATATATCCCACATGGTAGTGGGGTCAGCTAACTAGATATGCCAGAATATGAGCTTTTACACAGAGCGATCACCGTATATCAGTCTGTTGGTATCTTCTCTAGACTCCCGTCAAATAAAAAACACACAATCTTGATAAGTAAAACACACCCAAATAAGCAAACAGAAACACATGTAAGGATCAATATAAAGCTCACCGTCTCAATAGTGATTGTAGTACAACAATGTACAACATTCACGAATAAGGCTCCCATCGCTCCCATTTCATTTGTTCGCCGGCACATTTGCCTCTCGCACGCTTTCTGCCACTAGAGGGCGCTGGCAGCTGCCTGCGAAGTGCTCATGTAACGAGAGTGTGAACGAACGTTGCGGTAATAGTTCCGGTTTTTGGGAAACGCATTCAGGTTATGGTGTGGAGATTGGACTCTCAGGTTAAAGGGTACTAGGGCGTGTTTTCCATATCGTAGGTAATATTAGGTATATTATAGTGTTTTAATGTTATAGGCACTGTAATATTAAAAGAGTTTGTAGATTAATGCATTATACTGACGGGGTCCTCGGACTGACATATAAAATTATATATAAGTCCCAAAACAAATAAAGAGAAAAAAAAAAGACGGGATCCTCCTTCTATGTCCAGTCAGTTACAGGTTATGGACCACAAAACATTAAATCTGAAAATGCACGTACAATATATACGTAAAAAATTAATAAATAGCAGCTGCTAGAAAGATTTCGATTTAGAGTGCCACGTGGCCGTCCTCGCAAACCAGTCACACCTTTGATCCCACCACTACGTAGGACCAAATTTGGTGCATGTTCGCCTGTTCCTAGAATATGTAGGCTGATTAATGAACATAGCGATGTCATAGATATTCATTGCGGCTCCTTGAATGCTTTTATTGGGAAGATCCTTGAAATTTCCAATGCAAGCAGTTAGGAAGCATTTTGTTTTTTTTGTATAATTGTCGATTTCTTTCTCTATTTGTTTACCAATAATTAGTTATGTAAGGTATTTGTAATTCTGCAGATTTAAACTTAATTTGGGTTAATAACATGTTCTAATTAGCAAGTGGTGTTTACCTGTAAAGATTGTGCAGTTAGTAATAAGGATATTACTTTTGTAAATTATGCATGTATTACTGTAACAATAGCTGGTAGACCTAATTAAATAAATAATAAAAAAATAAAATAAATGATAAATGTGTTGAAGTAATCGCTTGTTAACATTGTTTTATTGTTTCGATACAGCTGGAAGTGTTTCACATTTTACTCGTATTGACGGTTTGCTTACTATACTTATGTTGAAAATAAAACGTTTGTTATCAGATTGGTGGACGTATATTTCTTTCTTCCTGAATGCACCCTAAAACTGTAAGTCAAAGATAACCTAGTGAAGAGTTACCTATAGCGCAATGGAAAGCTCGACTGCTGCGCAGAAAGCCCGGCTTCAAACCCACGACGCATACTACTTACTTACCATGACATGTACGCATATCATTGTTAACAAATCGGTTACTAAACGGTGAAGGAAAACAGCGTGAGCCCTGTATGACTTAGAAAGATAATGTTCTCGAAAGACAAGAGTCTGCCATCGCGCGCATTGGCCAACGTGGTGGACTATTGCCTAAAACTTCTCATAACGAGAAGAAACTTGTGCCTAGCAGTGTGTCAGTTAATATGTCTAGCAGATGATGATGACGATGAAGCTTTCAATGACTTTTTAGAAATATATTTACTTATTGCACTTGCTGCACTTTGATTAATCTGAAGTCATAACTTTGCAAAAATATCCTATCATGATCGAATCGACTACGGATCTTTTAATATAATATAAAAAATTTCCTATCTCAAAACTCCGGAAGCAGGCAAGAAACGACCAACATAGCAACATCAAACTAGCTAAAGTAACGAGCCCCGATGCCGCCATGATGCCTAACTTACTTATCTGCACCGTGAGGGGGCGACACTTTCGTCGCCGTCGCGCGTCGGTCAGATGTTCCCGGAGTGTTGTAGTTTATCTGTAAATGTTTGTATGGTACGCTAACATAGACAAACGTGATCTTTGGGTGATATTGCTTTACGTCTAAAAATACTTAGAAATAAATTGTTGTTGATCTGGAATAGTTAATTCTAATAATTATCTAAGGGAAACCCTTGCACTAATATTATAGTAATGCTGTTCACACGTTGTGCTTTCTATAATAGCCTTCTACTATCACTGACAGAGCAGGGACATTTTAATTGATATGATCTTTCTAACTACAGAAGTAAAATAAATGATAATTTTGCTTAGATAGCTGTCTAGAATTACCGTAGCCAGGCAGGAAGGTGTATCAGAAGTGCGCAGTGGAAGATGTAATACATCTACCTGACCACGATAGACAATGATCCAGACACAATGCACTGCGTTGCACAGCGATGAATTTAAATCAATCAATATCAATATTGGGTTTCACTCACCCGCTATCCTTGCTGATGTCAGGCTTGAGCTAAATTAGACACATTCATACAAGTATATTGGCCAAAATAAATGAATGAAGTATCTTATACTTAGCTATTAAGCTTCAAACGCGACGTTTTCAGGACACGTTGGCACGTGGAAGTCGATACCAGATTCACAGTTTTCACAAATGTCAATCAATAGTTCACAATCAATTTACCGTTGCCAGCACTAGATCAGGCGGCGTTCAAAGCGGTTTACTTATTCGCGTAGCTACAATGATGTGCTTTTCAAAAGGCGAACAATTATTTTTCGTACGAGTCGACAACGTGGTAATTTCTCAACGCGGGAAGAGACCGAAGTGACAGTTCAGTGTGACCATTGTCAGAAATTTTCAATAGACTAAACAAAATGTTACTCAATCGATCTAATCGATTTGTCTTATAATAAAAACGAATTCTATTTCAAACATCCACCCGCCCCGGACCGGCCTACCGGTCCGCTAATCGGTTGGTAGACGTGACAATGTTGCAACAGCTCTCCTCAGAATCGAACCGTCCACCAAGACCTCAGCAAATCGGGGAACTCCATTAGCCCCTGTTACCAAATGAAGGATGCGCCCCCTGCGCCATCTGAGTGGCGGAAGGTTAGCCTCCTTGATCAAAACGAGGTCTCCAATCTTGGGTGGATCGGTCTTGTCGGTCCACTTAACGCGTTGCTGGAGTATGTGCAAATATTCCAAATTCCAGCGTTTCCAAAAGCTCTGAGTAATCTGGCGTACCAATTCAAAACGCGAGAGACGACCAGGTCTCGTATCAATATAGGGGTACTCAGGCAAGGCGACAAGTGGGCGACCAATCAAAAAATGGCCCGGCGTAAGGGCCTCCAAATCATTCGGATCTGAGGAGATCGGGCACAATGGCCGAGAGTTCAAAACGGCCTCAATCTTACAAAACACAGTTGCGAGTTCCTCAAATGTAAGGACAGATTCACCGATTGTCCTGCGCAAGTGTGTTTTGGCCTGAATTTGGTGGGGAAAACAACCAATTTATCCCACGTCGGGCAAGCCTATCACCTATATCAGCTTTGTTGGTTTCAAGGAAATTAACAACATCATTCAAATAATTATAGGTGCCCTTGAAGTTAGTGCCGCAGTCAGAACGGATCAAGGAAGGCATCCCTCTGCGGGATACAAATCTGTCAAATGTGGCTACAAACGCCTCGGTCGTAAGCGAGGAGACCAGTTCTAAGTGTACGGCCTTTGTGGAGAGACAAACAAAAACACACAAGTAGGCCTTAACAGTCTTGCTGTTTCGAAGTGTCGACGTTTTCACCAAAAAGGGACCTGCGAAGTCCGTGCCAACACCGTCAAACGTCCTGCTTTCAGTTACGCGATCTGCCGGTAAGTCCCCCATCAAGGGCTGCATGGTAGAAGCCTTGAGCTTATAGCAAGGGATGCAGCGAAAGACTACACTCCGAATAATTCTTCGGGCAGACAAAATCCAAAACTCGCGTTGCAAAATGGCCAACAAGGCATTACAACCAGCATGCGAATTTTTAAGGTGACGGTCAGTTACCAACAAGCGTACCAAATGACCGTCCTTAGGTAACAAAAGGGGGTGACGAGCCCCGTAAGGGAGGTTGGCGTTCTTGAGACGCCCTCCAACGCGCAAGAGACCCGTTTCGTCCAAAAAGGGGTTCAATTTAGATACAGCTCCCGACAATTTCGATTTCCCCGACTTGAGGATAGCAATCTCCCTTTCAAAATGCGCCAATTGCACAGAACGAACCCAAAAGGTGAGGGACTCCTGTCGTTCCTGTGGTGAGAGAAACGGTGTCAGTCGTTTCTGTTGTGGGTGCCTAAAATTAAAAACAAAACGCTTTATCCAAGCAGTGACACCTAACAACTTTTCGAGGGAGCTGTAACGATTCAACAAAATATCGGGGTCGAAGGCGCATTCCACCTTCTCAAGAGCGAGTGTTCGTAGACCCGGCAAATTAGAAGTATTCAAAACTGGCGTTCGAGGCCAATCAATTTCTGGTCGACTCAACCATTCCGGACCCCACCACAGCGAATGACCTATCAAACTAGGCGTCAAGCATCCGCGCGAGGCACAATCAGCGGGGTTGAGCTCACCTGGCACGTGTCTCCAAACAAGTTTGACTTCGGATTTCTGGATTTGGGAAACGCGATTAGCGACAAATACCTCCAAGGTGTGGACAGAAGCCTTCAACCAACAAAGAACAATTTGGCTGTCTGTCCAGGCGTAGGTCCCATCAATACAAATGCTTTTACCCAAAGTACTGGACACGTGATTCAACAAGCGTACAAGTAGGGCTGCTCCCGAGAGCTCCAATTTCGGAATGGTCAGAGATGTCCGAAGGGGTGCTACCTTGCTCTTCGCCATGATCAGGGAGACTCTCACCTGACCTGAGGCACTGACTGTGCGCAAGTACACCACGGCCGCGTGACCACGTTCCGAGGCGTCACAAAACCCGTGAAGGGTGGCCTTGTACTTCCCGGGAGGAAGGATGGGACGAGGCAAGGAGATCACGTTGACGGCAGGAAGTGAGGATACAAAAGAGGTCCATTCCTCAACAAGAGTGCCGTGCAGAGGTTCGTCCCAGGTCAATCCTGCTGTCCAAAGCTTCTGCAAGAAGCATTTTGCCCAAAATATAATTGGACAGATCCAACCGTTCGGATCAAAGGTTCTGGCGACAGTAGACAATACGAGACGTTTAGTCCAAGAACACGGCAATTTCAAGTCTACGTTATATGTAAAGATGTCTTGGACTGGTCTGTACTGAACGCCGAGAACAGCCATCATGGCGGGGTTGTCAACAATCTCAAACAAATGTGGATCTTGCTGATGATCCTCTGGCAAGCCTTCCAAAAGCGCTGGTGAGTTGGAAATCCATTTGCGCAACTCATAACCAGCGGAGGCCAAAATACCTATCAATTCGTCCCGCAGGAGGATCGCCTCGTCCGCTGTGGAGGCGCCCGAGCAAATGTCATCGACGTAAATATCGTCCTTCAAGATGGCGGAGGCTCTTGGGAAACGTAGGCCTTCGCGGTCTGCGAGCTCCCAAAGAGAACGTATTGCCAAGTAGGGGCTTGACCTTAACCCGTACGTATTTGTATTGAGCTCGTAGACGACCATGGGATCGCGAGGAGACTCTCTCCAAAGGATCAGCTGGAAGCGACGGTCATCAGGGTGGATAATCGTCTGCCTGAACATCATTTTTATGTCGGCCACAAAGACAACGTGATGTCGTCGGAAGCTGGTGATGACGTCACAAAGGTCCTTGACCAACTTGGGACCAGAATGCAAGCACTGGTTCAAGGATACGCCTGTTGAAGTCTGCGCAGAACCATCAAACACTGTGCGCAGCTTGCCAGTCGATGGCTTCAATACCGCATGATGCGGGAGAAAGTAATGCTCCACCGAACGCCAATCCAAATTTGACACAGACATGTGTCCCAACTGTTCATATTCCCTCATGAACTCAATATACTTCTGTCTGAGCTCCGGATCACGACCCATGCGACGCTCCATAGCCAACAATCTCTTTTCGGCTAAAGGTCGTGACTCACCAAGCGGAGGCCGAACAGACAGAAAGGGCAGCTTCGTGATAATCCGACCAGAACGGAGTCGACCAGTGTTGTTCTGGAAGAACAGCTCGCACTCCTCATGTTCTGGATTCAAACGGGCAACTTGAGGGGGCTCCTCTACCTCCCAAAACCTCTGAACTGCATCAGAGAGAGCAGAGCCTACAGCCAACAAATTATCAAGTTCGGGTGGAGGGGGGTCCCTAGGTACAGGTCCCATCAAAGCAAGTCCAAATATGGTCGGGATGGCAGTCAAACCATTTGGCACCAAGATCCGTTTCCCACCAATCAAAATTCCACCGAGGACATCAGAGCCAATCAACAAGTCGATTTGTCCCGGTGTGTCAAATTTGGGGTCTGCCAGTTCCAATCTCGATGTCAAATTCACCCCAGCAGCGGGTAGCTGTTTCTGTGGGTGCATACCCAAAATATTCTTCAACACAATAGCCGAGGTTTTAATCCTCGGGTGTGAAGATTCAACAGGGCCAAACAAAACCTTAACTTGCCCTTCAACATTAGAGGCTACGTCACCTATGCCCCGTATACAATTTGGAAATAAACCCATATTTAATTTAACCTGCCCTACTAAACAAGTGGAAACAATGCAACCTTGTGAACCTGTGTCCAATATAGCACGGACAACAACAGAGGTCCCCGTGGGTCCCCAGACCCTAACAGCAACCGTTGGTAGGATAACGGTCTCAATGGGGGAGGTTGGCGTTATAGGGCAGGGGTCAATGACCTATTGTTGCCTGGGCGGCGACCGTTGGCCAGGACCAGGCAAGTCAAAGCGAGGGTGCGGCTTGAAGTCCTCAAAGGCGCGATGACTCGATCCGCGCGCCATCCGTGGGGGGTCATAGTGACGCACCCGCCCAAAACGAGGTGGGCGCGAGTCAAGGCGGGGACGCTCCGCCAAAGGAGGGGAATACCTGGGGCAGCAGTCATGGTGCTGGTGACGCTGAACAGCACATTCAGGTGCGCGAGAGAGAGGAGGCGTGCGCACGCTACGGTTCTCCAAGCGGGGCGAGTGGCGATCAACTGAGCGAGGCGACTCTCGGCTACGCGCCGGTGAGCCTCGGCTGCCACCTTCAAAACACCCGCCCGTGCGCGGCGTCGGCTGGTTGGACAAGCGGCCAACCTCTCTGGCATTCATACAAAGAATGTCCAAATGCTGTCCTCCACAGTGAGGACAGGGGCGAGAATTTGGGCAGTCTCGCTGGTAGTGGGACACCAAACAAGAGAAGCAAAGGCGGCGGGCATTCGCGATGCGCCTACGAGAGGCGACATGCAGGTCCAAGAATGCCCTACAACTGGCCGTTCTGTGCCCCGTGACCTTGCAGTAGGAGCACTCCACTGGGCTCTGCGTGACTGCAAAGCGAGGAGGGCGCCGGTCAACACTGGCTCGGGTGTGAACGCGAGCCTGCTCCTTGACCTTGGGCGGCTGCGACTTAGCCGGCGTGTCACCACCGGAGTTGTCCAAGACCCGGCACTCATCCTCCAGGAACTTCTCCAGGTCAGCAAAGGGGGGCAGATGGGTCGCGCTATCCCCACCAAAGCGCTGTTCAAAACGCGACCTCAGGTCGGCAGGCAGCTTCTTCAGCACAATGTGCACCAATAGATAGGACCATTGGTCCACGGGCAGGTCAAGGCACTTAAGTGCGTTGATGGCCACCAAAAGCGGGTTCAACAGTTGGGTGCGCAACCCAGAGACCCGGGTGAGCGTCGGCAAGCCCAAAATCTGCTCAATGTGCGTGTCGGCGAGGCCACGCTTATTATGGTACCTACGGGTGATTAGGTCCCGAGCCGTCTGGTACGCCTCGTCAGACACGGGCAGATGCTGGATGAGGCCCTTAGCCTCCCCATCCAGAACCGACATTAGATAGGCCAACTTTTGTGCCGGCCGAAGGTCAGCCCTATCATTGACTAGGCTGTCGAACAAATTAATGAAGCCCAGGTAGCTTCCTAGGCAGCCATCAAAATGGGGGAGGTCCAAGGTAGGGAGCCTACTCACCAGCCCTGGTGCTGACCTAGGAAGCTCCTGCTTCAGGCCGGGTTGCCCTTCCCTATCGGCAACTAGTTGTCTCGCACTATTGGAGACAGCATCATACAGGTCTAAGACCTGGGCATAGTCTTCGCTGACCTTATTTCGCTGGTCAGCAGTGAAATCATTGATTGACACTTCAAGACAGCAAGTGCTGAAAGTGCGGAATTGCTGTTCCACACTTGCCAGGCGATCGTCAATCCGCTCGTACCTTTGAAGTAGGGCCTGCTGGCGATCAGGCCGGTTCACTAAAGCACTGGCTGAGGCAAACCAGCGCAAATCTGACGCAATAGCACCAGCAGCCGCACGCAAGTCCTTGATAGCTGACATAATCAAAATTTCAAAAGAGCCCGGACAAGCGTTAAACAATATTAACAATCAAAACTTATTTTTTCTCAATTCTTTGAAACCAACAAAGTATTAGCCTGTTTACTGCAAGTGCAGGCAAGTGACAGGTATTTACTGCCCAACAAAATTAAAGGTTTCAGTATATTGAAACAAACACAAAAGTTATCAAAGTTATAACTTATAACAAATTAATAAAGTTGAAACTTCAACTTAATTAATTAATTATTTGCAACAGACAGACTAACTGTGTTATTTATGATATACAATAGGAAGTAAGCACAGAATATGTGTTACCTAACAATATTATCTTTATATTATAACAAAACAAAGTTTATTAATGTGACCCGCCCAAGTGGCAAGGTCAAGTTGGTTGTTATGTTTATGAATATATGCAATAAACTAAATTTACTAAATTTATTGATACATACAGCTGTTATGTATCCAAACAAACTGACTTATTAATGCAACAACAAATTTAAGTTAGATTTTCCAACAATACAAATCAACAATTACTGATTGAGGTTATGTGACAATGTGTTTCAAATTATCTAGGTCAACTTATACAATTAAATATTATGTATTTTAGACAATAACTGACCTGACAAACACTACAATACTGTCTACAAGGTGAGATATATAGCTCATACAACACCAATCTGAGTTCAGATACAATCAACGGCTAAGCTAAACTTGTAAGTTTACAATATAGGCACAGTTAACCACGCTCTTGCTATCAAAAATTATGTCTAGAATTACCGTAGCCAGGCAGGAAGGTGTATCAGAAGTGCGCAGTGGAAGATGTAATACATCTACCTGACCACGATAGACAATGATCCAGACACAATGCACTGCGTTGCACAGCGATGAATTTAAATCAATCAATATCAATATTGGGTTTCACTCACCCGCTATCCTTGCTGATGTCAGGCTTGAGCTAAATTAGACACATTCATACAAGTATATTGGCCAAAATAAATGAATGAAGTATCTTATACTTAGCTATTAAGCTTCAAACGCGACGTTTTCAGGACACGTTGGCACGTGGAAGTCGATACCAGATTCACAGTTTTCACAAATGTCAATCAATAGTTCACAATCAATTTACCGTTGCCAGCACTAGATCAGGCGGCGTTCAAAGCGGTTTACTTATTCGCGTAGCTACAATGATGTGCTTTTCAAAAGGCGAACAATTATTTTTCGTACGAGTCGACAACGTGGTAATTTCTCAACGCGGGAAGAGACCGAAGTGACAGTTCAGTGTGACCATTGTCAGAAATTTTCAATAGACTAAACAAAATGTTACTCAATCGATCTAATCGATTTGTCTTATAATAAAAACGAATTCTATTTCAAACAATAGCTGTTCTCTTATATCGTAAATAAATAAATGTTCAAAATATTCTGGCATATTTTCAGATAGCGAAAACAATTTCGAAAGTTTTATATGACTACCCTAAAAAAGATAAATAATAGAGGCACAAATATAAGCCGACATCACAAAATCACACACAACGTTACACCAAATTCGGTTTAAAACCTTTCTAAAGTGACGTGCTTACATAAATTTGGAAATTGATTTTTTATACGTTTTAAATAAATACAGTAATCCGACATATTTCTAAATAACATTAAAGGCAACACGCGAAAAAGGCATTAAGTAATTAAATATACTTACCTAACATACTTAATGTAATTTTAGGTTGTGAGTTATTTGGTTATAAATAGGTACGTTATTAATCTGTCATCAATCATGTACTACTATGCTTGTTGAAGCTAGTAAGTAATTATTTGAATACACCTTATAAATAAAATTTATACCATGTATCAAATAAATGTGGGTACGACTTTTTATGGCCTTATTCGCAGGCGTTGATAGATGAAACATATTTATATAAATTATTTTCTTGGGACGACTTTTTTCTTACCTGAATGTTACACATTATAATAAAACTACGGTTTATGAATTGCTTAAGTACGGGTACTTAGAGATAACTTCTAAATTCAAGACAAATATCAGCTTAGTATATGACTACGATTGCTGCAAAGAAATTGAAACGTCCAATACGAATAAATTAGTAGTAAAACTATAGTTTAGTAGACAAGATTTAAAAATAACATCTTTTTTTGTTACTAACTTTAAATGGAAGTAACTTTTACCCCTCCTATCAAACCCTTCAAGTATTTATTTTGCAATGATAAGTTTTGAAGGACGTAATTCTCGATTTTAAACTTTCGCGATTTGTATATATCATACAAAATAATTTAGCGGGTCTTAATCGCGTTAACTTCATCATCATCATCATCAGCCTTTAACAGTCCACTGCTGGACTAGGCCTCTCCTTTGAAAGGAGGAATTGGCCTACTATACCACGCTGGCCAAACGGGTTGGTATAGGATTGTATCAAGTTTTCCTTCTCTTACAGTGCTGTTCTCTGCATAATTTGCTCCCTCTGTCGGCTCTTACGACACCCATGGGATGATATGGGGTGGTGACATTCCGTATTCTTAATCCGTCACAACACAGACATCCGTCACCACACGGACATCCGTCACCACATGGACAGTCTCTCCGCGACCACGCTCGGTGCAAGACGGACGAAACGTCGGAAACAAATAGGTATTTATACCTTAAATAAGTTAACGCGATTAAGACCCGCTAGATTATTTTGTAGGACGTAATTCTATGAATTGAAGACTGCCCAAAGGTTATAACGTCCATCTTCAATTCATAATAATCCGTCCAACCAATTTGATAGTGGATTATACATGTGTACACGCAAACATTGTTAATAGTATGTAGTACTCAATTTCAACGGTCAAGCAAGGCACTCAATCTTTTTCTTAGACATAATATACGCATGTATTTAATTTTACATATTTCATTGCGGAATTTTCATCTCTCTATCCACCGAACATCCAGTAAAGAATCATCTAATAATGGACACGGCTTTTACATCATCAAATTCAAACCAGACGTCACGAATGTCACGATATGTCCAAACTGTGACTAATGGCTTTACGCCACTCGCTGCAACTATATTTTGCTTACTCCTAGTAAAGTCCTCACTTTTGAAAGTTTCTATGTATTTACATAAATGCAAAGATTTTAGGTAATAATTTTGTGCTTATCATTCATTCATTCATAGTCTCACGCCTATAACCCCAAAGAGGTTGGCAGAGGTGTATTTCTACACCCACTTTTCGCCAGATATACTTTAGTCCCACGTAATAAGAGGCGAGCCTATTGCCGTACCGGGCACATTTCCAGACTCCGTGCTGCTACTGAGAATTTCGTGACAGAAAAACCCAACAACACTGCCCGACCCAGGAATCGAACCCGGGACCACCCGATACCACGCGCACATTTATGCCGCGAGACCAACGAGGCAGTCGTATAGGGTTTGATGTCGAGTTTTCCGTCTCTACGCAAAGATGGTATTTGCATCGTGTTATCCCTTAGTCGCCTCTTACGACACCCACGGGAAGATAGGGGGTGGTGACACTTGTATTCTATGCCGTCAACCACACGGCACTGCTTATCATAATTAAATATTCTAATCAACATGAATTAATGAAGGAAGAAGTACTTTTCAAGACTTCTTGTAAAATCTTCTAGACAAAATTACTTGTGTCTTATCTCATAACCTTAATACGTAACAAACGTATACGACTAACAGCCTAAACAGTCATTCACACCACTCCCCCAAACATCCAATCCCAAAACATCGTTCTCAACATTTCCATAATGTGCCCAAACTTGTCATTACAGCCGCCGCGCCGGCCCCAAATCACAGCATAACACAATTACGAAAGGGAAACACCAAATAAAATTGTCAAAATAAATAGATTGAAGGAATTAATTGTACGTTTGCCGGCAATATGGCCGTCGTTAAAAGTGTCATCCAACGGAGCCGAGTCATTCCAGTTTGTGTCAGTCGCGCCAGCCTCTACATTTTCATCGTTCAACGCTTGTGCGAATGAAAATTATGCTTTTTGAGGCGTACACGGGTTTCGGAAGTTTGGTTTATTGCTAAGTTTAAAGCAAGCTTTTTTATATTTTACTAGATATACTGCCTGTATGGTTAAGTAGATAAGTATGCGTTTGCTTATCGGGAGGTCCCGGGTTCGATTCCTGGGTAGAGCAAAAGTGTTACTGAGGTTTACCGAATTCTCAGTAGCAGCACGGAGTCTGGCAATGTGCCCGGAAACATACAATAGGCTCGCCCCCCTATTACGTGAGACCTAAAATTCATAAGGCGATGTGTAAGTGGACTATTACACCTCTGACTACCTCTTCGGGGACACAGGTGTGACGCCGTAGATATAGTAAATTCCGTTTCGGCTCCTTTATCTATGAGCTATCACGACGCTTCCGTCGTAATAGCTCAATAAAGATCTTTCAGCTGCACCCTACATTACTAAAAAGTTTAAACAAAATGCGTCCAATTGTTTTAACTTGAAAACGGACAAACCAACAAACGAACTAACAGACTTGCGTATTTACGGTTTTGATATGGAAGTATGTAAGTAATACAAGTTACAACTACATTTATAGCTTTAAACATACTGTAACATGTTGATCAATAAAGGCAACTGGAGTGCATCCACTGCACAATAGATAGTGCGCAGGTAGTAGACAAAACATTGTGGAAAGTTCGTCCCATATTTATCGAGACCTACCTATATAAATGGTTGTGTAACCGGGGTAGCTAGCTTTCAGAGAGAGATCGAAGATTTCAACACAGGAGCTTAAATCATATTTTATAACGTTTTTTTTTCTTTATAAAAGACAACTCCCGCACTAGTAATAAATCCTGTGTCGCGGGGGACTCTACAAACATACAACTAACGGACACAAAGAAAACCCAGACTCGAAACAACAATTTATGGATCACACAAAGTGTTGTCTCGTGTTGGAATCGAACCCACAACATTCGGCGCAGTGTCAAGCAGTAGTGGTCATTATATTTTATTAATATAATTATATATTATTAACATATCCGTGTGGTGACGGATTAAGAATACGGATTGTCACCACCCCATATCATCCCATGGGTGTCGTAAGAGCCGACAGAGGGAGCATAATTATTATGCAGAAAACAGCACTGTAAGAGAAGGAAAACTTGATACAAACCCTATACCAACCCGTTTGGCCAGCGTGGTATAGTAGGCCAATTCCTCCTTTCAAAGGAGAGGCCTAGTCCAGCAGTGGACTGATAAAGGCTGATGATGATGATGATGATGAACATAAAAACAGTTATCTCCAGACCTAAACAAATTACATAGAAAATGATACGTCTCTCGCCTAGTTTATAAAATGTACATTTATACCTCACCGAAAGAAGCAGAGCCTCAACATTTTTGTAGGACACAACAGATCCCGTTTTTAGTGCTTAGTTATATATAGAAAGTTTTATTGATGTACATATTTTGCCGCCAATATAGGTATGCTATTTTTCCTGTGGTACACGACAATAGGTACACGACCCATTTTTAGTTCTAAACTATGTAGTTTTAGTAGTATTTTAGTTCAGAACTATGGCCAATTAAAACAAATAGTTACATTTAGCGCCAAAAAGAGCATGTGATTGTCTGAAATCCGTGCAGTTAGTACCATTGGGCCATTGAGTCGCCTCGTCATATCCGCCGCTGCCGCCGGCGATCTGCCCTAAGTCGAACCACTGTTTCGTTGATACCCTCCTACATCCACGCCAATTTAAACCTTATTACTATAGGAAAGTAGGTCATGTTTTAGTGAAGGCTTAGGGGTTTATTGCAGCGTAAGGCCCGCTCGACAGATTCGTTCACCTCGGGGAAGAGGATATAGTTAGATTGGAGACCAGCTATGCAACGCAATGTATACGAGATATAAGTGTTTTTATTTGTGTAGATTATAGAATTGTTTTGCTACTTTTATCGTGTTTGTTTTTAGTATGATCATAGAAGAGGAAAAGTCCGTATGACTATTGTTCACCTAGTTGTAGAAACTATACATATGTACTTATTAAACATAGAAACACCCAGATCAAGACGAACATCTATGTTCGTGTATATAAATGTTTGACTTGAGCGGGAATCGAACCCGCAAATTTCGGCGTAGCAGTCGGCTACACTCCCGCTACGTCACCCGATGATCAAATCATCGTTTATAATTATAATCTCACTCACCTTCGTGATAACGACAAATATTATACAAGGTACTATTAATAAATACGATGAAACTCACTAGTAATTTCTAATTCTAAGTACCTTTCAATACCGCGGAGTAGAACTTAATGAACAATCTTCAATCGGGAAGCTTGCCCAGGGGGAAGTAAACCATCGTGGTCATTGAAACTTATTTTAAATTGTCTTTCGGTATATATACCAAGTACCTTTGTTTGGACGTTTGGAGTAACCAAACAAAGGTACGTGGAAAGACAATTTAAAATAAGGAAGTAAACTGATCTAGTTGACAGTCCCTCGGGTTCCTTACTGTTTGACTCGTGATCATGGGCTGTACACTAACGTTTTTGTAATTTTTGTGTATTCATATTCCGTCACTTTCCGTAACATACAATTCCACCATAGTTCTGAACATGATTGCGAGATGCCTACATTATAAGACGTAAGTGGATGCCCTGTTACACAAGATTCACACTGAAAGGCTACTACAGCACTTAATTTAGTAACGGCATTAATTGTTTAAGTAGGTATTATGTATGTTCCTATTTACTATTTACAAATAATTAATTACAATGTGAAACAGTTGCAGCTCCTTACAAAAACAAAATATGTACCATAACACTGGCGATTAAAAAGAGTGGCCACAAGTTTTATTGCACGTTCTTTCTCGTGGTTCTACCTATTGAATGTAGAAGCATTAAGTAAGTAATTTACTTTAAATTTTTGACGTTCGTTGAATGTAGAAGCATTAAGTAAGTAATTTACTTAAAATTTTTGACGTTCGTTAGATGCATAAATGATTTTGACTTTGACTTTGTCGCAGACAGATGAGGAGCCGGAGATTAAGCTGCACGGGGACTACTTTTTAACAACCCCATGAAAACCTCCTAAGATAATACGAAGATTACTTTAATGCAAGATACCTAATAAGAAAATGATTTCAAGGGTCACTTCGAAATGGATATTGTGTATACAGCATTGCTAAAAGAAGAGAAGGATTTTCAAAAAACACTCAGAACATTCTATGCAGTCTAAAACATTAGATACCATCAGACGCAAACTACTAAGAATAATACAATACTTTTGCCGGTATATGTAGATGGCACGGCGGTAACAAAGTGGTAAGTGTTGTTGGTTCGATCCCCAGACGGTACAAAGTTCTGTATGACTTACGAAATAAATTGCAGCTTCGAGTGACTTATTCCACTAAATGAACGTTTGTAAAATCCCCGCTCTACTGGTTTTATTCCTAATTAAAATCAGAGGATTCAAAAGTTAAAAACATTTCCATTAAACAAAACTTACCCAGAACTATGGGAACTGAGCAGTTTTAACAGAAGCCATGAATATAAATACAGTTGTCAAGTTGCCAGCTTATCTTTGCCTATTTACCTCGCGAACTTTCAGCTTTATCGCAGACCCGCATCGAAGGATGTAAGCTTGAATAAAGACGATTTATATCATTTATTTATATTAATTTATAAGTAAATACATCCTAGGCCAGTGATTTATTTTATATTTCATAGGTATAAATTTTAGTGTGTTTTTATGTTATTACATGTTTTTATGTTAATAAATTCGTTGGTCGCGCGGCATAAATGTGCGCGTGGGATTGGGAGGTCTCGGGTTCGATTCCCGGGTCGGACAAAATGTTATTGGGTTTTTCGTTAGGAAATTCTCAGTAGCAGCACGGAGTCTGGTAATGTGCCCGGTACGGCAATAGGCTCGCCTCCTATTACGTGGGACCTAAACATTCATGGCGAAATGTGGGTGTAATATTACACCTCTGCATACCCCTTCGGGGATACAGGCGTGAGTCTATAAAAAAAATAGAACCTTACTGTATTATAAAAGTGAAAGTTTGTTAGGATGGATGAATGTTTGTTACTCTTTCAGACGAAAACCACTGCACCACTGATGAAACCTTGCGTTACGAAGCTTTTACATCTGTATATCACATAAACGACTCACGCAGGCGGAGCCGCGGGCTGACGCTAGTAATTATGTAAATACTGTAAGACTTTCGCAATTTGTTTACTTACCTGGCGGGTCTCAATACAGTTATTATTAAAAAATACGAATACAACTTTACTCCACGCATGAACCCGTTTGCCAGCGATCCGGTAAATTCTAATACTACTTTTAACCTTAAAACGAAATAATGATATAGCTGACTGCGCTCAAGACACAATGAAATGGTCTTTATAAACTTTGATTTGTCATTCAACTACAAATAAGTAGTTACAATATAAAATATACTTTACTTTGAAACTGCAAGTGTAGGGTGGTAGGTGGTAGCAAGGGGTGGCGTCGGGTGGCATCGGGTGGTAGCATTTCCTTCCAACTGTCGACTACCCCTTATGTTAGACCTACCACCTATAAAGGTGGTGAATTTCACAGTTCGATGTGTATTACTGGGTTATTTGATATTACTTATATCGAGTGCAACGGTGACACCTGTTTGCTCGGTGGAATGGTTAATATGTATGTACGTTGTTGTTCGCAAGTTTTATTATGAAATAAAGTTTTATATCGAGATCGCTGGATTGCTGAATAGATATTGCCAGGGTGTTCGTATTCGCCCCCGTGGGATCTCCACCTTGTCGTGGTGGGGGGGCTCAGTAGCCGTGGTTGGGTCACCCACGGCGAAGCTAAGCGAGATCCCAGGAGTGGACGCTCCGCGTGGGCTTGACGGAGGCCTGCGCAGGATGCGTCCAAAGGGGTGGGTGTGAGGGACAGTTCTTCTATCCCTCGCAGTCGGGCGCGGTCGCGGGAGGAGAGGCGTGTTTGCCGTGCGCCCTATCTCGCGCGACCAAATGGGGGCGCACCGCAGAGGAAGAGGAGATGCGTTGTTGTCAGGTTGCCGTCCTTCCTTTCCTCTGCGGCCGCTGGGTGTTTTAGCGGCGGAGCCCAACACCTTCATTCGCCGACAAATGGGTTTCGTTCGGGGCCCGCCTGACCATCTAGCGGGCCAATACCCGTCGGGGGCAGCGAGGAATGCTTCGGTGATACCCAATTTTACCCAATTTATATATTTATTGATTACCAAACTTCGCCCAAGAATTCGCTCGAGTGGCTGTAGATTTTTTAAGATTTAAATTAGTCTTAATATAGGTACGAGTTTGAGTTAAATTACTGGACTTTCTTCAAAATCGGTTCATTCGTTTTTGCGTGAAAGAGACACAAACATCCATACATCCATTAAGCCACCCATACAGCTACCCTCACGAGTTTTCGCCAAAAACGCGCGCAGAATAAGGCTTATTTATTGGTATATAATATTTAGTCCATCTTGAACAGAACCACGCGGGCGGAGCCAAGCGCCGAATCTATATTTTCAGCAGCAATAGGTACAATATTTAAGGCTATAACAGCATTCAGGTGTCGGTTACGAGTATGACGTCATCACAGTGTGAGCGGAAGGTGGCGCTCATTTCTTTTTAATTTTCTCCATGGCCGCCGCCCCTAAGTGTAATCTATTTTTAACACAGGTAACGTTATAAAAATGCTGCGGACACTTAAAAATGTACGTCGTGAAAGATTTTAGCGAAGTTTTTTTTGTAATTTTAGGAGAGAAACACTTTTAAACGTATTTTGTTACCATTTTTGTTTAGCTCAGAAAAAGTACAGTGGTAGTCTAGTGGAAAGACTGACATACTGCTATGGAGAGGTTCGGGTTCACACTGAACAGATTTTCATTAAATTTTCAGTAATATAGGTAAATTATCCGATCATCAACTTTAATTGATTATTTAACATTTAAGTTAGTATATATTGATAAAATAGTGACAAGAAGTTATTGCTAAAATTGTGTTTGTAAAAAGTATAATAACTACACGGCCAAAGTTCGAGCGAACAGAACGGAGACTTGGTGTCAACGGACGAATTTGAATTTACATCTGCTACGACTTAAACCCGGGGAGTATAATACTTATTAAAACTTATCCAACACTCCACAACACCGAATTACTCGGCTCACCCCCGTGTGAGCTACGTCCAACACACATCTGGCTCAGTTCTGTCTCCTTTTGCTTGACTATATGTGGAAGCAAAATCGAGCATTAAACAACAGCCCCAGAAAAACACAATCTACAGATACACTTCACAATTACTACACTGTTTATTCTTGTCTATACTTCATATATTTGTGTACTTTTCTGTATTAGCTATTATTAGTTTAAACCTGTTACTTGTATACCTACTTACATTTTATTAATAAGTTGATTAAGTTCATCAGCTGAGATATTTCAATAGAAACCTTGTAAAAGTATTAGATAATTACTCTAAAGTATTCAAATTACCTAAATTGTTCTCAATTTCTTAGTTTCTACAATTAATTAATTTAATATATTTTTATTCATATACCCCCCTTTTCTTTTGTAACTTTTCTTATTTATTCTGTCTATACAATAATACTCAAGCCCCATCACATCTCTTCTCTTCTTTGACTTTGCTCAGCTGTTTCCTTTTTTTTTTTAGGTAATTTGTAATCCTTGGCAATGTCTACCCATATAATGACTCGGAAGGCAACGGCCAAGGAGGCGGAAAATAAATTAAGAATAACTCTGCTCGAGTTAAAGAAGTACAAGGATGACAACAGTCAACTATTAGGGGACGCGTTGACTGTAAAGAAGAAATTAAAATTGTGAATGACCGTATATCTGAGCTGAAGACACAACTCACGGAGCTGCATATAGAGCATATGGATGTCTTGGATCAACGGGACAGACTACGAGAAGAAGTTAGGTGTTTCAGCAGCTGCGACGAAATTTACTTCAGACAACTTAGCCGCAATGCGGAGTTAGAAGCAAGTCTCAATGAGGCTTATGGCAGAATTTCAACTCTAGAAGACACAATTGCGGCCTTTAACAATACTGCTACTCACAACTTATTCTCTGAGCTCCTGGGTGACAAAATTAATGCGCTAAAAGCTCTTAAATGTAACTGTTTCAAAAAATGTCTTAGTAAGAATAAATTTAGAAAATTGTTTAAGTTAAATAAATTAATTAAGAAACTTAGATCTGGTCCTAAGTGGTCTACCAAATTGAGTCAGTATGCACAAGATAACTGTAAATTAAATAAAGAGTGTGAGTCTCTTTTATTAAAGCGTGAGGAAACAAATGAAGAATTAGTTTCTGGTAGATTGTTATATGAACAACACACAAGTGAGTTGCAAGCACAAATATCAAATCTACAAGCTCAACACACTAGAACTATAATGGAACACCAGAATGAGACTCATGAATACATCTTAAAATATGAAGAAATTTCAAGAGTTGGTCGAGACAATTTAAAACAACTTATCTCATTATCCAACTCTAATAATTATTGTTCCAGTTGTACAACTAAGTGTGCAACTACACCTGCTGAATCATTAGAGTTGAATGCACATGGATGTCAGTATAATACACAAAACAAACTGCATCCAGTAAAGACTGACAGTAAGAATGTAATAATTTTTTCAGACCAACTGGGAGTGGGTTTAGGGAGCTTAATTGATCATTACACTGAGCAACCAGTACAGAACTTTTGTTCACCTGGAGCTCAGTCTTGTACCCTAGTTGATAAGATTAAGAATGCCGACTTGAATGCACAAACTACTGTCATCATATTGTATGGTGACAGCTCATTAGTCTCCAAAAACAGACTCATAGAATTAACAGACTTAATGATAATTGTTAGCACAAAAATAGGATGTAGCTTTATTATTTGGGCAGATAGGCAAATTAAATCTATTATTGTACAATAGGACATGTCATAGTGACAGTATTTTATTTTTTGACACTAATATTTTTATTAGTAATTTCTTTTTAACAAAAGATACTATGTATCTTTCTTATGTACATAGGCGACAACTTGCTAAATTATTAGCATTTAATTTATATACTGACAGGAGTACTACTAGAGTACTTAGGAATTTGGTAGATAATAGTTATACCAATAGTAGTATTGACACATCTATTAGTTTAAACTATTAGATGAGACAACAGATAGGCATTCATGTGTTTTAAACTTAGTTCATCAAAACATACAAGGCCTATCTGGCAAAGAATTAGAAATAGATTTATTTTTAAATAAACATAAGATTGATATCTTATGTATTACAGAACATTGGTTGCGAGGTGACCAATTAATATTTAACAATCAACATTACTCAGTTATAAGTGCATTCGTAAGAAAGAAGGCTATTCGTGGTGGCTCTCTAATATATGTATGTAATAGTTTGAAATGTAAAGAACGTAAGGATATAGCTAAATTTATATCGAGTGCACTGCTGAGATTTCTTGTGTTGAGCTTGAACAACATATTATAGTGTGTGTGTATCGACCACCACAAAGCGCCTTTACTCAGTTTGAATGCATTATAGAGGATGTCTTAAAACACATAATTTCTAGTAGGAAGTCTATAATAGTATGCGGCGACTTTAATGTCAATTTGTTAGAAAAATCACCAATTTGTACTAGGTTAGTTAGCTTATTTAGGTCATTTAATTTAAATGTTTTGTTCTCTGAACCAACCAGAATAACCTCACATTCGTCTACATGCTTAGATAATGTTTTTTGCAATTGTCTTTATTTAAGTAACGCTGTTTTAACTGACTTGACATCGGATCACTGCGGGCAAAAGGTTGTAATTCCAACTAATACAACCCCTAAAGTACAAGAAATTACATGTAGGCCAATGACCTCTGCTCGCCTCAAACACTTTAGTAATGATGTTGCTGCCAAGATCGCCAGTATTGACTTAACCGTTGAAGATCCTGATGAATTAAATAAATGCTTATTTAAAATTGTTAATAATGAGTACAATAATTTTTTTAAACTGAAGACGTTTGCAAGGAGCATTAAAGTAAATTTTTGTGATTGGGCAACAGTAGGTATATACAAAAGTAGAGCTAGGTTGTATGATCTATATGGTATGAAGAAATACAATTTTAATCCTGAATTTATTCAATATGTTAGAAATTATTCAAAGGTTTTTAAGAGGACATGTGCTTTAGCCAAGTCCTTATATTTAAGCAATAAAATCAAAGAATCCAAGAACAAAATTAAAACTACTTGGAGCATTATTAACAATGAGACTGGTCGAGCTAAATTGGTAGATAACAATTATGAATTAAAATTTAATGGTGAAATTATTACTAGGAAAACTGATGTTGCTCAGACATTTAACAATTTCTTTATAAACATACCAGTGAACACAACCAGCTGTCTAGATTCATGTCCAAGCAAAGCAGAAATGTTGGTTAGGGGCAATGTGAATAAGTGTGATGTGCTTTTTAATTTTAAATATATTGACACCAATGACATACTGAAGGTATTCAAGACGCTCAATAATAAAAAATCTGTTGACTTATGGGGCATTTCTGTTAAACTTGTGCGACAAATTATTTCTAGCTTAGCTCCATATTTAGCTGCAATATTCAACAGATGCGTAGATACAGGAGTATTTCCTGATCTAATGAAACACAGTAAAGTAATACCATTATTCAAAAAGGGATCAAAGAGCGACCCTAGTAATTTTCGGCCAATTTCTATCTTGCCTGTTATTAGTAAAATTTTTGAAATGATTATTTTGCGTCAACTAGAGAGCCACTTTCACACAAATAATTTATTTCACAGTGAACAGTATGGCTTTACTAAGGGTCGCTCCACCGTTGATGCCGGTGTAACTTTGTTAAAGCATATTTTTAATGCTTGGGAAAACTCGAAGGATGCCCTTGGTGTTTTTTGTGACCTATCAAGGGCCTTTGACTGTGTGGAACATAATACACTTTTACTTAAATTGAAACTTTATGGTATTAGAGATACCGCACTCAATCTTGTTGCCAGCTACCTTAGTGAAAGAAGTCAGTATGTAGATGTTAATGGGAGTAGGTCTCTAGGTTTGCCAGTAGGAATGGGCGTTCCACAGGGCTCTATTCTCGGTCCATTTCTTTTTTTAATATATATTAATGATTTGCCGTTTTTTGTAAAAAAATTATGTGATATTGTTTTGTTTGCCGACGATACGTCACTAATTTTTAAAGTTGATCGTAATTTAAGTAACTTTGATACCGTCAATAACACTCTTGCACAAGTATTAGATTGGTTTTCGACAAATAATCTGGTAATCAACTCAAGCAAAACCAAATGTGTTAAATTATTTTTGCCTAATGTCAAAAGTGTTCCTATTAATATAATTTAAATAAGGAAACAATTCAACTAGTCGAATCAACCGTATTCTTAGGTGTAACTTTAGATTGTAAGCTTCAGTGGGGCGCCCAAATATCATGTCTCGCAGTAAAACTTAGTTCTGCAGCGTTTGCAGTTAGAAAAGTTAGGGAATTCACAGATATATATATACTGCTAGACTAGTTTACTTTAGTTATTTTCACAGCGTAATGTCTTACGGAATAATGTTATGGGGTACAGCTGCTGATATATAGACTATTTTTGTCATTCAAAAAAGGGCCATACGTGCAATTTATAAGTTAGGTGCTAGAGATTCGTTACGTGATAAATTTAAAGAAGTAGATATATTGACAGTTGCATCGCAATATATATATGCTAACTCAATGTACATTAAGAAAAACTTAATTCTATACCGCAAAAATAGTGATTTGCACAAAGTGAACACAACGAATAAGCATAAACTGGTGGGAACTAACTACCGTCTACATAAAGTTCAGAACTCATTTGCGGGGATTGGTATACGATTTTTCAACAAATTGCCTCTTGAAATAATGAATTTACCCATGCACAAATACAAACGGACAATTAGGAACTTTCTTTTACAAAGAGGTTATTACACTATTAAGGAATTATTAAATGATAAGACACTGTGGGAATAGGCTTAGGCTTGTTTAACTCACGATTATTTTATTTACATGTTAAGTGGAGGTGCCTCGTGAACACATGATTTTTGCAGGATTTGGATATTTTTATGATTTGTTGAATGTAGTTTAACATTATTTTATCCCTGATCAAATCATTGTTCACTTGTCACCTTCACAAAATTCTTTCTACATTTGCATTCCTTCACGCGTTCCACTAACTTATGTTAATAATAACGATCTGGAAAATGGAGGTAATTGGCGGTCATGGTCAGTATACCAATAGATTGTTTCTTACTGCTGGTTCGTATACCGTTATGGTCATGCTCGCTAAAATGCCATTTCTTGTGGTGGCGTCGTGTGTCGGGTCATCCCTGTCCCTCTAATATGGCGAGAGGGATGATGGCTGGCACATGCGTCATACTCGTGAACGGGTGCTACTTGCGATGACTGGTCGATGACGGTCTTGCGGGCTGGTATTAGATTTTAATATTTAACTGCATCATTTCCATCATGGTTCTGATCACTTTCGCGGATTGCCTGCATTATTAGGTATATATAATGTAAGTGGATGCTCCTGTTTCACCATGTCTATTCTGAGGAGGCTAACCAAAAGTATTATGCTTGAGTATTATTATGTACAGTAAATATATACAAGTGATATAGAAGGTGTAACAGTTGCAGCACCTTACAAAATGTAAATTGTGTATTATGCAAAACCTGGCGATGAAAAAGAGTGACCGTGAGTTTTATTGCCCGTTCTTTCTCATGGTTCTACCTATTGCTTTGCGAACGTGGCAGTAAATGTAAATGTAGAAGCATACAGTAATAATGTTTTAAATTTGAGTATAAGTAATTATTTTATAAATTTATTACCTATTTTGACGTTCATAAGCGTCACATTGTGACCCAAATGAATAAAGGATTTTGAATTTGAATTTGAATTTGAATCACAGATTGGAAACTGTGACCTAAAGCTAAAAATTTATATGCGGAGGTAAAAAAAAACTTCAAGTTTATTTGGCTTTTATGGGTAGGTACGAGAAGGTAGCAGTTCTATTCTTAAGATCAAAATCATAGCTATTTTATTTAGATTGCTCTGAATGTCAAATTGTCAACGTAAGCAATTTCTTTTAAACTTTCTACATACATAAAACTCAGCCATATTTGTACCGACCACCACAACCAATTAACCTAGCAGAAGGGTATTAAGGTAATTTGTACCCAAGCCACAATATTAAGTAATGTCATAATACATTTCGACTTAAGAACCCGCCCTTTTTAAAGATAAAAAAGATCTTGCTTTTTTAAACTTAAAATGGCGTGAGCATTTAAATTTAAAATAAAAATTGGAATGCCAAGCCACGTGATATACCTCAAAAAAATAATAAGTTTGATTTCCGAACGGCGGTAAGTCTTCAGAGGTTCAGCGTTCACAGTGCACGTGACTTGTTTATTAATAAGTCGCGACCACGTGCTTCGTCTGCCCTCTTACCCGTCCTACCCCTCCTACCTCTCCTCTCACCCCTCTTCTATGTCCTCTCATTTACATACTTCGCCCGCAACGCTCCGGACGCATGAAAATTTCAAACACTGGTAGGTACGGCGCGTAAGTTTGCCGCCGAGAATTTCAGTGGAGTGGAAAATTAAAAAGTACATCGTTGGATGTAGTAAAAAATCGTTTTACTGAATGGAGTCGATAAATTGACGTGTTTATTTTCACATTACCTTGTAAAAGTACTTATATTTTGTGCAGTTTATCTATACCCACTTAATCTTCCTATTGGGATGTTTGAATGGATACATATTCTGAGCTAAATTCATTGCGAAATGCATTTCTAAACTGAGAAGAAACTGAACCAAATTTCAAATACTGAGAATTATTATAAACTAACTGACCCGCGCGAACATCGTACCGTCATATTTTTTCCAAATATTAGCTTCTATTTTTAAATATATTTTTTTCATTCAAACCTCCTGACAATAACGAGCACATTACAGCATTTATGCAGTTTGGTGCCGGCGTTTGGGAGACATGCATGTACAAACATTTCGGTGATTCATTTTTATACATATAGATGACTTACTAGACAAACGTCGTCATGCTTAAGGTTAAATAAATCATATCTACTTCAGGGCCGCGCCGATCCAATCCAGCGCCTGTGTGCAACATCTATGAAGCGCCTGTGTGCGAATCTAAGAGGCGTCTTTATGTCGTCCTTTATCGAAATAATTTTAATAATTAACGCATATCCCGGCGCGTGGCGCCCCTATTACCATCTATTACCCTGGCGCCTGTGTGCGATGCGCACATTGCACATAGGGACGGCTCAGCCCTGATCTACTTATTTGATTTCAAGCAGTTCCATACAAATTATCCGTCATTATTTTCTACAGTAGGTACAAATAGCATTTATCTTCGGTGGAAATCGAACCACAACAAGCAGACAAGGTCGCTAACCAATAGCTACAGCCAACAATAATTGATAAACAAATAAACATACATTCGTGTGATTGAACTTGTAGCCTCTACGTAGCGGTGCAACGGTCGACACACAAGACTGTTACTCTACACTAAAATGAGCTATGACTTTCAGTGCTTGATTTATTTAGACAGTCTAGTAGATATCATCTCCTACCTGTCTGAGTCATCTGTCATACGACTGCGAACACGCAGCCTGTGATGGATGACGTCCATTTGGCAGCCGTACTGCCACTCAGTCCAAACTATTAGGATTTATCTTAGAATCTTGGCACCGACTTGTAAACAAACTCCGGTTCGTTTACCTTCGTGAATAATGTCCATATTAATAAGGGTATTTCGATACAGCTGGAAGTGTTTCACATTTTAGTCGTATTGACGGTTTGCTTACTATACTTATGTTGAAAATAAAACATTTGTTATCTGATAACAGTAATTGGTGGACGTATATATTTTTTTCCTAAATGCACCCTAAAACTGTAAGTCTCTTTATCAAAGATAACCGAGCAACGACAACCCAGCTTACTAGACGGCAGACGTAAGGCAAACACTTTCTTACAACACGTTAGACTTATACGTCTTACATAAGACCAATCCCAACACTAGTTATGAATTATGACGTACCGCAAATTTGAAACGGCCAGTTAGAATACATTATTGTAGCCCCCTTCGCCCCGCATACCTCACTGCATTGACATAATTGTTTGTTTGTAGAAATGAAAACATTAGGTGTCTAGTAGGCTGGGTTGTCGTTGTAACCTAGTGAAGAGCTGCTATGCTTTTTTATACGTTTTAAATAAATACAGTAATCCGAAATATTTCTAAATAACATGAAAGGCAACACGCGAAAATGCCTTAAAGTAATTAAATATACTTAATGTAACTTTTGGTATTGGTGGTAATATTGGTGCTCAATGCAAAAAAAACAGTGTGCCTGCCAATCCCTCGGACTCAGCACAGACCCATAATGTGCGCCATTGAACCAATTATTCGACCAACAATTGTACCTTTCAAGCGTCGATTTAATTACAGCAAGGCCAACTGGGACAAATACTCCGAAACAATAGACGAGAAGCTTACAAATTTAGCACCGACTTCGAAAAATTACAATAAATTTGTAGAAATAGTAACGACTGTATCAAGAAGGTATATCCCCAGGGGTTGTCGTTCATTCTATATTCCAGGTATGTCTGCTACATCAGCTGAACTCCTTAGACAGTACGAAGATCTTTTCAACAGAGATCCATTCTCTGAAGACACCATTGAGCTGGGTGAGAAACTCCTTGCAGAAATAAAAGAAAAGCGTTGCGCCAAATGGATAGACACCGTCACAAATATTAACTTAACCCAAAACAGCAGGAAAGCTTGGCAAACTATCCAGAGGCTAACCAGTGACACTCCACACGCTAATCCACCAGCTCAAGTAACTGCAAACCAGATTGCCCATCAGCTGTTAATGAACGGCAAGCCCCCTCTCCGACTGAAAAAGATTCCAAAAAGAAGAACCTTAGTAGACACAACCGAATCGTCTATCTGTCGTCCTTTTGATCTGCCTGATATCATCTGTGGCATTAAGCAACTGAAACGCGGTAAAGCCTCGGGACTCGACAACATATCTGTGGAGCAAATCCAACACTTTGGACCATTCACCGTGTTATGGCTCCTAGGATTATATAATAGTTGTCTGGACTCGGTGACAATACCTAGTATGTGGCGGAAAGCTAAAATAATTGGGACCTTAAAACCTGGAAAATCAGCTGACGACCCTAAAAACTTCAGACCAATCTCACTCCTCTGCCACACACTCAAATTATTTGAAAGACTACTACTAAACCGTCTCACTAGCCTCGTGGACCCTAAACTCATCCCAGAGCAAGCTGGGTTCCGCCTCGGAAAGTCTTGCTGAGCCAAACCCTTAACCTTACCCAGCATATTGAGGACGGATTTAAGATGGGCAAAGTGACGGGCGTGGTCTTTGTTGACCTTTCAGCCGCGTACGACACAGTTAACGTTAAACGTTTGCTATGGAAAGTGCAGAATATGACAGAGGATAGCAAATTTGTTCGAGTTCTCGGGGAGCTGCTCCAAAACCGACGTTTCCAGGTACATTTAAACTGTAATAAAAACCGTTGGAGAACCCAAAAGAACGGTCTACCCCAGGGGAGTGTCCTGGCACCAACGCTCTTTAATATATATACTAATGATCAGCCTACGAGCCCAAATACAACCCGCTTCCTTTATGCCGACGATTTGGCATTGGCGTCACAGGGATCCTTTGAAGAGGTAGAGGACAACCTCAGCGGTGCTCTCCAGACACTGAGTGTCTACTACGATGAGAATGCCCTTAAACCAAACCCTTCAAAATCGCAGTCATGTGCATTTCATCTTTGCAACAAAGAAGCAGGCAGAGAGCTAAATATTCAGTGGCGCGGTTTACCCATCAACCACTGTAACTACCCTGAATACCTGGGCACAACGTTAGACAGATCACTCACGTTTAAAAGAAACTGCGAGAACATCAAGCAAAAAGTTACAGCTCGTAATAACCTCCTGCGAAAATTAACAACCACCAACTGGGTTGCCCAGCCAAAGGTCTTACGCACTACTGGATTAGCACTAAGTTATTCTGCAGGTGAATTCGCGTCACCCGTCTGGAGCCGTTCCGCTCACGCACAGAAAGTGGATATAGCGCTAATCGAGACGTGTCGGATTATTACGGGCTGTCTGAAGCCGACCCCGACTCAAATACTGTTTCCACTTGCAGGCATAGCTCCACCCAGTGTTCGCAGGAGTATAGGAAGTTCCGTGGAGAGAGCTAGACTAAAACTCGACGAACGGCACCCTATGCACAACTATCGACCAGTACCTCCAAGGCTAAAAAGTCGAAAGAGTTTTTATAGATGTGTTGCGGCGATCGACAATGAAGTCTCCCAAGCCAGACAAGACCTATGGACGGCACAAAGCTCACTTCCTTCCCCTTTTGTCCCTATTTCGGAAAACCTGCCCCCTGGTCACGAGCTTCCCAGGTCTACATGGAAGTCCATAAATAGATTGCGGACCCAAGTTGGACGGTGGAAGGAAAACCGAGCCAGATGGGGTTTCTTGGACGAATCCGAAACCATGTGTGAGTGTGGCAGTAGCATACAGTCAATGCTCCATCTACTATCGTGCCCTAACTGCCCAGACACATGTTCGCTTCAAGACGTAATGAACGCCTCCGAAAATGCAGTAAGGGTGGCTGCGTACTGGGCAAACAAAATTTAATGCATTACAATTTGAGACTCGTCATTGACACGAAAGAAGAAGACAATAAAAACAAGAAATTACCGACGATGTAACGGGTAAAAAAATTATGAAATGCAGAAAGTAATAAAAATCTTCACGCATTCATAATCCCAAAATGTTACGGTATATCTTTCTAGTCTAAAACTAAAATAAATGCATTGTTCCGTTAGAACAATAACACTCATAGCAACCCGTACCATCCCGGAAAACAAACAAAAAAATCTCTTGCACTATATTTTTGTTATAAGCCACATCTCACATTTTTGATTTATTGCCGCGCGAGCGAGTGCTGGAGAAACTTGCCGCGGCCATTCCTCAGGCGGGTGAATTGGACCCATGAGACCGTGCCATGAGACTACATATAAATGTTATTTTTGCACCAAGGATTCTGGCTGCATTGCCTGCTTCTGTCTTATTTTTCTGATAGTAACTGATTGGTTTATTTACCTAATCATCATAACAACTCATATCTCCACAGCTCGTTTAGTACGCAACCCATTTTTAGTTCTAAACTATAGCCAATTTAAACAAATTGTTCCATTTAGCACCAAAAAAAAGCATGTGATTGTCTGAAATCCGTGCAGTTAGTACCATTGGGCCATCGAGTCGCCTCGTCATATCCAAGGCTGCCGTCGGCAATCTGCCCTAAGCCGAACCACCACTGTTTTGTTGATAGCCTCCTACAGCCAAGCTGATTTAAACCTTATTACTATAGTAAAGAAGGTCATGATCAAGTGAAGGGTTAGGGGTTTATTGCAGCGTAAGACCCGCTCGACTGATTCGTTCACCTCGGGGAAGAGGATATAGTTAGATTGAAGATCAGCTATGCAACGTAATGTATACGAGAGATAAGTGTTGTTATTTGTGTAGATTATAGAATTGTTTTGCTACTTTTATCGTGTTTGTTTTTAGTATGATCATAGACGAGGAAAAGTCCGTATGACTATTGTTCCACTAGTTGTAGAAACTATACATATGTACTTATTAAACATAGAAACACCCAGATCAAGACGAATATGCATGTTCACCCACGTAAATGTTTTACTTGAGCGGGAATCGAACCCGCGACGTTCGGCGTAGCAGTCGGCTACACTCCCGCTACGTCACCCGATGATCAAATCACCGTTTAATTATAAACGGTTATTTGATAATCTCACTCCACTTCGTGATAGCGACAGATATTACAAGGTACTAGGTATTAATAAATACGATGAAACTTACTAGTAATTGCAAATTCTTCTAAGTACCTTTCAATACCGCGGAGTAGAACTAAATGAACAATATTCAAGCGGGAAGCTTGCCTAGGGGGAACTTAACTGATCTAGTAGACAGTTCCTCGGGTTCCTTACTGTCGCAGACAGATGAAGAGCCGTAGATTAAGCTGCATGGGGACTACTTTTTAACGACCCATGAAAACCTCCTAAGATAATACGAAGATAACTTTAATGCAAGATACCTAATAAGAAAAGGATTTTGCTAAAAGAAGAGAAGGGTTTTAAAAAACACTCAGAACATTCTATGCAGTCTAAAACATTATATACCATCAGACGCAAACTACTAAGAATTAAACAATATTTTGCCGGTATAGATGGTACAGTGGAATAAGCGCTAACAACGTGGTAAGTGTTGTGGGTTCGATCCCCACACGGTACAAAGTTCCTTACGAAATAAATTGCAGCTTCGAGTGTCCTTATTCCATTAAATGAACGTTTGTAAATCCGATACGACCCAGGTTTCATTCCTATTTAAAATCAGCGGATTCAAAAGTTAAAAACATTGCCATAAAACAAAACAGACCCCCATCGAAGGATGTAAGCTTGAATAAAGACGATTTATAGAATTTATTTAAGTATATGAATTTATAAGTAAATACCTACATCCTATGCCAGTGATTTATTTTTTATTTCATAGGTATACATTTTAGTTCGTTTTTATTTAATTATAAATAGAATTTTACTGTATTATAAACTAGCTTTTGCCCGCGGCTTCGCTCGCGTTAAATTCCGGCTAACACAAATCTCCTTTGTTGTTTATGGAATAATGGGTATGCGGGGAATTAAGACATTTTCACCTTTTGACGTCCCACTCATTATAATTGCTTTAATAATGTTTTGTCCTAGGTGTTTTACTAATAGCCGTTTGCCATTACATAGTTTTGGTGCGTTAAGATTCTACATTAATAGGACTGGAACATCAGCTTTCAGTCATAAGTTGTGTGAAGGCACTGCTGGTAATTGTAAAGAGTTCAGAAACTCTATAGGGTACGAAATAACTTGGTCAGTATCCATGACATTATATACCGAAAAGTACCTACTCAACAACATTACCTTACATACAGTCAAATGTCAAAGCTATGGTCCAATATGACTCTGAACACACCTTCGCGTTTATAAAATTAGTAGAAGTGAAATCGGTACCTACATACATACACACTTTCGCATTTATACCTTATACTAGCTGACCCGGCGAACTCCGTATCGCCTTTTTAAAGTACCTTTCTTAAGTATTATATATATCTTCGTAATGTATGTATATATGTAATAATATATTGATTTTCCATCTGCCATATTTGATCACGAAATAGATGTTATATACAAATGCCACATCCGTTATAACGGCGGAGCCGATACCCATATTGATTTAATAGAATTTTCCCATCCGCCACCTTAGATTTTCCATCCGCCATCTTCGATTGCCCATTTGCCATCTTTGATCACGAAATATATGTTGTATTTGCATTCCTCATAGCTTAAAACATCGGAGAGGATACCCATATTGACTTTGAATATTTTTTCATCCGCCATCTTTGATCACGAAATAGATGGTGTATTTGGATTCGCCATCCCTTAAAACATCGGAGACGATAACCATATTGATTTTTTAAAACTTTCCCATCCGCAATCTTTGATTTCCCATCCGCCGTCTTTGATCACGAAATAGATGTTGGATTTGGATTCCCCATCCCTTTAAATATTGGAGACTATACCCATATTGATTTTAAAAAAATATCCCATCCGCCATCTTTGATCACGAAATAGATGGTGTTTTTGAATTCCCCATTCCTTAAAATATCGGAGACGATACCCATATCGACTTTAAAAGGAAATCCCGTCCGCCATCTTTGATTTCCTATCCACCATCTTTGATCACGAAATAGATGTTGTATTTGGATTCACCATCCCTTAAATCATCAGAGACGATACCTATATTGATTTTTAAAATGTTTCCCATCCGCCATCTTTGATTTCCCATCCGCCATCTTGAATCACGAAATAGATGTTGTATTTGGATTCCCCATCCCTTTAAACATCGGAGACGATACCCATATTGATTTAAAAAAAAAACCCATCCGCCATCTTTGATCACAAAATAGATGGTGTTTTTGAATTCCCCATTCCTTAAAATATCGGGGACGATACCCATATCGACTTTAAAAGAAATCCCGTCCGCCATCTTTGATTTCCTATCCGCCATCAATGTTGTATTTGGATTCTCCATCCCTTAAATCATCAGAGACGATTATTTGGATTCTCCATCCCTTAAATCATCAGAGACGATACCCATATTGATTTCTAAAATTTTTCCCATCCGCCATCTTTGATTTCCCATCCACCATCTTGAATCACGAAACAGATGTTATATTTGGATTCCCCATCCCTTTTAACATCGCAGACGAAACCAATATTGATTTTTTTAAATTTTCCCGTCCGTCATCTTTGATCACAAAATAGATGTTGTATTTCGATTCCCCACCCCTTAAAATATCGAAGGCGATACCCATATTGATTTTTAAAAATTTCTTATCTGCCATCTTTGATTTCCCGTCCGCCATCTTGGATCACCAAATAAAATTCATATTAATCAGCGTCCCGAAAATCTCGAAAACGATACCCATATAGATTGTATCCTATTTGTTTAGCCTTTTTTTTGCCTTTGACCCAACCCCCCCCCCCCCTTCTCGTTTGACCATTTTATTATTTTTGTCTGGCCCCTAAAAGTTGTGGCGTAATTTTATATGGCCTATAGCCTTTCGGAATAATTGGGCTATCATAGACAATAACAATTTTAAAATCCGACTGCTAGTTCCTGAGATTAGCCGACATTATCTTTTAGCCTTTTTAGCCTTTGCCCGGCCCCAAAGGGTCGAAGCGTTATGTTATAATTATAGCCTATAGCCTTCCGGAATAACTGGGCTATCGTATACAAAATGATTTTTTCAGATCCGACTGGTAATTCCTGAGATTAGCGCTTGCAAACAAACAAACAAACTCTTCCTCTTTATTATATTAGTATAGAAGTATAGATAGTATAGATAGATGTAAAAGCAAAATATGGTTATTGTGGGTTATCCTTGAAAGATAGACATAATTATATCTACCATCGCGGACTTTTTTATAGATCTATTAAAGAGGTACAATCCCATCATACCTACATTGTTTTGTTATAACTCAAAAGGTTTTGGCAGCGTTTTCGAGGAAAGCTCCCGATCGGCTCATTTTTTTCCGCGTCGAACTAATATCGTCGTAATATCGTCAGTTTGCACAAAACCTAAACTTATTATACATTAAAACCTTCCTCAGGGATCAGTCTCGATGTTGTTGAAAACCGTATAAAAATTTGTCCAGTACTTTTCGAGTTTTAAGCGAAAGACAGACAGACACCGCGGCGGGCGACTTTGTTTTATAATATGTATAGATTAGTAGGGATAAGCCAAGGCAGTTACAATAATTATTAGTTTATATAAGCGAACAATGTAATGACAGTGCACAATTTAACAATGTGTGACAATGTATGATGAGACAGTACTGACAGATAGCACATGCGAAGCACTCTATTACTACACAGCGCTTGCGTTTTTACTGTCAATTGGTAGGTAGTAGGTTTGTCCCTACAAATTTCGACCCTCTAAAATCCCTCCCAGATTATTTTTTGCAACTTATTGTATCCTATGTGTTTTTTCCTGGTTCTGAGCTACCTCCCCACCAATTTTCAGCCCAATCTGTTCAGCCGTTCTTGAGTTATAAATAGTGTAACTAACACGACTTTCTTTTACATACAGGGTGTAAAAAGACCCTTAACGAAAACTGAAACCCCATATTGTACCAAACATTCCGAACATTTTTTGCTTCGGCATCATACCTGGGAAATTACTGGTTCAGGAGATATTGAGGCTCAAAGTTAGTATGGATTTTTTGTAATTAGGCACAAAATCAATGCATTTACCCCGCCAACCTGTTCTATAGATGTCCTATGCACACATGGATTGGTAAGTATTTCGAAAATTGCACGCGCACATTTTTTATAGCGACTTAAAAAAGTGAATACTTAAAAAAAATGTCGTTTCCCAGGTTTTATTTTTGCTTAGTATGACTTGGCATGATGTCCACAACGAGTAGACTTCGGCTTGGTGATGGGTCTTGTGACAACCTGTATATAGATGTGAAAGTTTGTTAGGATGGATGAATGTTTGTTACTGTTTCAGACGAAAACCGCTGAACAGATTTTGATGAAACCTTGCGTTACGATGCTTTTACATCGGTAACGGTATATCACATAAACGACCCACGCAGGCGGAGCCGCAGGCGGAGCCGCAGGCTGACGCTAGTAATTATAAATGCTTTTAGACTTTCGCAATTTGTATACTTACCTGACGGGTCTCAAGTGTCTCAACACAGTTATTATTTTTAAAAATTCGGGCAGGTTCGCACCTGCCCGAATTTTGTCTGACCTGCGCACCGAGGAGGGTTCTGTACGCATTTTACCTTATTTGAGGTTGGTGCTAATTACGCTAGTCCTCTAAATCTGTATGAGCGCCCATACAACTTAGAGGACTATCTTAAAAGGAGTCTACTATGTATGTATGGGGACACCCTTAAATTTTCCACTTTTTTATTTTTTGTAATTTTTCCTTTATTTGTGCTGTAAGACCCTGCTTTTGGCCAAATTTTAAGGACATAATTCTCGATTTTAAACTTTCGCGATTTGTATACATCATACAAAATAATTTAGCGGGTCTTAATCGCGTTAACTTCATCATGATGATGAAGTTAACGCGATTAAGACCTATTCAGTCAGTAACGCAAGGATTTTATATATTAAGATTATTCATGTTTATTTATTATTATATCATTGTTTACTTCATCATCATCAGCCTTTAACAGTCCACTGCTGGACTAGGCCTCTCCTTTGAAAGGAGGAATTGGCCTACTATACCACGCTGGCCAAACGGGTTGGTATAGGGTTTGTATCAAGTTTTCCTTCTCTTACAGTAGTGTTGCCCAAATTCAGTCTTGGTCTTGCAGTCTTGGTCTTGTTCTTGCGTTTTTGCAAGACCAAGACCAAGAACAAGACCGCGTATTTTTAGCAAGACCAAGACCAAGACTGATCGTGCAAGACTTGAGCAAGAACAAGACTAAGCCTGCAAGACTCTTGCGTCTTGCAGCTAGGACTTAGCGCTATTTCACGGAGTAGTTAGGTGTAACAGTTCGGTGTATAGGTACGCTTAGGAATTCTATGAGACGCAAAAAACTGTATCAAAGAATATGAAAAACTGGACCTATGCGCATTACGACTAATAGGTACCATAAACATACCTACATAGCGAATAAAAAAATATCCATTAAAATCAAACTGAGTGCATGCATAGTTATGTTTTAACCATTGGCACTTTGATAATGCGGCATCAAAGGTTTTGTACTTACTTCTCAAAGAAATTTGCCGCTTTTCGGAAGTACATGGTTATGATACACGCGCCGGCGGCTTCTTTTGAAATCATATACAACAATCGTTGCCGCCGCGCCGAAATCACAACATTTGACACTATTTGATTGCCGCCACAGGGCGTAGGTAGACTCATGCAAAATAATTTCGAATTTTAAGAGTACCTACAGGTGTTCCAAAGAATAAATAAGTTTCAGAGTGCTTAGAATGAAAATGAATACATTATACTGATCACGCAAGCAGTATTATGATTAGGATAAAATGGTAAGGATAGGTAGTAGATGTCATAATAATTTATTCTAGTAAGTATACAGGGTGTCCGAGTTAGGCCCAACAATATTTAAAGGTGTTTATCTATATCAAGTTTGGAATCGTATGCGTAAATGTTAATAATGAAAGCGAAACTTTTTTTTCCATACAAAACTAAAAAATAATATATTTTTTTGTGTTTTTTTCGACAACCCTAACAACTCTATAGTCGTGGTTGTGGCACGCACACACGTATACTATCACCCGTCATCCCCGCTCCTCCACGCCACCCGCGCCATGTTCAGCGCACGTGCACCTACTTAAAAAAAACTTTCTGTAAGTTATGCAATTAATCGCATGATGTAATAACTTGCATAGGTACACATTTTAACTAGTTTAATTATTATCATCATCCTAACCTTATCTGTGGTCTAATTAGTATCTAACTAAACCTAACTGGATAACCTACCTGCCTATGATTAGGTACAATTATTGATGAATAGGAAAATAAATTGCGATTATTTTAAATCGAAATGTAACAGGTGCCTAGATAGAACCTGACACATTACAAGTAATTCGCTTATCTTAATTCTAATCTAAAAATTTAATTATCTGAATTAAAATACAATACTAAATTTATTTACCTATCATATCACCAAATAATGTCAAGGTGCATTGCTTACCTTAGGGTACCTAAACCGAGGGAGTGAGAGTGATTAAAAATATCATTACTAATTTAAATAGTAATAGACTGATAGGTAATTGCAAGACTTGCAAGACTCTTGCTGCAAGACCAAGACCAAGACCAAGACTGGGAGCGCAATACCAAGACCAAGACCAAGACCAGGTGTATTGGCGCAAGACCAAGACCAAGACTGGCTAAGTCTCGTCTTGTTCTTGCATTTGGGCAACACTATCTTACAGTGCTATTCTCTGCATAATTTGCTCCCTCTGTCGGCTCTTACGACACCCATGGGATGATATGGGGTGGTGACATTCCGTATTCTTAATCCGTCACCACACGGACAGTCTCTCCGCGACCACGCTCGGTGCAAGACGGGCGAAACGTCGGAAACAAATAGGTATTTATACCTTAAATAAGTTAACGCGATTAAGACCCGCTAAATTATTTTGTAGGAAGTAATTCTATGAATGGAAGACGGCCAAAAGGTTATTACGTCCATCTTCAATTCATAATAATCCGTCCAACCAATTTGATAGTGGATTATACACATGTTTACACGCAAACATTGTTAAAAGTATGTAGTACTCAATTTCAACGGTCAAACAAGGCACTCAATCTTTTTCTTAGACATAATATACGCATGTATTTAATTTTACATATTTCATTGCGGAATTTTCATCTCTCTATCCACCGAACATCCAGTAAAGGATCATCTAATAATGGACACGGCTTTTACATCATCCAATTCAAACCAGACGTCCCGAATGTCACTGATACGTCCAAACTGTGACTAATAGCTTCACGCCACTCGCTGCAACTATATTTTGCTTACTCCTAGTAAAGTCCTGACTTTTGAAAGTTTTTAAGTATTTACATACATGCAAAGATTTTAAGAGAATAATTTTGTGCTTATCATATTGATTATAATTAAATATTCTAATCAACATGAATTAATGAAGTAAGCAGTAGTTTTTGAGATTTCTTGTAAAATCTTCTAGACAAAATTACTTTTGTCTTCTCTCATAACCTTAATACTTAACCAAAGTATACAACTAACAGCCTAAACAGTCATTCACACCACTCCCCCAAACATCCAATCCCAAAACATCGTTGTCAACATTTCCATAATGTGCCCAAACTTGTCATTACAGCCGCCGGCACCAAATCACAGCATAACACAATTACGGAAGGGAAACACCAAATAAAATTGTCAAAATAAATAGATTGTAGTAATTAATTGTACGTTTGCCGGCAATATGGCCGTCGTTAAAAGTGTCATCCAGCGGAGCCGAGTCATTCCAGTTTGTGACGGTCGCCCCCTGCCTCTACATTTTCATCGTTCAACGCTTGTGCGAATGAAAATTATGTTTTTTGAGGCGTACACGGGTTTGGGAAGTGAGTAAGCTTGGTTTATTGGTAAGTTATCCTTATTTTATAATATACTAGACTAGACTGCGGCTACGTTAGCCGTAGTCAGTCAGTCAGTAACGTAAGAATAATATATATGATATTTATGATTGACAGAGTAGATTTAGATCCGACTCCTTTTGTCGCGGTAGCCTATGAGGTTATTCTGATTTTTAAACTACAGTACAAACCAACACACATTCACATTTATAATCTTAGTATGAATATGGAAGTATGTTACAAGTTAAAACAATACTTTTAGCTTTAAACATACTGTAACGGGTATCGGTCAATAAAGACTGCATCCACTTCACAATAGATAGTGCGCAGGTAGCAGAGGAACATTGTGGAAAGTTCGTCACATATTTTTCGAGACCTATAAAAATGTTGTATCTTCTTGGGTTTACGCGAATGTTACACATTGAAATTAAACTACAGTTTACGGATTTTATCGCGATGTATTGGTTTCACTAAGTTATTACATTTGAAACTAATGATCTAGAAACTATATTTTTAATTTATTACTAGCCGACGTTTCGAATTCTTTACAGAATTCATGTTCACGGCAGACTGAGGTGATATTAAGAAATCAAGAAAAAGACAAATATCTCTCTCAGTCTCTGATGATTTAAGGGATGGTGAATCCAAATACAACATCTATTTCGTGATCAAAGATGGCGGATAGGAAATCAAAGATGGCGGACGGGATTTCCTTTTAAAGTCGATATGGGTATCGTCTCCGATATTTTAAGGAATGGGGAATTCAAAAACACCATCTATTTCGTGATCAAAGATGGCGGATGGGATTTTTTTTTTAAATCAATATGGGTATAGTCTCCAATATTTAAAGGGATGAGGAATCCAAATCCAACATCTATTTCGTGATCAAAGACGGCGGATGGGAAATCAAAGATTGCGGATGGGAAAGTTTTAAAAAATCAATATGGTTATCGTCTCCGATATTTTAAGGGATGGCGAATCCAAATACACCATCTATTTCGTGATCAAAGATGGCGGATGAAAAAATATTCAAAGTCAATATGGGTATCCTCTCCGATGTTTTAAGCTATGAGGAATGCAAATACAACATATATTTCGTGATCAAAGATGGCAAATGGGCAATCGAAGATGGCGGATGGAAAATCTAAGGTGGCGGATGGGAAAATTCTATTAAATCAATATGGGTATCGGCTCCGCCGTTATAACGGATGTGGCATTTGTATATAACATCTGTTTCGTGATCAAATATGGCAGATGGAAAATCAATATATTATTACATATATACATACATTACGAAGATATATATAATACTTAAGAAAGGTACTTTAAAAAGGCGATACGGAGTTCGCCGGGTCAGCTAGTATAAGGTATAAATGCGAAAGTGTGTATGTATGTAGGTACCGATTTCACTTCTACTAATTTTATAAACGCGAAGGTGTGTTCAGAGTCATATTGGACCATAGCTTTGACATTTGACTGTATGTAAGGTAATGTTGTTGAGTAGGTACTTTTCGGTAGATAATGTCATGGATACTGACCAAGTTATTACGTACCCTATAGAGTTTCTAAACTCTTTACAATTATCAGGAGTGCCTTCACACAACTTGAGACTGAAAGCTGATGTTCCAGTCCTATTAATGTAGAATCTTAACGCACCAAAACTATGTAATGGCAAACGGCTATTAGTAAAACACCTAGGACAAAACATTATTAAAGCAATTATAATGAGTGGGACGTCAAAAGGTGAAAATGTCTTAATTTCCCGCATACCCATTATTCCATAAACAATAAAGGAGATTTGTGTTACCCCGAATTTAACGCGAGCGAAGCCGCGGGCAAAAGCTAGTTTATAATACAGTAAAATTCTATTTAGTACTAAATAAAAACGAACTAAAATTTATACCTATGAAATTAGAAATAAATCACTGTCATAGGATGTATTTACTTATAAATTCATATAAATACATTCTATAAATCGTCTTTATTCAAGCTTATATCCTTCGATGGAGGTTTGCGATAAAGCTGAAAGTTCGCGAGGTAAATAGGTGCAGATAAGCTGGCAACTTGACAACTGTATTTATATTTATGGCTTCTGTTAAAACTGCTCAGTTCCCATAATTCTGGGTAAGTTTTGTTTTATGGCAATGTTTTTAACTTTTGAATCCTCTGATTTTAACTAGGAATAAAACCTGTATCGCGGGGATTTTACAAACGTTCATTGAATGGATAAAAGGACACTCGAATCTGCGATTTATTTTGTTGGTCATACAGAACTTTGTACCGTCTGGGGATCGAACCCACGATCTATACCAGCAAAATCTAAACTAATATAATAAAGCGGAAGAGTTTGTTTGTTTGTTTGTTTGTTTGTTTGTTTGAACGCGCTAATCTCAGGAACTACCGGTCGGATCTGAATAATTCTTTTTGTATACGATAGCCCAGTTACTCCGGCAGGCTATAGGCTATATAACATAACGCTTCGACCCTTTGGGGCCGGGCAAAAGGCTAAAAAGGCTAAAAAATAATGTCGGCTTATCTCAGGAACTAGCAGTCGGATTTTAAAAATTGTTATTGCCTATGATAGCCCAATTATGCCAAAAGGCTATAGGCTATATAAAATTACCCCACAACTTTTAGAGGCCAGACAAAAATAATAAAATGGTCAAACGAGAAGGGGGAGGGTTTGGTCAAGGGCAAAAAACGGCTAAACGAATAGGATACAATCTACATATATGAGTATCGTTTTCGAGATTTTCGGGACGCTGATTATTAAAATGAAATTTATTTAGTGATCCAAGATGGCGGACGGGAAATCAAAGATGGCGGAAGAGAAAATTTAAAAACTCAATATGGGTATGGCCTTCGATATTTTAAGGGGTGGGGAATCGCAATACAACATCTATTTCGTGATCAAAGATGGCGGATGGGAAATCAAAGATGGCGGATGGGAAAATTTTAAAAAATCGATATGGGTATCGTCTCCGATGTTTAAAGGGATGGGGAATCCAAATACAACATCTATTTTGTGATTCAAGATGGTGGATGGGAAATCAAACATGGCGGATGGGAAAAATTAAAAAAATCAATATGGGTATCGTCTCTGATGATTTAAGGAATGGTGAATCCAAATACAACATCTATTTCGTGATCAAAGATGGCGGATAGGAAATCAAAGATGGCGGATGGGAAAATTTAAAAAAATCAATATGGGTATCGTCTCCGATGTTTAAAGGGATGGTGAATCCAAATACAACATCTATTTCGTGATCAAAGATGGCGGATAGGAAATCAAAGATGGCGGATGGGAAAATTTAAAAAAATCAATATGGGTATCGTCTCCGGTGTTTAAAGGGATGGGGAATCCAAATACAACATCTATTTTGTGATTCAAGATGGCGGATGGGAAATCAAACATGGCGGATGGGAAAAATTAAAAAAATCAATATGGGTATCGTCTCTGATTATTTAAGGGATGGTGAATCCAAATACAACATCTATTTCGTGATCAAAGATGGTGGATAGGAAATCAAAGATGGCAGATGGGAAAATTTAAAAATATCAATATGGGTATTGTCTCCGATGTTCAAAGGGATGGGGAATCCAAATACAACATCTATTTTGAGATTCAAGATGGCGGATGGGAAATCAAACATGGCGGATGGGAAAAATTTAAAAAATCGATATGGGTATCGTCTCTGATGATTTAAGGGATGGTGAATCCAAATACAACATCTATTTCGTGATCAAAGATGGCGGATAGGAAATCAAAGATGGCGGATGGGAAAATTAAAAAAATCAATATGGGTATTGTCTCCGATGTTTAAAGGGATGGGGAATCCAAATACAACATCTATTTTGAGATTCAAGATGGCGGATGGGAAATCAAACATGGCGGATGGGAAAATTAAAAAAAAACAATATGGGTATCGTCTCTGATGATCTAAGGGATGGTGAATCCAAATACAACATCTATTTCGTGATCAAAGATGGTGGATAGGAAATCAAAGATGGCAGATGGGAAAATTTAAAAATATCAATATGGGTATTGTCTCCGATGTTCAAAGGGATGGGGAATCCAAATACAACATCTATTTTGAGATTCAAGATGGCGGATGGGAAATCAAACATGGCGGATGGGAAAAATTTAAAAAATCGATATGGGTATCGTCTCTGATGATTTAAGGGATGGTGAATCCAAATACAACATCTATTTCGTGATCAAAGATGGCGGATAGGAAATCAAAGATGGCGGATGGGAAAATTAAAAAAATCAATATGGGTATTGTCTCCGATGTTTAAAGGGATGGGGAATCCAAATACAACATCTATTTTGAGATTCAAGATGGCGGATGGGAAATCAAACATGGCGGATGGGAAAATTAAAAAAAAAACAATATGGGTATCGTCTCTGATGATCTAAGGGATGGTGAATCCAAATACAACATCTATTTCGTGATCAAAGATGGCGGATAGGAAATCAAAGATGGCGGATGGGAAAATTTAAAAAAAACAATATGGGTATCGTCTCCGATATTTTAAGGAATGGGGAATTCAAAAACACCATCTATTTCGTGATCAAAGATGGCGCAAGGGAATTTAAAAAAAAACAATATGGGTATCGTCTCCGATGTTTAAAGGGATGGGGAATCCAAATACAACATCTATTTCGTGATTCAAGATGGCGGATGGGAAATCAAAGGTAGCGGCAAGGAAAAATTTTAAAAATCTATTTTGGTATTGTCTCTGATGATTAAAGGGATGGAGAATCTAAACACAACATCTATTTCGTGATCAAAGATGGCGGATAGGAAATCAAAGATGGCGGACGGGTTTTCTTTTTAAAGTCGATATGGGTATCGTCTCCGATATTTTAAGGAACGGGGAATTCAATATTATATAAAAATCTATGTTTGTTTGTTCATCATTTATAGGCTCTGAAATGATAAGAGATTAAGTGCTAAGTCAATGGTAACTTTGGAAAAGGGACTTGGAAAAAAGGGAATTAAATAAAAACTCTTAAAAAGGCGATACGGAGTTCGCTGGGTCAGCTAGTATTGTATAATTCTTAGTAGCTTGCCGTGTGGTGTCCGGCGGAATAGAATAGCCCTCCCTCACTCTTACCGAGGTGTCGTAAAAGGCGACTAAGGTATATCGACGTACGTATTATCATCGAAAATATTTACAATGAACATTGACGTCCTTGAAACGTAGAGAAGGAAAACTTGAGATAAACCCGGCAGTCTGTCCCGCCGTTAGGGACCGACTGTCAAATACCAAAGTAAACATACAGTCCAACAAATAACCGACGTGTTCATGGCTGTAGGTAAAATTACTGTAAGTGTACCCCAGGGGGGTACCGGCGGAGCCGGAGAATCCCCCTCTTGTCCTGTATCTGCAGGACGAGGCTGCTCCTCGTATTCTGGGGGGAGCAAACTTGCAGCAAGAGGCGGCGACGATATTCGCCATACGTCACGCCAAAACCAACAAAACCTGTGGCGAAATTGTTCACGTCGGGGCGGAAAGTGGGCAGCGGAATGCCGATTTGCAACGTTGAATGTTAGAGGAGGAATGAATGAGAAGCTGGATGATGTTTACGAACTAATGAATGAAAGAAAACTAGATGTTTTGTGTGTAAATGACACAAAGCGCAAGGGGAAAGATATGCTGACGCGCGGCCCGTTCACCGAGATATGGTCGGGAGTTACCGATGAAGAACATGGCAGTAAAGGCGTCGGTATAATTCTTTCAGAGCGAATGGCAGAATGCATGCGAGAGTATGTGTGTGTAAGTCCGCGACTTATCTGGGTCCGGATGAAAGTAGGCCTGACACCTATATTTTTGATAGGTGTATACGCTCCGGACTCTTCCTATAGTAAGGCGGTAAGAGAGGAATTTTGGGAACAAATGAGAGAAGTTATGTTATTGCGTAAGTGGAATGAACGTATTGTCATGCTTGGAGATTTTAATGCAAGGGTTGGAGTGAAGCGTGATGGGTATGAAAATGTACTTGGGACGTTTGGAGATAAAAGTGTAAATGACAACGGCGTGTACTTATTAGATTTATGTGTCGAGATGGGTCTGTCAGTGATGAATACATGGTTTCAGCATAAAATGGTACATATGTACACTTGGCAAAAGAAGGAAGGAAATGTTGTGTTAAGGAGCATGATAGACTTTGTGATAGTCGATGAAAGAATGAGAATGAAAGTAGTGGACACCAGAGCTTATCGCGGATCTAATGTCGGCACGGACCACTATCTGGTAATAAGTAGAATTAGTGGCCTTTTCAAACACTGGCGGCACAGAGATAAAGGTTCAACTACAGAATTAGAACGTATAAAAGTGGAAAGATTGATAGAAAAGCGCGTGAAAGAGATGTACAAAAAGCAATTGGGCGAACGGATGGACAAAAGCTGGAGTCTTGTAAATGAGGAAAGTGTGAGTGAAGTATGGTCGGTTTTTAAAACCAATATTGTGAAATGTGCTGAAGATGTATGCGGTATGAGTAAAAGAAGAAGGAAGAATTGCGAGAAAGCTGAATGGTGGGATGATGAAACTAGAAGAATGGTTGATGAAAAGAAAAAAGCATGGCTGGATATTCTAGCAATAGAAGCAACGAATAGAGTGAGCGGTGGTATGAATGAAGATAATGTCAAAGAAATGAAGATGAAATATAGATAGATGTGTGAAAGCTAAAGTAAAAGCATGTATAGAAAGAAAGAAGAATGAGAAAAAGGAGAAATATGAGGAACAATTTGGCGCAAGTTTCCGAGAGAATATAAAACTCTTTTGGAAACTCGTGAAGGAAGCGCGGGGTAAAAATATGAATACATCGATGAAAGTGATTAGGAACAAAAGAGGTGAAGTCATGAATGAAGAAAGAAAGATACTAGAGTGCTGGAAGAATTATTTTGAGAGCTTATTTGAGAAAGATGTGAGTGAAATAGAACAAGAAGAGATGACAGATATGTTTGTGAGCCCTTGTGATGAAATTGGAATGGATGAAGTTATGAAAGCGTTAAAAGGTATGAGGTCAGGCAAGTCTGCTGGGTGTGATAGAGTGACGACTGAAATGTTGAAGGCTGGCGACGGACTCATAGTTAACCTGCTGCATCGCCTTTTTAATCTATGCTGGAAACAGGGCCAAGTTCCAGATGACTGGACGAAGGCAGTGCTTGTCCCAATATATAAAGGCAAAGGTTCGCAGCAGGAATGTCAAAATTATCGCGGAATCAGCCTTCTTAGTGTAGTTGGAAAAATGTATGCCAGAATTTTGATTGACAGAGTGGCAAATGTGACGCATGACAAGATATGGGACGTGCAAGCGGGATTTCGGAAGGGAATGGGATGTACGGATCAAGTCTTTTCCTTGCGCTGCGTCACCAAAAAATGTCTGGCAAAAAACCAGAAGGTGTATTGCGCGTTCATAGACTTGGAAAAGGCTTATGATAGGGTGAATAGAAAGGACTTATGGAAGGTGTTATCTATGTATGGGGTGGACAGCTGTATAATAAGGGCTCTGAAATCCCTGTATGGGGATTCTAGAGCAAGTGTCCGAATAAATGGTGCCTATACGGATGGGTTCGTCATCTCGAAACGTGTCAGACAAGGGTGTCCAGCCTCACCCTGGTTGTTCAACTTATTCATGGATAGCTGCATGAATGATATGAGAGAAACTGAATGCGGGATCGATATGGTAGGATTGCGTGTTAAGTGCATGTTGTACGCCGATGATCAAGTCATCCTTGCACCATCGGCGAATGAGTTGCAAGAAATGATTGACTGCATGAATGAGAGCTTTAAAGCTAAAGGTATGAAAATGAATGCAAGAAAGACGAAAGTGATGGTGTTTGAAAAAGATGAAAGTTTGACTGAGTGTAATATTATGATTGAAGATGAAAAAGTAGAGCAAGTAAAAGAATTTGTATATTTGGGTAGCGTGTTTACAAGAGACGGAAGATGTGAAGAAGATATTGAAAGGAGAGTGACTGCGGGCAATCGTGTAAATGGAGCACTGTATGCCTTTATGAACGGCCAGACTGTGCCGAAAGAGGCGCGATTGGCGGTTTATAATGGAGTGCTTGTCCCCACGTTGATGTATGGAAGTGAGAGTTGGGTATGGCAGAAAAGGCATGAAAGTAGAATTAACGCAGTTGAGATGCGATCACTGCGTAGTATGTGTGGGGTGAGACTGATCGATAGAATTCCGAACGTAACTATACGAGATAGCAGTGGTCTGAAAGAAGATGTCGTGACTAGGATTGAGAAAGGAATGCTAAAGTGGTTTGGACACGTGGAGCGAATGAGCGAAGAAAGAATGACGAATAAGATTTATAAGGCAAATGTGTGTGGGCAAGTCGGTCGCGGCAGACCTCGTCGGACATTCCTCGATCAAATTGGGGACGTCCTAAAAAACGGCCAGGTCCGAAGTACCCGAAACCGGCGAGCATGTATGAAAAGAGTAATGAGTGTAGAGGAAGCGCGTGAGGTTTGTAAGGATAGAAGCAGGTGGCGTTCTGTTGTCTCTGCCTACCCCGACGGGAAAAAGGCGTGAGTATATGTATGTATGTATGTAATTCTTAGTAGTTAGCGTCTGATGGTATCTAATGTTTTAGACTGCATCGAATGTTCCGAGTGCTTTTTAAAATCCTTCTCTTCTTTTAGCCATGCTGTATACACAATATCTATTTTTAAGCGACCCTTAAAATCATTTTCTTATTAGGTATCTTGCATTAAAATAATCTTCGTATTATCTTAGGAGGTATTCATGGGGTTGTTAAAAAGTAGTCCCCGTGCAGCTTAATCTACGGCTCCTCATCTGTCTGCGACAGTAAGGAACCCGAGGGACTGTCTACTAGATCAGTTAACATCTTCCCTAGGCAAGCATCTCGGTTGAATATTGTTAATTTAATAATTCTACTTCGCGGTATTGAAAGGTACTTATATTAGAAATTACTAGTGAGTTTCATCGTATTTATTAATAGTACCTTGTATTATATCGTCGTAAAGCTAGAGTGAGAAAGGCGAAGGATGTATCCCATATTAAGTGCATGAAAGACGAAACAGAAGCAATTCTTATGGACGACGATAGAATAAAAGAAAGATGGAGGACATACTTTGAAAAGTTAATGAAGTTAATAAGGAGAACGATTGGAGCGGCAAACTTGAGAATGAGATGATGAATATTGGTTTAGTGAAGGAAATAAATAAGGACGAGGTAAAAAAGGCTGTTAGTGGAATGAAGAATGGAAAAGCGTTAGGACCAGATGGAATACCAGTAGAAGCATGGAAAGCGTTAGGAGATGATGGATGGGCGTGGCTGACTTCATTCTTCAATAAGCTGCTGCACGAGGAGACCGTACCCGAGGAATGGTGCAACAGTTACCTGGTGCCCATTTTAAAAAATAAGGGTGATATACAAGAGTGCAACAATTATCTGGGAATAAAGTTAATGCCTCATAGTATGAAAGTATGGGAAAGAATAATTGAGCGACGCCTGTGTGACGAGAGTGAGATTTCACAAAACCAATTCGGTTTTATGCCTGGTCGAGGTACGGTGGATGCCCTTTTTGCACTTCGCCAAATGTGCGAAAAATACAGGGAGGCGCATAAAAACTTGCACATGGTATTCATCGACCTTGAAAAGGCATATGACCGAGTGCCTCGTGAAGTCTTGTGGTGGGCCCTGAAGAAGAAAGGAGTGCCTGGGAAATACCTAACGCTGATTCAAGCCATGTACGCTGAATGTCAAACGCAAGTCCGATCCGCAGCTGGTATCACAGCCAGATTCGATATGGGCGTAGACGTAGACATACGCCGACCCCAAATAAATTGGGACCAGGGCAAGACAACGATGATGATGTACAATATCTGTCGGTATCACGAAGGTGAGTGAGATTATAACTATAAACGGTGATTTGATAAACGGGTGACGTACTTAGCGGGAGTGTAGCCGACTGCTACACTGAAGGTTGCGGGTTCGATTCCTGCTCAAGTCAAACATTTATATGCGTGAACATGGATGTTCGTCTTGATCTACACATGTATAGTTTCTACACCTAGGGGAACAATAGTCATATGGACTTTTTCTCTTCTATAATCATACTAAAAACAAACACGATAAAAGTAGCATAACAATTTTATAATTACACAAATAAAAGCACTTATCTCTCGTATACATTGCGTTGCATAGCTAATCTCTAAACTAACTAGATCCTCTTCCCCGAGGTGAACGAATCAGTCGAGCGGGCTTTACGCTGCAATAAACCCCTAAGCCTTCACTAAAAGATGGCCTTCTTTACTATAGTAATAAGGTTTAAATTGGCGTGGATATAGGAGGCTATCAACAAAACAGTGGTTCGACTTAGGGCAGATTGCCGGCGGCAGCGTTGGATATGACGAGGCGACTCGATGGCCCAATGGTACTAACTGCACGGATTTCAGACAATCACATGCTCTTTTTGGCGCTAAATGGAACAATTTGTTTAAATTGGCTATAGTTTTGAACTAAAACTGGGTCGTGTACTATGTGTGGAGATACGAGTTATTATGTTGATAACGTAAGTAAACCAATCAGCTAGTATCAGAAATATAAGACAGAAGCAGGCAAGGCAGCGAGAATCCTGAAATATTTCAAGGGCTGCTTGTGTTGGTGCCAAAAAAACATTGTATATAGTCTCAAGGGAGGGTTTCATGGGTTCAATTCATCCGTCTAAGGAATGGCCGCGACAAGTTTCTCGAGCACTCGCTCTCGAGGCAATAAATAAAAAATGTGAGATGTGACTAATAAATTATCACAAAAATATACTGCAAGAGATTTTTTTGTTTGTTTACCGTGATGGTACTGGTTGCTATGTGTGTTATTGATCTAACGGAACAATGCAACTATTTTAGATTTAGACTAGAAAGATATACATTAACATTGCGAGATCTTGAATGCGTGAAGATTATAAATACTTTCTGCATTTGATCATTTTTTTACACGTTCCATCGTCGGTAATTTCTTATTTTTATTATTAAGCTGTTGTACGCAATGAACACTTATAAACACGTCAATGCTACCTATATTTTAAAATAATTACGTGATCCACCTCCGTTACAAGAATGCTAATAATAATTATGTTCGTGCAATGCTTTGCCCATTATTCTATCTAATGTTACGTATATCTTGTAAGTGCATTTTCAGATTTAATGTTTTGTGGTCCATAACCTGTAAATGACTGGACATAGAAGGAGGATCCCGTCAGTATATAGTGCATTAATCTACAAACTTTTCAATATTACAGTGCCTAAAACATTAAAACACTATAATATAGGTACCTATTATTACCTACGATATGGAAAATACGCCCTAGTACCCTTTAACGTTAGAGTCCATTCTCCACACCATAACCTGAATGCGTTTCCAAAAACCGGTACTATTACCGCAACGTTCGTTCACACTGTTTTCGTTACATGGGCACTTCGCAGGCTTCGCATGGCTTTACTCTGAGGTAATGATGGCCTTGTGGAAATTGCAACAGACTGCTATGCAGAACGTATCGCGTTTACGGATTCAATCGGGATTACACTTAAACATAGTTCGAATTGGACTTTCTTTTTGAACTCTTTCTAAGTCTCAACTTTAGAAACTGCTTTAAATGCCTATCACAGGTATGTTTCGTCCAAATTAAGATATGGTCTGATATTATGGGGCAACTCAGTGGAGTCAAACAAAGCTTTCAATGTGCAGAAAAAATCTATACGAGCATTATTCGGCTTACAACAGACTGAGAGCTGTAGGGAATACTTTAAAAAACATAATATCTTACATTTACCTAGTCTTCCGTGTGGTGACGGATTAAGAATACGGAATGTCACCACCCCATATCATCCCATGGGTGTCGTAAGAGCCGACAGAGGGAGCATATTATGCAGAGGACAGCACTGTAAGAGAAGGAAAACTTGAAACAAACCCTATACCAACCCGTTTGGCCAGCGTGGTATAGTAGGCCGATTCGTCCTTTCAAAGGAGAGGCCTAGTCCAGCAGTGGACTGTTATAGGCTGATGATGATGACCTAGTCAGTATGTATTTTTGTACACAAACATTCACACTTGTTCTGTAAGCACAATGATGTGATGAGACCAGGGAGACACACACACAAGCTACTCATACCCAAACAAAGAGTATGAGATATTAAGAAATCAAGAAAAAGACAAATATCACCTCAGTCTGCCGTGAACATGAATTCTGTAAAGAATTCGAAACGTCGGCTAGTAATAAATTAAAAATATAGTTTCTAGATCATTAGTTTCAAATGTAATAACTTAGTGAAACCAATACATCGCGATAAAATCCGTAAACTGTACTTTAATTTCAACCTATATAAATGGTTGTGTAACCGGGCAGCTTACTTTCAGAAAGCGATCGAAGAAGAAAGGAGCAAGAAGAAAATTGTGACCTGGAAAAATTGTATGCGTTTGTTTATTATTTTAAGCGATAAAAGAAAATTTATTTAAACCTAAGTGAGACAATTTTCCGGAGTGATAGAAAATTGCATTTCGCGTCCAGTATCCTACTATCACATGCTACTATTTTGAATGAATCATAGCTAATTGAAATAGCTCAATTTTAACTGAATTGCCTATAGAGTAAAATACCTATTAAATTTACCTACCTCTTTGACATTTTCCAACTGCATAATCTTCGCAGACGCAATCAACATGCCTAAAATAATTTCTAATCACTTACATGCGCAAGGCTTGCTCTCAACTACAAAAATAACTAACGAATGAAACTCTATAAGATCGAAAGGCTATAATCACAAGGCTGTATTCAAAGTATTTTTCATTTTTCATTCTCTACCAGTCAACCTAGGGTGATGCAGAGATAGCAGATAGTAGGTGCGTGATTATTAAAAAATAATTGTTTGGTATTAGATACTAATTACTACATAATAGTATATGAAATTGCTACTTAAACTATAGATAAGTATATACTTAAAATATAGTAAATACAGTCATTATGATATTATTCTGCCATTTTACTCCGTACAAACTCTCGAGCCATTAGTTTGAAAGTGAGCCGATTTTGTCAACCTGATTTCGAGAGGGAGCGTATTCCATACAGCTTCGACGAAGAAAGAAGAGTTAACAAACCCAGGACCAGGACACAAAAGGAGACGATTATTAGATGACCGTAAATTTTTGTCGTGAGTCAAGCCTAAATATTGTAGAAAAGGACTTAGGTAAGAAGGAAGAGAGGGAGAGTTAAAAAAATAGAAAAGAGTAGTGAGAACACGCAAGCTACGGCGTTGGCGAATAGTTAGCCATTTGAGTTGGGAGCGGTATTCAGAGACATGGATGACCATGTCTCTTAACGCACACCTATGCTATATATATGAATATATCATGTAATTCTAAAAAGGGAAACCGCATAACTACCAAAAATTGCCTATTGCTTTTCTCAGTGCGCCAAAATAATCATAAAAATCGTTCAAGCCATTTCGGAGCAGTTACAATAGTTACAAGCACTGTGGCTAGACTTTTAATTACATAATACGACTGTATGATGAAACACTGGCATGCTTTCGCAGCTAAACCTTTAATTGGGATGGACAGTATTCCATATGGATGAAGCCGAGGTTTAAACAAGCTATAAACGATTTATTCAAACTTGGTTAGTTTGATTAATACTCACATTGGCAGCCGATATGCAGGTGACAAACAAGCTTGAATGGTAATGGCGCCCAACATGGGATCTATATGTTTTATTCCATTTGACAAAACAAAGAAAATGTTTTATGCTAATATTGCAGTTGAAATCGATAGACAACGCACAGCCAAGACTTTTGCACGTAATGGCGCTGATACACCTGAGCATTCACTTGTAACAGAACAGCGAGCATTCGCCGTTTTCTGTTTTGTAGAACCGAACATTTTCACGTTCATTCTAGCAAACATTCTCAATTCAAATTGTCCGTAGAATAAAGAACACATACGAAGGGGTAGGCAGAGGTGTATTTCTACAGCCACTTTTCGCCAGATATACTTTAGTCCCACGTAATAAGGGGCGAGCCTATTGCCGTACCGGGCACATTTCCAGACTCCGTGCTGCTACTGAGAATTTCGTGTCAGAAAAACCCAATAACACTGCCCGACCCAGGAATCGAACACAGGACTTCCCGATCCCACGCGCACACCTATGCCGCGAGACCAACGAGGCAGTCGTATAGGGTTTGATGTCGAGTTTTCCGTCTCTACGCAAAGATGGTATTTGCATCGTGTTATCCCTTAGTCGCCTCTTACGACACCCACGGGAAGATAGGGGGTGGTGACCAGCCTGGCGCAAGTTCCTGAGAAAAAAACCGAATGTATGAAACGTGCTATCTTTTTAATGGCTACTATTATATGTATAAAACGTGAAGATAGCATCCTTCACTATGTACCCTTGGAACAGTATTATTTCAAAGTTAGACGGGTTATACGTACATCACCGCCTTGGCTGTCAATAGTGTCAAATGTCACAACTGTCACATTATTATCCAGATTGAACTATGCCGCGTTAGGTACCTATGTAGTTTGTTTAAAAACGTAAAAAACATACTGTAAAAGTGCTTTGTGTATACCAAATAAATGTGATTTTACACTTCTAGTGTTAGTGTTACTATATTTATTTGATTAGCATTGGAAGGAGCGCAATGAAAACAAGCAAAATAACGTGCGAGATATGGCATACAACAACATGCCGGTCAGGCAATGAAAAAAGAGTAGGTATTTATGGCAAAATGTCCCTAGATAAAGATCAATGAATATTTATAATGTTATATAATGTGATATATTTCAATGAAACATAAAAAAATAAGGAAATATTCTAAAGTTTCATATCCTAGTACTTTGTAGGTAAACAATAGTGCTGCCTGTCAGTTATCGATAATCCGTTATTAGAAATTGGCACAAGGACTAAAAATTCTATTCTTTTTTTCTTTTTAGATGTAAAAATGGGTAGCTGCAACTGGAAACCAAGACTTGATTTATGTGCCCATTGAAAAATTACATCAGTTGAACTATGTGTGTGGCAAGCATTTTGCATTTTGAAAAATTACATCAGTTGAACTATGTGTGTGGCAAGCATTTTAAGCCGAAAGACAGGGACGAAAAAAAGGGAACTCAAGTCAGAAAAACAGCTGTGCCTTGTATCTATAGACATTTCTTTAAATCCTATTACAGAAGAAATGTTGAAAACCTTTCCATTACATGTACATACATATATCTTTTAGTTCTGCGTATGTCTCTTCGCTAATCTAGAATAGATTTATAGAATAGGCTAATTTGTTTGAATAAACACATAAATATAAAATACATCTTTTATTTGTGTTGGAAATGTATAATTCTAGTCGAAACAGAATTATCGATATCGATATTTCGTTAATCACTAGAGGGTACATCCCTATATTGACAAATATGACAATGCTGACAACATACAAACGATGTCAATTAGTATCTTTATGTTGGTACGAGTTCTCCCTGCACGTTTCATACAAAGCTGAAAGTCTCGCATGATCTATGGCACATCCGCCTCTTCTTACGTAGTATTTGTATTCTTTTTGGAGGTGACACTTGTATTCTATGCCGTCAACCACACAGCGAATAAGAATAAAGAAGAAGAATAAAGAAGAAGAATAAAGAAAAAATATAGAAATCGCAGTACAACAGCAGTTTTACCCAATATGTTTACTTCAATTTCACTTATGAATTATTTCTAGAGTAAGAGTAAGATACATAAACAAATGACGTTTCTAAATAATAAAATGCAAATTTAATTTGATCAGGTTTAATAAATCATACAAGTGTCTTTTCCAACGTTCAAATTTATTTTATCGATATGGAGAGTTTATCAACATTCTATTGAAATGAATTCTGAGTAAACCAACTCTAAGGATCTATTGTAAACATTATCGATATTTTATCGATAATTATTCTGAGTAACCCCATCACTATTCAAGTTAAAATTAGTGACAAACTACGAAGATTCTTCAAAGTGAAGTAAATATATTGGTTTTAACCGCCATTGTAGCGTGAATTCTATGTTTTATCTATATTCTAAGGCTCGCCCGAATGTTCGTGAGAAAGCTCGCTAAAACACACTCATTTGTTTTGTAACAATTCTCGAGAATGCTCATTACAGGTGAATGCTCAAGTGTATCAGCGCCTTAAGAAGATGAAATTTGGCATGCATATTCCTTGGGGACCGTAGGGATGCACTAGAAGGTATTTGCCGAAATTTGCAAGGGATCAGGAATAATCGCATACACTCTAGTACCTATAAACACGACATAGAATAGAAAGAGAAAAATTCCATTAAGAAGCCAATAACGCGATCAGAAGTCTTTAGTTCATACTTTTTATTTCTTTACTTAATCGTTTATCAAAGAGAATGCTAATCGCCAGGTGCTACGAACTCGTATTTCAGGTGTAGATAACTGTATTGTCGTTTCTTTGAACGTTTCCTCAATCACCATACACGCCACAGTAGAGGGTTAGTGCATACATCGATACCTGCACACGTATTCTGACAAAGCATGGATAATATAGAGAAATCGTGGGTGTGGTAAGAAGCAAGTAAGGAAACTACACGAAGCACATAGTATCTTCATCAGTTCCAACGTGGTATTATCGGTCAAATCATCCTATTAACTCACACCGCTACTGTTAAGCAAATTAGGAGAGTTATAAATCCAGCAGTACACTGCGAAATCTGTAAAGAAGAAAATACTTTAGAAAGAGATAAAGAAGTTCAACTCGAACTATGTTCTAGTGTAATCCCGATTGAACCCGTGAACTCAATACCCTCTGCATAGCAGCCTGTTGCCATCTCCACTAAGCCATCACTGCGTTAGAGTAAATCACAATAAGTAAAAACACACACAATCTCAATAAGTAAAAAGAAACCTAAATAAGCAAACAAAAACACATGTAAGGATCAATATAAAGCCCAGCCGTCACAATAGTGATTGTAGTACAACAATGTACAACATTCACGAATAAGGCTCCCATCGCTCCCATTTCATTTGTTCGCCGGCACATTTGCCTCTGGCACGCTTTCTGCCACTAGAGGGCGCTGGCAGCCGCCTGCGAAGTGCCCATGTAACGAGAGTGTGAACGAACGTTGCGGTAATAGTTCCGGTTTTTGGGAAACGCATTCAGGTTATGGTGTGGAGATTGGACTCTCAGGTTAAAGGGTACTAGGGCGTGTTTTCCATATCGAAGGTATAGGTACATATTATATTTTTTATGATATACACATTGTACAATTAAAGGATTTTTTATTAATGAACCGTGTTCACGTGATTCACACTTTATGTGTCCAATCGATTCAGATGATAAACCACGTAACATAAAATCTGAAAAAGCACTTACAAGATATACTTAACATAAAATATATGAATCCGAAAGGCTACATTTATTTTGCTAATACATCATAATGGCCAAAAAAATTCTAAAACATTATTTACGTGATGGACTTGTATCGCTAACTATTTAAGAATAAGGAAGACATATTAGTAGATACGGGTACAAGTGGTGAAAGTATTAATTGCTATAACGTACAACAGCATGATAATAAAAGAGCAAACAATGTAAAAATAGTCAAAGCACAAATTATTCAAATATCATAATAATTATACAAGCACCTCAGCAGCGATAGCTCTAAGCAGCAAAAGCCTAAGAGAGACCGACAAACTGCTACGCAGAGGGTCCGGGTTCGAATCCACGGCGCGCACCGATGACTTTTCGGAGTTTTGTGCGTATTAACTTGTTAATTATCGCTTGCTAAACGATGAAGGAAAACATCGTGAGGAAAACTGCATGTCTGAGAGTTCTCAATAATGTTCTCGAAAGACATGTGAAATCTGCCAACCCGCATTTGGCTAGCGTGGTGGACTATGGCCTTATCCTTCTCATAATCGGAAGAGGCCCGCGCCCAGCAGTGGGACAGTATAAAAGGCTGATGATAATGTAAAGTTAATCTTTAAAAAATAAAGCGTAAAGAAATGCGTTGTGCCGTTAGATCAATACCACTCATAGCAACCCGTACTATCCCGGAAAACAAACAAAAAAATCTCTTGCACTATATTTTTGTGATAATTTATTAGCCACATCTCACATTTTTTATTTATTGCCGCGCGAGCGAGTGCTTGCAAAATTTGTCGCGGCCATTCCTCAGACGAGTGAATTGGACCCATGAGAACATCATATAAATGTTGTTTTTGCACCAACACAAGGAGCTCTTGAAATATTTAAGGATTCCCGCTGCCTTGCCTGCTTCTGTCTTATTTTTCTTGTGGATACCCTCCAATAGGATTACCCTTTATTTCAAGACTGCACGAAGTGGTTTAAGTGGTTTCCGCCCCGTTTAGAATTGCGCCTGGGAAATGCGTGATGTGCAAAATGATGAAGATATTTAAAAAGAGCTTAGTACTAGTATACTATAGGTTATTGATATCTCATCGTTAGTAGCTTCATTATTAAATAACGTCGATATTAAATACCGAAGTCACGTTACCACAAATTTTGAGGTAACGTGACTTCGGTGTTTCGTGGTAACGTGCATTCGTTATCAACTACGGAATTCAATATTCGAAATATAGTTAGATCTGTAGATTTTAGAATAGTTTTTGACATAAGCTCCATACAAAATATGTCAAACTCGAATCTCGAATCTCAAAATCCATGTATGGATCGAATATTGAAAATGGCCGCAAGTGAGGCGATTTGGTGAATTCGAGATTTAGTTATTCGAGATCGCGTGACAACGGCGTTACGATATTTGTTGTTACGTATAATTTTATTGTTATAAGGTTCTTCGTGGTAGTGAGTTTACGTCGACGTGGTATTCGTTGTTATATTTTCGGTTTCACGTATCGCACCCCCCTGAGTGCTACATTGGATCGTGGGATCGATTTTAACCCATAACTATTTTTGATGAGTATCATGATTCATTCTAAATCTATAATTAATCAATCTATATACTAATATAATCATTGAAAAGTTTGTTTGTTTGTTTAAACGCGCTAATCTCAGGAACTACCGGTCGGATCGGAAAAATTCTTTTTGTGTATAGTCTTCCGGAATAACTGGGCTACAGTTATTCCGGAAGGCTATAGGCTATATAGCATAACGCTTCGACCCTTTGGGGCCGGGCAAAAGGCTAAAAAGGCTAAAAGATAATGTCAGCTAATCTCAGGAACTAGCTGTCAGAATTTAATAATTGTTATTGCCATTAGGCAATAACAATTATTAAATTCTGACATTTTATATAGCCTATATAGCCTATCGGAATATTAATTCCGATAGGCTATATAGGCTATATAAAATTACATAAAGACATAAAGACATATTTATTTCTGCATTTTGGTTGTTTACAACACTTATACATGTCAAAACCCTATTCTAGATGAGGCCGGCTTTTCCTAGCTAAATGACTTCTTGAGAAGAAAAGCCGAAACAAACTCAGAGTCATTATTTTTTTTGTCACTTCAATTTCTTTAGTCTTTTCTTGATCTTTTAAAGTCCAGACAAAAAAAGGGTTTAGTATGCAAGTACAATGCAGGAAATCATCTGACGCTTTTGACTGACTCGGCCCACTGATGGCCCGCATTCAACAGCAATCGTACGGCTCAACCTTGATTGAGGGAGCCAGCACGATCTGTATCACTATGCCTCCACGCCATCAGAAGGTGTATGCATAAGCATGTCAGCCTAAGCCATCAGACAGGTTGCCACAACTATTTGCTTATATGTTTAATAATGCTTACATCGTACTCACAACTTTACATGCTAATACATAGTAAAATACATGTTGTAAACAATATGTAAAATTATAAAAATTTAAACAATAAAATGTCATATATTTAAATGTCAAAAAATATTATTGTATGTCAATTTAAGAATGTCAAAAAAAATAAATAATAATATATTACTTAAGTAATTTTAAATGTCAAAAGAAAATAACAATGTCAAAACAAAATAAATAAAATTACAAATGTCAAATCAAAAATGTCAGAATGTAAAGATATAAGTACTACAAATGTAAATAAAAATATTATGTCACTAATTTCAAAATGTCAAAATTCATAATGTCAATAAGTCATAATTTAATGTCAATTCATAATTTTTAAACTCAATTCCAGCCGTTTTTGTCTGCTAAATAATCTTTAACTGTGTAATAAGCTTTTGAACACAAGCTCTGTTTAATAAATACTTTGAATTTATTAATACTTAGTTCCTGAATATTACCTGGAATTTTGTTATAAAAACGTATGCTTTGACACTTGTATGAGTTACTTATTTTTTGTAGTCTAGTTGAAGGTAGAACAAGTTTGTTTTTGTTTCGTGTATTTATTTTATGAATGTCGCTGAATTTAGAAAACATATTTATATTTTTCCTGACATATAACAAGTTCTCATAAATGTATTGAGATGCGACAGTCATTATCTTAATTTCTTTAAATTTTTCCCTCAGTGAATGCCTTGAACCAAGACTGTAGATTGCACGAATAGCCCGCTTCTGCAGTACAAACACAGTTTGAATGTCAGCTGCGTTGCCCCATAATAAAATTCCATATGACATTATGCTGTGGAAATAACTAAAATATACTAATCTGGCTGTATCTATATCAGTTAACTGACGAATTTTATAAACCGCGTACGCTGCAGAGCTAAGTCTATTCGACAACTGACCTATATGTGGGCCCCACTGTAGCCTAGAATCTAAGGTTATGCCTAAGAATACGGTGTTATCTATAAGATCCAACTCTTCTCCATTCAAACATATGTTAGGTTTAACTTGTTTTACATTCGGTCTTGAAAATCGTATACATTTTGTTTTTCTTTCATTTAACAATAAATTGTTAGCAGTAAACCATTGAACTACTTTAGAGAGAGCGTTATTTACATCGTCATGATTGTTCTCGTCTAAGTTTAAAGATAAGTGACGTATCATCAGCAAATAACACTATCTCTTCATTATTTTGCATAATATATGGCAAATCATTAATATATACAAGGAAAAGGAATGGACCAAGAATTGAACCTTGCGGCACTCCCATTGTGACCACTGAACCCATAGAAACTTTTCCATTTACCTCAACTCTCTGTATCCTATTACTCAAATATGACGTTAGGAGATCCAAAGCAGTGTTCTTAACTCCATAGTAATGTAATTTCCTGATCAATGTTTCATGAAAAACGCAATCAAAAGCCTTAGATAAGTCACAAAAGACTCCTAGAGCATCATGCGACTCCTCCCAGGCATCAAAAATACTATCTAAAAGCTCAACTCCAGCATCGGTAGTTGAGCGACCCCTAGTAAAACCAAATTGTTTTTCATGTAACAGCTTATTGTTATTAAAATGAGTTTGAAGCTGGCCTAGAATTAATTTTTCAAAAATTTTATAAACGTGGGTAGCACAGATATTGGCCTATAATTTGTGGGGTCAGATGTGCTACCTGATTTAAATAACGGAATTACTTTACTACTTTTCATTTGATCAGGAAACACACCACAGTCAATGCATCTATTGAAAATTATTGCCACACCACAACTTTTAGAGGCCTGACAAAAAGGATAAAATGGTCAAACGAGAAGTGGGAGGGTTGGGTCAAAGGCAAAAAAGGCTAAACGAAAAGGATACAATGTATATGGGTATCGTTTTCGAAAACGATATTTTCGATATTTTCGGGACGCTGGCTGATTAATATGAAATTTATTTAGTGACCCAAGATGGCGGATGGGAAATCAAAGATGGCGGATAGGAAAAAATTTAAAAATCAATATGGGTATCGTCTCTGACGATTTAAGGCATGGTGAATCCAAATACAACATCTATTTCGTGATCAAAGATGGTGGATAGGAAATCAAAGATGGCGGACGGGATTTTTTTTTTAAATTCTCCGACATTCCAAATACAACATCTATTTCGTGATCTAAGATGGTGGATAGGAAAGCAAAGATGGCGGACGGGATTTTTTTTAAATTCTCCGACATTTTATGGAATGGGGAATTCAATATTGTATAAAAATCTATCTATCTTGTTTGTTCATCATTTATAAACTCTGAAATGATAAGAGATTAAGCGCTAAGTCAATGGTAACTTTGGAAAAGGGGCTTGGAAAAAAGGGAATTTAATAAAATCTTTTAAAAAGGTGATACGGAGTTCGCTGGGTCAGCTAGTGTGAATATATTTCGAAATATGAAAGAATGTTTTTTTATTGCTGTCGCACAAACTCTATTCAGTTTGGGATCAGTTGACCGCGTGTGATTAGTTCCGGGATCATATAAGAGACATTACACAAAGAATCGTTCTGGATGGGAATAAAACCCACGACCGTCAGTTTAGCAGCCAATGTCACCGAGCACTAGTTCAACAAACCAGTCAACTAGTTTCTAGACAGCTAGGTTGTGTAAACAGCTGTTGTTTTATGTAAGAACTAGAGCGTGGCTGGATCGTCCGTGACCGCTGTGACTGATACTTGTGTACTGCGTATTGTGTCTGTGATATTGTATAAGTATTCTCATTAACGTACTTGTTATAACATAAACATAACTTCACGCCTTTTATCCCCGAAGGGGTAGGCTGAGGCGTATTACACACCCACATTTCGTCAGTTATGTATAGGTCCCAATGTAGAGGGCGATCTTATAGCCATCTAACGGGCACATTAGTAGGTGAGCGATAATTAACATTTTTAATACACACATAACTTCGAAAGGTCAGAGGTGTGTGTCCGGGTATCTGGGGATCGAACCCGAGACCATCATCTCGACAGTCCGTTACGTACAGCCACTGGGCTATCGCCGCACACACCTACTATTTTACATGCAATCTTCAGGGTAAGATGAAAATGGGACAAGATTTAAAAAAAAAGAAAATGTTACTAAATAAATTCTAAGTAATGTAGTGTGTAGCTAGTCTAATCTCCTTATATATGTAATGTTAGTCTGTAAGTTTATACAATATACCTCAAATATTCGAACCATCAACACGCGTTTGATTTCCATCCTTTACATGGCGACCCTGCCAGGATAAAAAGGATGGAAATCATGTAGTGTGTAGCTAGCCTAACCTCCTTATAATGTAATGTTAGTCTGTAAGTTTATGCAATATAGCTCAGTACTTGGAACCATACAACACGTGTTTTATTCCATCCTTTACAGTAACATGAGTATCTGAAAAACTAAAGGTATTAATATTAATTATTATTTATTTATATTACTAAGGCATTTTTATTAATTAAAAGTATTAATAAAAATGCCTTAGTAAGAATAAATTTAGAAAATTGTTTAAATTAAATAAATTAATTAAGAAACTTAGATCTGGTCCTAAGTGGTCTACCAAATTGAGTCAGTATGCACAAGATAACTGTAAATTAAATAAAGAGTGTGAGTGTCTTTTATTAAAGCTTGAGGAAACAAATGAAGAATTAGTTTCTGGTAGGTTGTTATATGAACAACACACAAGTGAGTTGCAAGCACAAATATCAAATCTACAAGCTCAACTCACTAGAACTATAATGGAACACCAGAATGAGACTCATGAATACATCTTAAAATATGAAGAAATTTCAAGAGTTGGTCGAGAAAATTTAAAACAACTTATCTCATTATCCAACTCTAATAATTACTGTTCCAGTTGTACAACTAAGTGTGCGACTACACCTGCTGAATCAATAGAATTGAATGTACATGGATGTCAGTATAATACACAAAACAAACTGCATCCAGTAAAGACTGACAGTAAGAATGTAATAATTTTTTCAGACCAACTGGGAGTGGGTTTAGGGAGCTTAATTGATCGTTACACTGAGCAACCAGTACAGAACTTTTGTTCACCTGGAGCTCAGTCTTGTACCCTAGTTGATAAGATTAAGAATGCTGACTTGAATGCACAAACCACTGTCATCATATTGTATGGTGACAGCTCATTAGTCTCCAAAAACAGTCTCATAGAATTAACAGACTTAATGATAGATGTTAGCACAAAAATAGGATGTAGCTTTATTATTTGTGCATTGCCTTATTCATATGCTCTCACAGATGACCAAAACAGGCAGATAGGCAAATTAAATCTATTATTGTACAATAGGACATGTCATAGTGACAGGATTTTATTTTTTGACACTAATATTTTTATTAGTAATTTCTTTTTAACAAAAGATACTATGTATCTTTCTTATGTACATAGGCGACAACTTGCTAAATTATTAGCATTTAATTTATATACTGACAGGAGTACTACTAGAGTACTTAAGAATTTGGTAGATAATAGTCATACCAATAGTAGTATTGACACATCTATTAGTTTAAACTATTAGATGAGACAACAGATAGGCTTTCATGTGTTTTAAACTTAGTTCATCAAAACATACAAGGCCTATCTGGCAAAGAATTAGAAATTGATTTATTTTTAAATAAACATAAGATTGATATCTTATGTATTACAGAACATTGGTTGCGAGGTGACCAATTAATATTTAACAATCAACATTACTCAGTTATAAGTGCATTCGTAAGAAAGAAGGCTATTCGTGGTGGCTCTCTAATATATGTATGTAATAGTTTGAAATGTAAAGAACGTAAGGATATAGCTAAACTTTCTATCGAGCGCACTGCTGAGATTTCTTGTGTTGAGCTTGAACAACATATTATAGTGTGTGTGTATCGACCACCACAAAGCGACTTTACTCAGTTTGAAAGCATTATTGAGGATGTCTTAAAACACATAATTTCTAGTAGGAAGTCTATAATCGTATGCGGCGATTTTAATGTCAATTTGTTAGAAAAATCACCAATTTGTACTAGGTTAGTTAGCTTATTTAGGTCATATAATTTAAATGTTTTGTTCTCTGAACCAACTAGAATAACCTCACATTCGTCTACATGCTTAGATAATGTTTTTTGCAATTGTCTTTATTTAAGTAAGGCTGTTTTAACTGACTTGACATCGGATCACTGCGGGCAAAAGGTTGTAATTCCAACTAATACAACCCCTAAAGTACAAGAAATTACATGTAGGCCAATGACCTCTGCTCGCCTAAAACACTTTAGTAATGATGTTGCTGCCAAGATCGCCAGTATTGACTTAACCGTTGATGATCCTGATGAATTATATAAATGCTTATTTAAAATTGTTAATGATGAGTACAATAAAATTTTTAAACTGAAGACGTTTGCAAGGAGCATTAAAGTAAATTTTTGTGATTGGGCAACAGTAGGTATATACAAAAGTAGAGCTAGGTTGTATGATCTATATGGTATGAAGAAATACAATTTTAATCCTGAATTTATTCAATATGTTAGAAATTATTCAAAGGTTTTTAAGAGGACATGTGCTTTAGCCAAATCCTTATATTTAAGCAATAAAATCAAAGAATCCAAGAACAAAATTAAAACTACTTGGAGCATTATTAACAATGAGACTGGTCGAGCTAAATTGGTAGATAACAATTATGAATTAAAATTTAATGGTGAAATTATTACTAGGAAAACTGATGTTGCTCAGACATTTAACAATTTCTTCATAAACATACCAGTGAACACAACCAGCTGTCTAGATTCATGTCCAAACAAAGCAGAAATGTTGGTTAGGGGCAATGTGAATGAGTGTGATGTGCTTTTTAATTTTAAATATATTGACACCAATGACATACTGAAGGTATTCAAGACGCTCAATAATAAAAAATCTGTTGACTTATGGGGCATTTCTGTTAAACTTGTGCGACAAATTATTTCTAGCTTAGCTCCATATTTAGCTGCAATATTCAACAGATGCGTAGATACAGGAGTATTTCCTGATCTAATGAAACACAGTAAAGTAATACCATTATTCAAAAAGGGATCAAAGAGCGACCCTAGTAATTTTCGGCCAATTTCTATCTTGCCTGTTATTAGTAAAATTTTTGAAAAGATTATTTTGCATCAACTAGAGAGCCACTTTCACACAAATAATTTATTTCACAGTGAACAGTATGGCTTTACTAAGGGTCGCTCCACCGTTGATGCCGGTGTAACTTTGTTAAAGCATATTTTTAATGCTTGGGAAAACTCGAAGGATGCCATTGGTGTTTTTTGTGACCTATCAAAGGCCTTTGACTGTGTGGAACATAATACGCTTTTACTTAAATTGAAACTTTATGGTATTAGAGATACCGCACTCAATCTTGTTGCCAGCTACCTTAATGATAGAATTCAGTATGTAGATGTTAATGGGAGTAGGTCTCTAGGTTTGCCAGTAGGAATGGGCGTTCCACAGGGCTCTATTCTCGGTCCATTTCTTTTTTTAATATATATTAATGATTTGCCGTTCTTTGTACAAAATTTATGTGATATTGTTTTGTTTGCCGACGATACGTCACTAATTTTTAAAGTTGATCGTAATTTAAGTAACTTTGATACCGTCAATAACACTCTTGCACAAGTATTAGATTGGTTTTCGACAAATAATTTGGTACTCAACTCAAGCAAAACCAAATGTGTTAAATTCTCTTTGCCTAATGTCAAAAGTGTTCCTACTAATATAATTTTAAATAAGGAAACAATTCAACTAGTCGAATCAACCGTATTCTTAGGTGTAACTTTAGATTGTAAGCTTCAGTGGGGCGCCCAAATATCATGTCTCGCAGTAAAACTTAGTTCTGCAGCGTTTGCAGTTAGAATAGTTAGGGAATTCACAGATATAGATACTGCTAGACTAGTTTACTTTAGTTATTTTCACAGCGTAATGTCTTACGGAATAATGTTATGGGGTACAGCTGCTGATATACAGACTATTTTTGTCATTCAAAAAAGGGCCATACGTGCTATTTATAAGTTAGGTGCTAGAGATTCTTTACGTGATAAATTTAAAGAAGTAGACATATTGACAGTTGCATCGCAATATATATATGCTAACTTAATGTACATTAAGAAAAACTTAATTCTATACCGCAAAAATAGTGATTTGCACAACGTGAACACAAGGAATAAACATAAACTGGTGGGAACTAACTACCGTCTACATAAAGTTCAGAACTCATTTGCGGGGATTGGTATACGATTTTTCAACAAATTGCCTCTTGAAATAATGAATTTACCCATGCACAAATACAAACGGACAATTAGGAACTTTCTTTTACAAAGGGGTTATTACACTATTAAGGAATTTTTAAATGATAAGACACCGTGGGGATAGGCTTAGGCTTGCTTAACTCACGATTATTTTATTTACATGTTAAGTGGAGGTGCCTCGTGAACACATGATTTTTTTTGCAGGATTTGGATATTTTTATGATTTGTTGAATGTAGTTTAACATTATTTATCTCTGATCATATCATTGTTCACTTGTCACCTTCACAAAATTCTTTCTACATTTGCATTCCTTCACGCGTTCCACTAACTTATGTTAATAATAACGATCTGGAAAATGGAGGTAATTGGCGGTCATGGTCAGTATACCAACAGATTGTTTCTTACTGCTGGTTCGTATACCGTTGTCGTCATGCTTACTAAAATGTCATTTCTTGTGGTGGCGTCGTGTGTCGGGTCATCCCTGTCCCTCTAATATGGCGAGAGGGATGATGGCTGGCACATGCGTCATACTCGTGAACGGGTGCTACTTGCGATGACGGGTCGATGACGGTCTTGCGGGCTGGTATTAGATTTTAATATTTAACTGCATCATTTCCATCATGGTTCTGATCACTTTCGCGGATTGCCTGCATTATTAGGTATATATAATGTAAGTGGATGCTCCTGTTTCACCATGTCTATTCTGAGGCTAACCAAAAGTATTATGCTTGAGTATTATGATGTACAGTAAATATATACATACAAGTGATATAGAAGGTGTAACAGTTGCAGCACCTTACAAAATGTAAATTGTGTATAATGCAAAACCTGGCTTTGAAAAAGAGTGACCGTGAGTTTTATTGCCCGTTCTTTCTCATGGTTCTACCTATTGCTTTGCGAACGTGGCAGTAAATGTAAATGTAGAAGCATACAGTAATAATGTTTTAAATTTGAGTATAAGTAATTATTTTATAAATTTATTATTTTGACGTTCATAAGCGTCACATTGTGACCCAAATGAATAAAGGATTTTGAATTTGAATTTGAATTTATTAATTATTATAAGGTAATTTTAAGTGAGGCAGCGACATATCTTAATATATAAAATCCTTGCGTTACTGACTGACTGACAGACATGCTACAGCCGAAACTATTGGGCGCAGGAAGCTGAAATTTGGCATATATGTTATAAAAAAAAATAAAAAAAAAAATATTATGAATGTTTATGTAACCTTCTAATATTTCTAACATAAGTCTATATTTGAGAGAAGTTTAGATCATTTACCACGTTTTATATCTTTCTTTCGGCATATTTTTCTAATGTAGCTCATTTTGTCTCTTAGATACATCGTAGCAAATGAGCCCTGTTTCAGTTTCTCACAAGCATTTTGTTCGTAATATTTTTGTCTATACTAAGTTCTTTGTTTTCTTCTGTCCTGATTTCTGGGTACTTTGTAGAGAAACGTTGCTATCTCTGTACGACCGTACCATAGTAAGTTGGGTGTAAATGCGAAGAAATATACAATCTAAAGTTGTTTGTATGCGAATTTGACGGAAAACAATCAAAAATCTGAAAAAAATATGATTCTTAACTGTGCCGATGACTATGTTGTTGAACAATTTTTAAGTATAGTCATTGGCACTATCGAAAAAGACGATCCATCTATTTCATAGCGCAAAACTAACGTTTATTAAGCTTTAATGAAGATAACAGATATAAATAAATAGGTACTTTTGTGTAAAATTAATTAAAACATTTTTTTTTCGCTTGGGAACGTCACTACCTAACCTAAACATTTCATTAATTTTTAGGCAATTTTCCTAACATTTTTTTAAAATAGTTGCTAAAGAAAAATGGTTCATAGTTAAGATTTAAATATTTGTTCTGTGTATAAAAAATAGGTTAATCCTCCTTATAAATGTATTTCTGTGACATAATAATATAAGATTTTCCTAATATTCAGGATAATTCAGCAGAGTGCCAATCATTGGGAGGTGCCAACATTACTATAGTTTACCCTACCTACTTTATTATTTGATTGTTGCCATAGACAATAGTGTGACAGGAATAGACGTGAGTGCTATTGATTCGTATCTATTATTAAAATATAATTATTAAAATGCAGGTATTTAATCTTTAATTAACATTATATCAATAATCTAATAATTTTTGAAGCAAAACAACTTTTAAATCAAATAAAAACGTCACAGCATCATTTTAATGTTGTATCGATTTCACATAAAATCGATTTAAAACGTGCAGCTCTGTTTTTGTCTTTGGCTGTGACAGTTAGATGCTACAGAATATTTGTGCGTTTTAATGTCAATCTGACATAATTTCATTTGATAATTCAAACGTACCTACATTGTTCATTCTTAACTAAAAACTAAAACACCGATATCTTGTTTTTCCGGGTTTCCCGAGTGAAAATAAAACCATTTATAGACTCTGTTACTTACGCCGAATTTTTTGAAATATTTTTTATTACTGTGCGCTTCAATTTAATTTCAGACATTTCGATGTATGGAGATCTGCCACTGTCCTATAAACAAGTGTCAAAATATGTGTCAACGATGAACTGTTTATTTCAAATTATACGATAATTACACATTAGTAGATTACCGATTTAGAGTCAATTCAATATATACACTCATTTCGCTCAAAATATAATTTCAACGTCATATTAAATACGAGAATTGGCCTTCTGGTCAAAGCTATGGAACATCGCTATTCCTCTGGGAGGAAGCAATTGTGGTGGTCACATAGCAGTCGTTCGGTGAAAAACCTAATATTTTTCAAGTCTGATTAGACTTAACAGAATATTAGGCTATCTCTCTTTTATGCTAGAATGATGATCGATACGTACATAGACAGAACTCAAACTCAAACTCAAAATCCTTTATTCATTTAGATCACAAAGTGACCCTTATGAACGTCAAATTTAAACATTATTACTGTATGCTTCTACATTTACATTTACTGCCACGTTCGCAATGCAATAGGTAGAACCATGAGAAAGAACGGGCAATAAAACTCACGGTCACTCTTTTTCATCGCCAGGTTTTTAATAATACATAACAATTAAACTTTTGTAAGGTGCTGCAACTGTTATACCTTCTATGTTACTTGTATATATTTACTTTACATGATACTCAAGCATAATCAAGTTAAATTTTGATGTTCATTTAGTTAGCCTCCTGAACATAGACATGGTGAAACAGGAGCATCCACTTACATTATGCACCTAACAATGCAGGCAATCCGCGCAAATGTTCAGAACCATGATGGAAATGATGAAGTTAAATATAAATAAAAAATTATACCAGCCCATAAGACCGCCATCGACCAGTCATCGCAAGTAGCACCCGTTCACGAGTATGACGCATGTGCCAGCCATCATCCCTCTCGCCATATCAGAGGGACAAGGATGACCCGACACACGACGCCACCACAAGAAATGACATTTTAGTGAGCATGACGACAACGGTATACGAACCGGCAGTAATAAAATTAACAATCTGTTGGTATACTGACCATGAACGCGAATTACCTCCATTTTCCAGATCATTAATTATAGCATAAATTTGTGAAAACGTGTGAAGAAATGCAAATGTAGTACCCATATTTAATTGACGTGATACCTTTTGAAATACCTACAACCACCGATCCAACTGATTGAGTACAAGATAATAAAATTAAACATAATAAATAAATAGTATATAACGACATGAAAGACATCTAATGATGTGGTGGCGATTCCAAAAAACATCATTTACTTATATAATTTTATTGGGAATAGAATCATATTTAATTACATGTCATGAAAATTTTAATATTATCTACCTACTTACCCAATAATTATGTGAATACTAAAACAGATTATTGCCAAGCGCATTTGTCATTAAGGTAATCATTTAAATTGTAATAAGCCTTTTGCATTAGGTTATTTTTAATCGTTGTCTTAAATGCGCTAAACGGCAAGTCTAAAATAATAATAATAATAATAACGTTTATTGGAACTTAAAAACACAATACAAATAAAATAATATACGATGGTAACTGCTAAAGTATTAAACTGTGTCGCAGCTACCAACGTTATTATTATTATTATTCCTACGCACATGCAAAACACTGGCATAAATATACTGAGACGCTACAGTTAAAATACCGATGTCCTTCAATCTTTCCTTGAGCGAAACTCTTGTTCGTAATTGGTAAATGGCCCGAACTGCTCTTTTTTGCAATATAAAAATACTTTCGATATCAGCAGCTCTACCCCATAGTAATATGCTATATGACATAATACTATGAAAATAGCCAAAATATACCAGCCTAGCCGTATCGACATCTGTTAAACTACGCACCTTCTTAATGGCATAAGCAGCCGAACTAAGTTTCGCTGACAGATATGTAATGTGTGCGCCCCATTGCAACTTTGAATCAAGTGTTATTCCTAGAAACAACGTAGATTCAGTTGTTTCCAGTACATCACCATTTAAAACGATGTTAGTACCAAGGTTTCTGACGTTTGGCAAAGTAAACTTAACACATTTGGTTTTTTTGGCGTTCAGTACTAAGTTGTTTACAGTAAACCATTTAGTCACCTGAATAAGAGCACTGTATATTTCGGTAAAGTTTTCCTTATTTCTATCTACTTCAAATATCAATGAAGTATCGTCAGCAAACAATACCACGTCACAAATGTTTCTCAGGTAAAATGGCAAATCATTAATGTAAACAAGAAACAAGAAAGACCCTAGGATACTACCCTGCGGCACTCCCAATTGTACTGGTAAACCACTGGATTTTGAACCATTTATTTTGACACATTGGATTCTGTTATTTAAATATGCCTTAATAACATCCAATGCTTTAGTTTGGACGCCGTAATGTTTAAGTTTGCACAAGAGCGTATCATGGCAGACACAATCGAATGCTTTCCAAAGTTCGCAAAACACACCAATAGCATTCTGAGATTTCTCCGATGCATTGTAGACGTGTTTGAGTAACGCTACTCCTGCATCCGTCGTCGAGTGACCCTTAGTAAAACCATATTGCTCAGTATGAAGGAGGCTGTTTAAATTAAAGTGTTTCAGAAGTTGCTTGAGTATGATCTTTTCAACGATTTTACTAAAAGTAGGTAGTATTGAAATTGGCCTATAATTACTAGGATCATTCTTACTACCGGATTTAAACAGAGGTATTATCTTACTATGTTTCATTAAATTTGGAAAATCGCCTGATTCTATACACTTTTTAAACAAGTTACTAAGATAAGGAGCTACTATATCTATTATACTTTTCAATATCTTAACAGATATTCCCCAGAGATCACCTGTATTCTTAGACTCTAGAGATTGAAAGGTGTTTATAATGTCAGTAGAACTAATAGGGCTGAATTTAAATATTACATCACATTTTTGTACACTTGATTCTAATAAATTTTCTGCACCTGAAGCTGATGAGTTTAGACCCTAGTAGTAGTAATAGGTATGCTAGCAAAAAAATTATTGAATGTGTGTGCAACTTCTTCTTTATTGTTAATAATTTTATTATTATCTAGCAAGTTAACATTGGTGTTCCTTAAGGTTGTCTTGCCCGTTGCTTCGTTAATAGCTTGCCAGGTGGCCTTAACTTTATTAGAAGACTTCCTAATTTTGTCACTATTGAATACTGCCTTAGCTATACTGCATACCTTTTTAAATATTTTAGAATAATTTCTGACATACTCAGTGAAGCTCGCATTAAAATTGTATTTCTTCATACCATACAACTCATACATCCTTGATCTGCTTTTGTGAATACCTACAGTAGCCCACTCACTAAATGCTCTAGACTCCTTGATTACTTTTTCCTTGGTCTTAAAAGTACTTTTAAATTCGTTTTGCACTATATTAAACATAGTATCATAAATCTTATTAGGTGATTTAGGCTCCATCATATCAGGATTAATACCTACTAAAATTTTGTTCCTAAATTCAATAAATTTACGCCTAGGTAATGGCCTAACTGTCACCTTATGTACGACTTTTTCATGAATATATGAAAAACCTGCCAATTGACCACAGTGATCCGAAGTTAAGTCAGTAGTAACTAATTTATGTGATACTGTATGATTACTAGATAGATTGTCAAGGCAAGTGGAAGATGATGCTGTTATTCTAGTAGGTTCAAAAAATAAATTTGTCAAATTAAATGATTTAAAAAGGTTTAAAAGCCTACTAGTCATTGCTGAACTATCTAATAAATTAATGTTAAAATCACCACAAACTATGATACCTTTTTTATTGGTCCTAATTTTACCAATTGCGTCTTCCATAGTAGACTCAAACGGTTCACCCTTGTTTGATAGAACAACGTTTGATATAATATTACTAAATCGAACAACGTTTAAGAAAATCATCACTTTGTATAATATCGTTTGACAGAATTTTCAGTTCATCGAATATTTATTTGCTATAACAACATTTGCGCTACTGATCAAAAGGCTAATGTTCATTTGATGTAATGTTCAGATGGTATAACCATGTATTTTATCGAATATTCAATTGGTGTAATGTAATGCAGAAAAGAAAACATTGTAAATATTTGAAAAATTATTTATTTTGAACAAGAAAACAGTTAAACTAATCTTAAATTACTTGCAATTGCTTTTAGTAAATCCAGTTCTGTATACATTTCAAAATTGCGCAATATGGTCTCAATATTGTCATTTTTTTAGTGCAAATCTTGTTCTGCTTTGCACTAGGTTCTCCATTTAAAATACACTGTATTTTTCCTTCAACTATATTCATTTCGGCAAGCAGTATAGTAGACAGTTCATAAAATCCGGGGTTTCTTTTATCGACTATACTATTTAACCTGTGGTGCCACGCTTCCACATTATTTTGTGTGTGAATAGAGAATAAACTGAACAACTTCAGTTTATTAAACTAGTGTGAAGAACGTGGACTAAGTTGACGGAGCCCTGCTTCGCAGGGCTCCTTTTTTTTGGGTTAAGGGTCAAAAGAGAACCCTAACCTAACCTAACCGAGTCGGATTGCACTGAGTCGGGGTGTTAACGATAATTAATTCAACTTCAGGTTATTAAACTAGTGTGAAGAATGTGGACAAAATTGACGGAGCCCTGCTTCGCAGGGCTCCTATTTTTGGGTTAGGGGTCAAAAGAGAACCCTAACCTAACCTAACCTATCCGAGTCGGGTTGCACTGAGTCGGGGTGTTAACGATAATTAATTTCGACCTAACAATATTATGTATTATTTTCATAATTATATCAAATTTTGATTATGTCAAGAGTCGATTATGAGATGTGTTACTTATGAAAACTAATTATTATGATATATGTTGTTATAGAAAGTCATTTTATGGCAAATAAAAGTTATCACTGTTGAGTTGTTAAGGCAAACGTTATTAGTATAAATGATAATAGTGCAAGTTAATAGGTATTATGATCGGGGATGATTATGGCAAACAATATTAGTGCAAATGAATTTATGGAAACGAGAGAATACCGAACTAAATATTCGATACGATCTTTCGACTAAATCATTATTAGTGTAGTGAAACATTAGTTTAAATAAAATTAGTGCATTTGAAAATTCGGCGAAATGAAATTAGTTCAAATGAAATTAGTTCAAATAAATAATTACGCTAAATAAAAATTTACCAATGAATTAATCGGTCAAATGAATAATTCTTCGAAATGACTTTATTGCAACTAAAATTCGATTTAGTAATATTATATCAAACGTTGTTCGATCAAACAAGGGTGAACCGACTCAAAAACACATTAAAGTTACTTAAAGGAGGGCGATACACACATATAACAATATATACTGTTCCAGCTCAATGCAGGACATTTCTATAGTTCGTTCTACAGACAAGGTGCTTATGTCCTTTCGCTCCTTACATGGTATGGTATTTGAAACTAGTATCAAGGATCCACCATGGATAGCTTGACTCCTAGTGAAAGCACTTTGCACAGTGTAATGCATGTTATTTAAAAATTTAATTTGATAATCCTTTAACCAATGCTCCGTTATGCACATAATTTTAATATTGTGGCTTTCTCAGTATAAACTTAATTCTAAATGTTTGCCAGATAGACCCTGTATATTTTGATGTGCAACATTCAATTGACAATGTCTATCCTTTGTCCTATTCTTAAGTTTAAAGAACTCGTGTCTGTATTTAAAATAGAAGGAATGGTAAAGACAGAGTTATTATTTACAGAAACCATTTTCTTGGATACCCTGCATGTACCTGTGTCATATTGTATATTATATGCTAATAATTTAGCAATTTGTCGTTTATAAAATAGTGAAAGATACATAGTATCTTTGGTCAATGTGTAATTATATTTATTAATGAATTTATTTATGTCAAAATATAAAATAATATCTTTATACTGCCATGTCATATTGTATAAACACAAATTTAGGTCAAATATATGTTGATTTACCTTTTCATCTAATATACTTGAATAAGGTAAAGCACAAGTAATAAATTGACATCCTAGTTTTTTATGAAGTGATAACATTACTGCTGTTAAATTGTAAATATCTTTTTTGTTCACAATTTGGCTGACACCATATATAATAATTATTGTTGAATGTCTATCTAATGTTGTTTGTTTTAAACTATCTATTAAGTGTGAAGGCAGCGATAGCCGAGTGGATATACCAACAGACTGTCATGCAGAGGGTATCAGGTTCGAATCCACGGCGCGCACCAATGACTTTTCGGAGTTATGTGCGTATTGAATTGTTAATTATCGCTTGTCCCGTGCCTCGGAGATCACGTTAAGCCGTCGGTCCCGGTTGTCATGAAGATCTTTGACAGTCGTTACAGGGCGTCAGTACCTTCAAAATAATCTGACACTAGTCTAAACCATGGAATATCGCTATCCCTTCGGGTTGCGGAGGTCAGACAGGCAGTCGCTCTGTGGAAAACCTAATATTCAGCCAAATCCGGTTAGACTAGTAAGCGGACCCCAGATTGAAACTGGGATAACGCTAAGAGAAAGAAGATTAAGTGTGAAAAAGATGACCCTGGATAACAATAATTAATGATTTTCTGTTGCTGTAAATGACTACTTATTAAGCTACCTAAACCTACACCTAACCTATCTGAAAACATGTAAACTTTTTTTGTGCCAGAGTTATCAACTAAGGGTGTCTTATCCTTTGGACTATTGGTTGTACTAGAACTAGAACTTGAACCTGAATCACTATCACCTATAATTAGAGATTCATTACCTAACAAGCATGATTTTGAACAATTTGAGTAATTATTTGTAATTGTCAAGGCCTTTACATATTCCAGATTATTCTTACCAATTCGTGCAATCTCATCATATTTACTTATATATACCTGAACCTCTTTCTCATACTGGATATTCATCCTATTTAGTTGTGACTCTAAAGCGCTGATTTGTGATTTGAGATCCCTTGTATGCTGATCATATAACATCCTACCATTAATTAATTATATATTATAATTTTCTAGGTCCTGTAACAATTCCTTACGTTCAGAAACGAAATTTTTGTATTGGTTTGTTATATTTTTTGATTTATTATACAGACTCACGCTTATTTCCTGAAGGGGCAGATAGAGACTACGGACCGCCAACGACGATGACGATGTTATAGTTTATTTATACCTTAAAAGTAAAAAATACCTACACAATATACCTACCTACAGAATGTAAAACATCTGAAGATGACTAACAAGTGTTTGTTTTATAAAATAAGTATATATATTCACAAGTAAATTCATTTTTTGTTCTCTTGCCTACATGTAAAATATTTTGTTAATTTTAAGTTTAATTTAGGTACCTTAATTTAAACAGTCCCTTACCATGCCGTGGCAACTTGTAAGTGGAACAACACTTAGCATGCAATTGTAAACATGTTTGTGAATTTTATATTAGTGTATGTTTCGTTAGTTGTCCAAATAAATAAAATAAAATAAAAATAAAAAATAAAATAAAATATTTGTATCCAGTAGCATTAAAGGAATCTGTCAAAAGAATTTCGTCATTCAATATCACTTTATCTTACGGCTTAAGTTCAGCCGTAGACTACATGCAATTCAAGAACATTTCTTTCCAAATTTCGTAAATTCGTCCTCTTGGGAATAGAAGGGTTACGTACATAGTACCAACATGTATAAATAATAAGGTTCTTTGGGGCGAAGAACACGCGAGGGACGAATTATTACGGACCACTTTTTATTTGTATCTGTACTCTCATTTGCGTGGTACTTATTTATTAAATGTCTATCTAAGTTCGAGTTGAAATGAATGTAAATAAAACTGCTGTTTTAACTGCTGAGCTGTTTTTTTACTGCACCGTATTTGAATACAAATGTTTGAAAGATTTTTTAATAATAACATTAATAACATACAGGCCTAGCGTTATACCAGTCTTGGATGCAACCGGGATAACGCTAGGGCGATGTTGAACATTAATAACATACAGGCTACCTTAAAAGCCTTTAGCTGCCTCATATAAAATTACATACATACATAGACTCACGCCTGTTTCCCCGAAGGGATATCAATCAGCCTATCGCAGTCCACTGCTGGACATAGGCCTCTCCCAACACGCGCCACAGTACACGGTCCTCAGCCTTCCGCATCCAGTCTGTCCCAGCCGCCTTTTTCAGGTCGTCGGTCCACCTAGCCGGGGGCCGCCCTACCTTACGCTTGCCGAGACGTGGTCGCCACTCTAGGATACGCTTGCTCCATCGGCCATCAGTCCTTCTACAGATATGGCCAGCCCACTGCCACTTGAGCCTACTGATTCTGTGAGCTATGTCGGTAACTTTGGTTCTTTGTCGGATAACTTCGTTTCGAATTTTATCCTTCAAAGAGACGCCAAGCATAGCCCGTTCCATAGCTCGCTGCGTGACTTTTAGTTTGTGGACTAGTCCCACTGTGAGTGTCCACGTCTCGGCACCGTACGTCATAACAGGAAGGACGCATTGGTTGAAGACTTTGGTCTTCAGGCATTGCGGTAGGGGCGAAGAGAAAACTCGACGTAGCTTGCCAAACGCTGCCCAGCCCAACTGGATCCTGCGGTCGATTTCTTTCTCGAAGTTGTTTCTACCAAGCTGGACTACTTGCCCAAGGTAGACATACTCTTGAACAACTTCGACCATCGATCCGTCGACATAAACCGGTCCCGGCACAATGTGTTCGTTGAACATAATCTTGGTTTTATCCAAGTTCATGCCGAGACCGACCCGTCGAGAGGCTCCATTTAGGCTGTGCAGCATCTCGCTCAGCTCTGCCAGGCTCTCTGCCACGATGACGATATCGTCGGCAAACCGAAGGTGGGATATGTACTCGCCATTAATGTTGATGCCCCGTCCAGTCCAGTCCAGCGTCTTGAAGACGTCTTCGAGTGCGTTGGTGAAGAGCTTAGGGGATATTACATCCCCCTGCCTCACCCCTCTACGCAACTCAATGGGGCTGGTTTTATTGTCCTGGAGCTGGACGGTCATAGTGGCCGTGTCGTACAAACATCTCAACACCTCGATGTAGCGCCAATCGGTGCGACACCGCTGCAGAGCATCCAGAACCGCCCAGGTTTCGATGGAGTCGAAGGCTTTCTCGTAGTCCACGAAAGCCATAAACAGCGGCTGATTGTATTCGTTGGTCTTCTGTACAATCTGCCGAACAGTATGGATGTGGTCTACGGTGCTGTAGCCTTTTCGAAACCCGGCTTGTTCCGGTGGCTGGAAATCGTCGAGTTTTCTGGCGAGGCGATTTGTTAGGACTCTCGAGAACAACTTGTAGACGTGACTCAGGAGTGAGATGGGTCTGTAGTTTTTCAGCAGGGTTTTGTCACCTTTTTTGAAAAACAGAACCACCGCACTCCCACTCCACGCCTGAGGTGTTAGGCCTTGGTGGATAACGGAATTAAACAGGCTCGCCAGCTCTTTCAGAACTGCTGTCCCACCTGCTTTTAAGAGCTCTGTGGTGATTCCGTCATCCCCTGGAGACTTGTTGTTCTTGAGCTGCTCGAGAGCCACTCTTACCTCGCCCTGGTTGACATCAGGAATGTCCTCCGTGTAATGGCGCGTGAGTTGGGCTCTGTGGTCATCATCGCTGGGTCTCGTGGGTTTAGGCATCCGTGATGCGTACAAGTCCTTGTAGAAACTCTCAATTTCAGCGAGAATCTCGAACTTGGAGGTTACCGTTTTGCCATCCGCAGTATTGAGTTTCGACAGATGCATTCTACCAAGCTGGCGAGCGAAGACTTTGGTGCCTCGATTCTGTTCAATCGCAGCCGTAATGGCGCGGGTATTGGAACATTGGAGGTCACGTCGTACCAGCTTCCGGATCTTCCGGTTTAGGTTTCTTCCATCTGTCGAAGACAGAAAGGAACCCCGAAGGGATAGGCAGAGGCATATTAAACGCCCACTTTTCGCCAGTGTTTTGATCCCACGTAATAGGTGGCGAGGCTATTGCCGCTTATCGGGATATTTTGTTTGCCAGAGCCTCGTCCGTTGATCGGCAGGTACACCCCTTGCAGGTGAGGTTGGCTTGGGCCCCTTAGTTCTTGGTGGGAACCCTATGCACCCATATAAAATTAAAGGGACTTTTATTTATTTATTTTTGGAAAACCAACGGCACATAAAAATAGTATAAAACAAACACAGTATGATACAAATGGCCAGTTACAGGCCTTAAGAAATAAAGTGTTGTTGATCTGGAATAGATGGATGGATAATATTCTAATCTATCTATCTATACATATAATAAAACAAAGTCCCCCGCCGCGTCTGTCTGTCTGTCTGTTCGCTCAAAACTCGAAAAGTACTGGACAATTTTTTATACAGTTTTCAACAACATCGAGAGTGATCCCTGAGGAAGGTTTTAGTGTATAATAAGTTTGGTTTTGTGCAAACTGACGATATTACGACGATATTAGTTCAACGCGCCGGCAAAAATTAAGGCGATCGGGAGGTTTCCTCGAAAACGCTACCAAAACCTTTTAGTTATAACAAAACGATGTATGATAGGATTAACTCTTTAATATATATATATATAAAATTCTCGTGTCATGGTGTTAGTTAAAATACTCCTCCGTAACGGCCCTGTCACGACCTTGCCGCTCTGAGCGGCGGCTTAGCGCGGGGCGGCTAGCGGCAAGATCAAATGTATGAAGACGTTCGAAGCACGCCACGAGCCGCCGCGCACAGCGATAACGCGCGCGTTTTTTTTGGCGCGATTGGCTGCGCGGCGAGCGGCGCGGCGTGCGGTGCGGCGAGCGGCGGGAACAAATGTACTGCGACCGAGTCCGACGCCACGACTCCGAGCGGCACAGACAGCGTTACGCGAGGGACGAACTAGGCGGTTAAACTATTTGTTAAATATTTTGTGGCGGTAATGAATACGGAGACATTTAAAGTCGAAATTTTTAAACGGTCGCGTGTGTGGATAGCAACACATCCGCTGTATAAATACAAAAATGTTAATAAAACGTTGCGAGATGTAATGAAACAATGTTTTACAGAATGTAATGGTAGGTTTTAATATAAATCGCAAACATTAAAACATTGAGTAATGTACATATGTACCTATTTAGGTACAGACACAGCTACTATGAAAGTTAAAAGGTGATTTACCTACCTACTTAACGTAATCTACGTTGTGTAGGTACCTATTCAACGCCTCATTAATTGCGAATATGTATTATTCCTTTGATATAAAATACTTGTAAGAAATGAAGATCCAATGTCGACAATTTTGTAGGTATACCGTATAGTTACACAAAGATATTTTGGTTATCGCCATATTTATGGGTAACTCCGTCGGCCCAAATACGTCCACATTTGCCGCTGCGTTTACCGCTGCTGTAGGGTCGTGGCGTGCACGACGCTCTGCCGCGCCGCCCGCCGCGACGCGCGCCGCTTAGACCGATCTCGTGAACAGGCCCTAACGGCTGGACCGATTTGTATAAATTTTGTATGTATATTTGGTAGGCCTGAGAATCGGTCGTAATCTATTTTTCTATTTTTCAAACTTCCAAGTCATTAGGGTGGCCAGCCCAAAAAATCATTTTTTTTTTTTACATTTTTTTATATTTTTATTTTTTTATGATATGGCAGTATAAAATACATGCAACTCTTAATTTTCACCCCTTTAACACCAACTTCTTTTTTTTATAACCATATTAGTAATTTCATCTTATAGTGATAATAAAGATCAATTCTGTTGGCCACGCCACGCGCATACCGGAGTCAAAAAAATCGTTTCTCAGTGTTACTTACAATACTCCTCCGAAACGGCTGAACCGAGTTGTATCAAATTTTAAATGTATATTCTTTAGGTCTGAGAATCGGTCGCCTAAGTAAAAAGGACGGGCCAACCCAAACAAATATTTTTGAAGTTATACTTCTTTGAAAAGACACGTTATGAAAGAATGTCGAGTCACATTTTACGATGCGCATGTATGACTCAAAATTCTCAAGGGAAATGTTTTTAGTGTCTACATTCACAAGATGGCGGACGAGACTTTTTTAATAAAATGAATATGGCTATAATTTTCGGGGTTTTCATGGATTCTGATCACGAAAATGATATCTATTTGGGAATCCAAGATGGCGGACGGGAAATTTTTAATAAAATTAATATGGGTATCATTTTCGAGGTTTTCATGGATTCTGTTCACGAAAATGACATCTATATGGGAATCCAAGATGGCGGATGGGACATTTTTAATAAAATTAATATGGGTGTAATTTTCGGGGTTTTCATGGATTCTGGTCACGAAAATGATATCTATTTGGGAATCCAAGATGGCGGCCGGGACATTTTTAATAAAATTAATATGAGTATAATTTTCGGGTTTATCATGCATTCTGATAACGAATATGGCATTTATTTGGGGATCCAAGATGGCGGACGGGACATTTTTAGTAAAATTAATATCTTTAACATCATAATATAATTGGTCCAATTATAATTTGGCATCGCTTTACTGTGTCAACTTTACTTTACTTTTACTATTTTTTATTAACTCACGCCTGTATATTCCCAAAAGGGTAGGCAGAAGTGTAATATGACACCCACATTACGCCATGAATTTTTAGGTCCCACGTAATAGGGGGCGAGGCTATTGCCGTTACCGGGCACATCACCAGACTCCGTGCTGCTACTGAGAATTCGGAAAAACCCAGTAACCCTTTTGCCCAACCCGGGAATTGAACCCGGGACCTCCGATCTGCAGTCGCATACGCTATCCACTGGACCACGGAGGCAATCTCTTTCTTTATGATATGGCATTGAAAATACAAACAACTCTTAATTTTCACCCTTCTAACACCAACCCCTATTTTTAATAGCCATCTTAGTAAGTTTATCATATCACTAGATGAGTCATACGCGCCAGTCGCATACTGGAGTTAATAAATCGTTTTACAGCTGCGGTAGTGAAACAATTCAGCAATTTCACAGTGTTAGTGATACAATACTCCTCCGAAATAATATTTTTTTGGTCAATTTCTTAAGCCCTGATGGATGGATGGATGGATGGAAAAAAAGGAATGAGAAAATAGACCTAAAAAAGGCGATACGGAGTTCGCCGGGTCAGCTAGTGTATCAAATAAATGTAAGTACGACTTTATATGGGCTTATTTGCAGGCGTTGATAGATCAAACATATTTATATAAATTATTTTCTTGGGACGACTTTTTTTTACGCGAATGTTACACATTATAATAAAACTACGGTTTATGAATTGCTTAAGTACGGGTACTTAGAGATAACTTCTAAATTCAATACAAAGACAAATATCACCTTAGTATTCTGTAACCACGATTGCTGTAAAGAAATCGAAACGTCGAATACAAATAAATATAGTAGTAAAACTATAGTTCGGTAGACAAGATTTAAAATGAACATCTCTTTTTGTCACTAACTTAAATGGAACTAACGTTTACCTCTCCTATCAAACCCTTCAAGTATTTATTTTGCAATTATAAGTTTTCTATGAATTGAAGACGGCCCATTGGTTGTTACGTCCATCTTCAATTCATAATAATCCGTCCAACCAGTTTGATAGTTGATCATACACATGTCTACACGCAAACATTATTAATAGTATGTAGTACTCAATTTCAACGGTCAAACAAGGCACTCAATCTTTGTCATCATCCTCATCATCATCCTCTTAGCGTTATCCCAGTTTCAATCTGGGGTCCGCTCTCTAGTCTAACCGGATTTGGCTGAATATTAGCTTTTCCACAGAGCGACTGCCTGTCTGACCTCCGCAACCCGAAGGGATAGCGATATTCCATGGTTTAGACTAGTGTCAGTTTATTTAGAAGGTACTGACGCCCTGTAACGACTGTCAACGATCTTCATGACAACCGGGACCGACGGCTTAACGTGCTCTCCGAGGCACGGGGCAAGCGATAATTAACAATTCAATACGCACATAACTTCGAAAAGTCATTGGTGCGCGCCGTGGATTCGAACCCGATACCCTCTGCATGGCAGTCTGTTGGTATATCCACTCGGCTATCGCTGCCTTTTTCTTAGACACTCAATCTTTGTCTTAGACATAATATAATATACGCATAAATTTCATTGCACAAGTTTCTAGAAAGAAACAGAAACTAAAAGATCATCAGATCTGATAATGGATAGAACTTTTACATCATCCAATTCAAACCAGACGTCACGAATGTCACTGATATGTCCAAACTGTGACTAATGGCTTTACGCCATTCACTGCAACAACATTTTGCTTACTCCTAGTAAAGTCCCCACTTTCGAAGTTTAAGCATTATACATGCAAAGGCTTTAGGAGATTAATTTAGTGCTTGATTATAAAATAATATTAGCAGTATGAATTAATAAAGGTAGAAGTACTTTTCAAGGTTTACTGTAAAATATTCTATAGATAATCTTCTCTCTTAACCGTAATACTTAACCAAGGTATACAAGTAACCGCCTCAATAATCATGCACACCACTCCTCTAAACATCCAATCCCAAAACATCGTTCACAACATTTCCATAATGTGCCCAAACTTGTCATTACAGCCGCCGGCACCAAATCACAGCATATTACGGAAGGGAAACACCAAATAAAATTGTCAAAATAAATAGATTGTAGGAATTAATTATACGTTTGCCGGCAATATGGCCGTCGTTAAAAGTGTCATCCAGCGGAGCCGAGTCATTCCAGTTTGTGTCGGTCGCCCCCTGCCTCTACATTTTCATCGTTCAACGCTTGTACAAATGAAAATGATGCTTTTTGATGCGTACACGGGTTTGGGAAGTGAGTAAGTTTAGTTTATTGGTAAGTTAGCCTTATTTTATATTATACTAGACTAGACTGCGGCTACGGCTAAGCCCATGTCAGTCAGTCAGTAACGTAAGAATAATATATAATTATGATATTTATGATTGACAGAGTAGATTAAGATCCGACTCCTTTTGTCGCTGTAGCCTACGAGGTTATTCTGATTTTTAAACTACAGTACAAATCAACACACTTTCACGAAAAAAGTTGTGAGATCCATGTAATATACCAAGTCGATTCAGCCGTTCTTGAGTTATAAATAGTGTAAGTAACACGACTTTCTTTTATATATATAGCTACGGAAGTATGTTACAAGTTAAAACAATACTTTAGCTTTAAACATACTGTAACGGGTATTGGTCAATAAAGGCAACTGGACTGCATCCACTTCACAATAGATAGTGCGCAGGTAGCAGAGAAAAAAAAAGGGTCTTGACAGACGGACGGACAACAAAGTGATCCTATAAGGGTTCCGTTTTTTTCCTTTCGAGGTACGGAACCCTAAAAATGTGGAAAGTTCGTCCCATATTTTTAGAGACCAATTTAAATGGTTGTGTAACCGGGCAGCTTACTTTCAGAAAGCGATCGAAGAAGAAAGGAGCAAGAAGAAAATTGTGACCTGGAAAAATTGTATTCGTTTGTGTATTATTTTAAGTGAAAAAGGAAATTTACCAAATCCTGAGAAAATGTTTTACCCTAATGACAGAAAATTGTATCGTAATGGATACCGTACGGAAAACGCCATCATGCAACAGTAGTCACATGCTGTTTTTGCAATGTCATCATCATCAGCCTTTAACAGTCCACTGCTGGACTAGGCCTCTCCTTTGAAAGGAGGAATTGGCCTACTATACCACGCTGGCCAAACGGGTTGGTATAGCGTTTGTATCAAGCTTTCATTCTCTTACAGTGCTGTTCTTTGCATAATATGCTCCCTCTGTCGGCTCTTACGACACCCATGGGATGATATGGGGTGGAGACATTCCGTATTCTTAATCCGTCACCACACGGACAACTTACGTTTTTGCAATGAATCATAACTAATTCAAAGAGCTTTAGCTAAATGGTCTATTCAGTAACAGCAACATTTTATATTTATAATGTACGTACTTCGATATTCTCTGCAAGAATATCATTTTCGCAGACACAATCAACATAAATAAAATCATTTATCACAAAAGTACCTAACGAATGAAACTCCGGGAAAGGCTATTATTCCAAGACTGGGAAATTAAAAAAGCTTTGAATGCAAAGCTTTTTTAATTTCCTACCTCATTTGGATCCGAAACAATGTCTACTAGTTTGCCAAAGCTGATGATGAAAACAAATAATGCGCCTTTCATTTTAGCATAGAAATAAAGACTGCTTTAAACCTTCACAAAATTAACTCTGTCTCTCTGCAAGCTGTCCCTTTCTTATCAATGATCTCCAGAATTAAACCGACCAAAAAATTGTTTATGTCTTATTCTCAGACCTACCATATATACACCAAAAATTTCATAAAAAGCGTTCAAATCGTTTTGGCAAAGTTATAACAAGCACTGTGTCACGACATTTTGAGTATATGTATGTACAATCAAACAAGTCGGCGGTGGACCAGTTTGAAAAAAATCCCCTGCCTCGCTCATAGAGTCGAGGCACACTAGAAACTAATACTTCCAGTGCTACTTTATACACACATTGCGAGTGTCAATGTTTGTATAAAGTAGCACTGGAAGCGACGATGTCTTGCTGAGCAATTCTCGCCCTTATGATGGTCTAGCGGGAAGTTGTTCAACTGTACACTGCACATTACATTTTAATTTTACCGTTTCTTTCCGATCCCGATGAATTTCAGGAAATCGTTTTACTATTACGGTCCCCAAGGAGCAAAGATGCCAAATTTCAGCTTGCCCCATGTACTTACCGTATTGGTGCCCAACATGGGGCCGGTATGTTTTCTTTCATTTGAATGAATCGAGAAAATGTAGTAAAGCATATCACATTTTTTGGTTCAGTTATACTTCATACTATAGTTAACATCAGAACTAATGCCCATATACACGAAAGAGAGGAAGAAGATAAAGTTTTGCGTAAAGAATTTGATGACACGATTAGAAACTTTTCATAATGTTTCTTTTACATCGTCTCGCTCTGTACTTAATACTTTTTAGATCTGTACTTAATCTTTTATCATAGAGAATGCTAATCACCACGTGTTTAGTCCATGTATGCATGGTGTAGATGACGTTTTTTTTTCGTTTCTTTGATGCGCTGCCACAATCGCCATACACGCCACAGGAGCACAGTGAGTGCAGTCCTCGGGAGTGTTAATGCACACATCGATACCTGCTCGCGTATTCTGAAAAAGCATATAAATCTGTGTGGTGACGGTTTAAAATCCAAAACGACACTTCTTCATTTCATTCCGTGGGTTTCATAACAGGCAACGAAAATAACGAAGCACATGACTTGTATCAAGCGACGTCAAGCCTAGTACATGCAATGATATTATAAGAAAAGGTAGATACGTTACCTACGTAGTAATAAATCCGTAAAAATGGAACTGGTAACGGTAACGGTACTAACGTACACATCGATAACTCCATATTTTATTTTATTTTCGGTTGACAGGATGTGTCAGTTTCACTTTGACGCCGGCTCGCGAAGTCACACACACATATGTCAGACTTGCCAACTGGCTTATGTTTAGTGTCATGCTTTTGGTACGCCTATAACATATCTACTTCTTTTTTACTTTGGAATATCATTGAGTATATGTAATTAATTCCTATCGACTCGCAGGGCTACCGTGAAGCACATTGGGAAAGGCTTGTCCTGTAGTGGACTGAGAAAAGCTGTAAACGAGAATATATTGTAGGGAGAGTTCAAAAAGAAAGTTTTCAATTCAACTTACATCGACATACCGTTATCCCATGTATGCTATCATATGGATTGATTATTTTCCAACTCCTCCAACATACTTCTGATTAAGTTCGTTGCGGGTTCCAAGACAGTTTAACTTTCCACAGGACTTCACGAGTGTCAAAACTCGTTGTCATCAATGGTCACTGCTGCTAAACTCGGCTACACAGGTGACACAGTACTGGGAATGCGGGTGGGATTAGTGCCATAGGAAAAAGTACTCTCTCTCTCTCGCTTCTTATATATCCCACATGGTAGTGGGGTCAGCTAAGCAGTTATGCCAGCATATGAGCTTTTCCACAGAGCGATCACCGTATATCAGTCTGTTGGTATCTCCTCTAGACTCCCGTCAAGTAGAAAACACACAATCTTGATAAGTAAAACACACCCAAATAAGCAAACAGAAACACATGTAAGGATCAATATAAAGCTCACCATCTCAATAGTGATTGTAGTACAACAATGTACAACATTCACGAATAAGGCTCCCATCGCTCCCATTTCATTTGTTCGCCAGCACATTTGCCTCTCGCACGCTTACTGCCACTAGAGGGCGCTGGCAGCCGCCTGTGAAGTGCCCATGTAACGAGAGTGTGAACGAACGTTGCGGTAATAGTTCCGGTTTTTGGGAAACGCATTCAGATTATGGTGTGGAGAATGGACTCTAAGGTTAAAGGGTACTAGGGCGTGTTTTCCATATCGTAGGTAATAGTAGGTACCTACATTATAATGTTTTAATGTTATAGGCACTGTAATATTAAAAAAGTTTGTAGATTAATGCACTATACTGACGGGATCCTCCTTCTATGTCCAGTCATTTACAGTGAAAATGCACTTACAAGATATACGTAACATTAGATAAAATAATGGGCAAAGCATTGCTCAAACATAATTATTAGAATTCTTGTAACGGGGGTGGATCACGTCATTATTTTAAAATATACGTAGCATTGACGTGTTTATAAGTAAGTATTCATTGTGTACAACAGCTTAACAATAAAAACTAAAATATAAATGGGGGAGACGTAGTAAGCCTTCTCGTAGAGCGATACCTATGCTCGGGCCTTCCCCGTAAGTAGCGACCGATGTCGTGAAACTAATTACTACTCCACAATGACAAGTCAAAGTCAAAGTTGCAATCACCTTGACAGTCCTCTCTTCAAGCCAGCTCTGCGCGTCATTTCGATTAACATAGAAGGTTTTTCGCAGGATAAGGCGGAGATCTTATCCGATCTCTGCCGAAGTACTATGTGTGACGTATTATGCGTACAAGAAACCCATCGAAGTGTCAACCAAAGAAGGCCATTCATCCCCGGACTGTCGCTTATCGCCGAGATCTGTCACCCAAAGCACGGTAACGCAGTGTTTGCTGCTCCAGGCGTAAGCATATCCTCTGCTCAGTGCGTAACCACGAATGGCATGGAGAAAATTACTGTAGATACTGGATTCTGTACAGTCAGCTCAGTCTATAAGCCTCCAGATACACCTTTTCGATTCTACGCTCCGGAAAACTTCGCACATCAAAGCTCTAAGATTGTGATGGGTGACTTTAACAGCCATAATATTAGATGGGGCTATCGAAACTCAAATGCCGACGGTCAAGCCGTAGAAGAATGGGCTGAACTGAATGATCTTACATTAATTCATAGCCCAAAGGATCCATCTTCATTTAATAGCGGACGTTGGTGCCTTGGCTATAACCCAGACCTAATCTTCGTCAGTGGTAATATTGGTGCTCAATGCAAAAAAACAGTGTGCCTGCCAATCCCTCGGACTCAGCACAGACCCATAATGTGCGCCATTGAACCAATTATTCGACCAACAATTGTACCTTTCAAGCGTCGATTTAATTACAGCAAGGCCAACTGGGACGAATACTCCGAAACAATAGACGAGAAGCTTACAAATTTAGCACCGACTTCGAAAAATTAAAATAAATTTGTAGAAATAGTGTTACGAATTGAAAATAACGCCATCTATCAGTGAATGGGAGAACTACATGAGATTAGATGTATCGGTTGTTAAGGCTGTTTCATCTATCCTCTAATAGATGGCGTAGGTGTAAATAGAACATTTACGCAATTCTAGAAACACCTTTCACGTTTCCAGAAATATCGTGAGTCGTCTCGAAAAGCCTAGTGATGTTATCCGGCCAGTATAAATAGAGCGGGAGCGAACGGACCGGACAGTAACAATTGAATACGGAAAGCGATCAACATCAAGCGAAGGAAGTAATTCGGAAGTGTTTAGTGGTGTTTTATTAGTGTTGTTCTAGTGGTGTGAATAGTGTGTTTTACTAGTGAAGTGAAAATTAAGTGTGTGTATCTAGCGTTATACTTAGTGTTTGTGTTAGTGAATAAAGTTCAGTTTAAGTGGCATAGTGTATATAATTTATCACGAACCCCAGCTCGTAACAAATTGGTGTCAGAAGAAAGGGATAAATTATGCCGGTTATGCCGAAGGAAGAAACTGAAGGTGTGCGTACCAGGAACCAGCGCCAGCAAGACCTGGACCAGAGACGCTTCGGAGACGTTCCTTCTCCATCGTCTGGTGGACCAGGCGAATCCGCGGATGCAGTGGAGCCTACAAGCGCACACTCCGTGGCGGTGCCCGACATCGCGGCTCTGATGGCGTTCATGCAGGAGCAGGCCCGCCGTCAAGAGGAGCACGCGCGCCGCCTGGAGGAACAACTACAGCGCGACAAGGAGGAGCAGGCCCGCCGTTTGGAGGAACAGCTGGTGGTGATGAAAGACCTCAGCGCCGCTGTAGGGAAGGACCTGAAGGTGGTAAAGGAGGAGCTCCAGCAGCACGAGGCTCGTATCAGCGACGTGGAGAAGCTCGTACACGACCAGCTTGTGACTCGCGTCGCCTCTATAGAGAAGCGTGTACACGACCATCACGAGACCTGTGTCGCTGAAGTGGAGAGGAGATTGCGTGGGCTCGGATCCAACGAAGTGACATCTGCGACTGTAGTGCCCTCACCTCGTGGGTTTAAGGTTCCACCATTTGATGGCTCGTCATCATGGTCTGCATACAAGATCCAGTTTGAGGCTGTGATGCGATCGAATGGGTGGACCAAAGAACAGGCCTTAACCGCCCTAACCTTGGGCCTTCGCGATCGGGCCTTGACAGTGTTGGAGGCACTCGGACAAGACGTCACCTACGAGAAGCTTCTTGAGGCGCTGGAGGCGAGGTACGGAGACGCGCACCTCGAACATGTGTATCGTGCTCAGCTGAAGGACAGGACGCAACGCACCGGAGAAACTCTGCAGCAGTGGGCTCTAGAGGTGGAAAAGCTGGTCAGGAAGGCATACCAGTCGTCTCCTGCGCTTATTGATGGGAACCTCGTACAGGCGTTTACGGATGGGATCCGGGACCTGGAGGTAAGAGCAGCAGTGAGGCTTGGGCACTTCAAGGACCTCAAGGACGCCTTAGCCCACGCTCTGGAGGTGGAAGCAGTGCGACGCGACGACCGAGGTCACCGCATCAGGGAAGTTGTGTCGTCACCTCGGTGCTACAACTGCGGAGAAAGAGGCCATATCCGCTTGAGCTGCCCAAAGCGTAGGCAGCCTGGTGACACCCTGTCTCCACCAAAGGGGTCGCCTGATGTGCCTGCCAGGCAGCGAGAGCAGGGAAACGAGTAGAAGCCAGGACTGCGGGGCGGGTGCTGGCTGGTAATGGAAGAGCCCCAAGTATCTCGATCTCGCAATCATGCGACGGGAACAGCCTGATCATCGAAGGCGAAATTAACAGAACACCATGCAAGCTGACATTGGACACGGGTGCTTCTCGGACAGTTTCCATCTGGCAAGACGGGTTCTTCGGGGCTGCTTCAGGAATAATGAATGTGTGAATCTGAGAACAGCTACCGGTCAGCACATAACCGTCCGAGGTGAAATGGAGGTGGATCTGAAGCTAGGCAACAAAGTTTACCGTCACAAAGTCATCGTGGCCGATATAGTGGACGACTGCATCCTGGGCCTAGACTTCATGCGGGAGTATCGCTGCGAGATCGATGTTAACCAGGGAGTGTTGAAATGTGGCTCGGAAGAAGTCTTCATGGAAGGCGCAACTTCAGGAAAAGTGTACTGCCTGAAGAATGTCACGCTTCAACCGCGGTCGGAAACGGTTGTACCGGTTTGTTTACCCGGGAGTTCTGGTCGAGGGAACCGCTGCGTACTTATCGAAGGCCTAGAGAAAGAGGCATCGTGGAAGATTGCACGAACCTTGGTAAGGGGTACCAAAGTTTCATCAGTACGCGCACTAAATGCGAGTGACAAGGAAGTGTTGCTCAAGAAAGGGACGGAATTGGGCACCTATGAAGGAGCGGCTTGGATGCGTAGATGTCAGGAGCAACCTACCAGCGCCAAGGTTCAGGCTGCACGATTCGACGTGTCTTCACTTTTGGAGGACTGCCAAAGTACCCTGTCAGAAGAAGAGAAGACCAAGGCTAAGAAGATGTTAAACCGGTTCGCCGATATTTTTTCGACCAGTGATGCCAACATAGGGAAGACAGCACTAGTCCAGCACAAAATAAACACGGGAAGTGAAGCACCGATTCGCCAGCGACCAAGACGTGTGCCAGTGGCACGGGAACGTGAAGTAGAAGCTATGATCGACGGTATGGTGAAAGAAGGCGTAATCGAGCCTTCGTCCAGCCCGTGGTGCTCTCCGGTGGTGTTAGTTAAGAAGAAGGATGGCAGCATGCGCTTCTGTGTAGACTACCGCCGATTGAATGACATCACGAAGAAGGACAGCTACCCGCTGCCAAGGATCGATGACACACTGGATACGCTGACGGGGATGAAGTGGTTTTCTACCTTAGACCTAAAAAGTGGCTACTGGCAGGTGGAAATAGATCCTCGAGACAAGGAGAAGACGGCATTCTCCACAGGGAAAGGATTATGGCAATTTAACGTCATGCCCTTTGGATTGTGCAACGCTCCGGCTACTTTTGAGAGACTGATGGAGCGAGTGCTTATGGGACTGATTGGAGACGCCTGCCTGGTCTACTTGGATGACATCATCATCGTGGGGCGCACCTTCCAGGATCACCTTCGAAACTTGGAGCAAGTGCTGTCAAAGATACGAGGAGCTAATTTGAAGCTGAGTCCGAAGAAATGCGCATTATTCAGACGGCAAGTGAACTTTCTAGGACATGTGGTCTCGGAGAACGGTATTCAAACTGACCCGGATAAGATCATTGCCGTGAAGGAATGGCCAGTTCCAGAGAACAAAACGCAGGTCAGAGCATTCCTCGGATTATGCTCCTACTATCGACGGTTTGTGAAGAACTTTGCTGACATTGCTCGACCTCTTCATAAGCTCACCGAAGACAGAGTGCAGTTCTGTTGGAATGAGAGCTGTGACGTTGCATTCCAGAAGCTTAAGGAACATCTGTGTACTGCACCTATTCTAGGCTACCCTGACAATGAGCATGAATTCATAGTTGACACAGATGCCAGTAACACCGGAATTGGCGGCGTGCTGTCACAGAAGAAGGGTGATCAAGAAGTTGTTATAGCATACTTCAGCAAGACCTTATCCAAACCCGAAAGAAACTACTGCGTCACCAGGCGGGAACTCTTGGCTGTAGTAAAGACGTTGCAGCATTTCAACAAATACTTGTTGGGCCGTAAATTCCACCTGCGAACCGACCATGCAGCGCTGAAATGGCTACTTCAATTTAAGGACCCAGAAGGACAAGTAGCTAGATGGATTGAACTACTGCAAGAGTTTGATTTTGTAATACAACATCGCAGCGGCAAGTCCCATGGTAACGCAGATGCCCTATCGCGTAGGCCGTGTCCCGACCAGTGCAAGCACTGTAGCCGACAGGAAGCAAAGCAGGCAGCGCTAGTGAGGATGTTAAAGACGGATCTAAGCGACGAATGGAGAGAAGCTTTGCAGAGTGCTCAGCAAGATGACCAGGATGTACAGCCGATTCTTGAATGGAAAAAATCAGATGCGCCTAGGCCCAAATGGAGTGATATCGCAGCAATGAGCCCCATCACCAAGAGTTATTGGGCACAGTGGGAAAGCTTGGTCGTCCAGGATGGAGTTCTGTGCCGCAAATGGGAAAACGCTCGCGGTAACCAGTGCCATTTGCAAATGGTAGTGCCCAAAACTAAGGTGCCGGAAGTCTTGCAGCTCTATCACAATGGTGCTTCGGGAGGTCACATGGGAGTTAAGAAGACCCTTACTAAGATCCGGGAGCGGTTTTATTGGCTCCACTGTCGAGATGACGTCGAGGATTGGTGCCGCAAATGCACAAGTTGTGCGGCTGTCAAGGGGCCACATACTCGAAGCAGAGGTGCATTAAAGGTGTACAATGTGGGAGCTCCATGGGAGCGCATAGCGTTGGATGTCGCTGGGCCGTTTCCTGAGAGCCAGGACGGAAACAAATACTTCTTGGTTGTGATGGATTACTTCACGAAGTGGCCTGAAGTGTTTGCAATCCCAAATCAAGAAGCTACCACAGTGGCCGATAAGCTGGTGCATGAAGTCTTTTGTCGGTTCGGGGTGCCCTTGGAAATCCACAGCGATCAAGGCCGGAACTTCGAATCTGAGGTATTCAAGGAGACTTGTCGCGTAATGGGTGCACATAAAACCAGGACCACGGCTTATCATCCGCAATCAGATGGCATGGTTGAACGGTTTAACCAATCACTGGAAAGGTACCTGGCGAAGGTCGTGGAGAGCAAACAAAGAGATTGGGACAAGCACATCCAACCATTTCTCCTGTCATATCGCAGTGCGGTCCACGAAACTACAGGAGTAACACCAGCTTTTGCCAATTTCGGTAGAGAGCTCCGTTTACCTGCAGACCTTATCACCGGTATTCCACCAGAATCTCCACGCAATATAACGGATTACGCAACCGAGCTACGCAACAGGATGAACGACGTATACGAGCACATCAGGGAATCTGGACAACAGATGTCTGAGAAGATGAAGACTCGCTACGACCGGAAGGCAAACAACAAGGGCTTCGATGAGGGATCATTGGTGTGGCTTCATAACCCAGTACGAAGCAAAGGAAAATCGCCTAAGTTACAAGCCAGATGGGACGGGCCATATCGCATAATTACCAGGATGAACGACGTCACCTATCGAATCCAGAAGGGGTCGCGAGGTGCACCGAAGATAGTTCATGTGGACCGGTTGGCTCGTTACTATGGGTCTAACGATGTTCGAGACGAACACGTTTAAGAGGGAGGCCGTGTTACGAATTGAAAATAACGCCATCTATCAGTGAATGGGAGAACTACATGAGATTAGATGTATCGGTTGTTAAGGCTGTTTCATCTATCCTCTAATAGATGGCGTAGGTGTAAATAGAACATTTACGCAATTCTAGAAACACCTTTCACGTTTCCAGAAATATCGTGAGTCGTCTCGAAAAGCCTAGTGATGTTATCCGGCCAGTATAAATAGAGCGGGAGCGAACGGACCGGACAGTAACAATTGAATACGGAAAGCGATCAACATCAAGCGAAGGAAGTAATTCGGAAGTGTTTAGTGGTGTTTTATTAGTGTTGTTCTAGTGGTGTGAATAGTGTGTTTTACTAGTGAAGTGAAAATTAAGTGTGTGTATCTAGCGTTATACTTAGTGTTTGTGTTAGTGAATAAAGTTCAGTTTAAGTGGCATAGTGTATATAATTTATCACGAACCCCAGCTCGTAACAATAGTAACGACTGTATCAAGAAGGTATATCCCCAGGGGTTGTCGTACATTCTATATTCCAGGTATGTCTGCTACATCAGCTGAACTCCTTAGACAGTACGAAGATCTTTTCAACAGAGATCCATTCTCTGAAGACACCATTGAGCTGGGTGAGAAACTCCTTGCAGAAATAAAAGAAAAGCGTTGCGCCAAATGGATAGACACCGTCACAAATATTAACTTAACCCAAAACAGCAGGAAAGCTTGGCAAACTATCCAGAGGCTAACCAGTGACACTCCACACGCTAATCCACCAGCTCAAGTAACTGCAAACCAGATTGCCCATCAGCTGTTAATGAACGGCAAGCCCCCTCTCCGACTGAAAAAGATTCCAAAAAGAAGAACCTTAGTAGACACAACCGAATCGTCTATCTGTCGTCCTTTTGATCTGCCTGATATCATCTGTGGCATTAAGCAACTGAAACGCGGTAAAGCCTCGGGACTCGACAACATATCTGTGGAGCAAATCCAACACTTTGGACCAGTCACCGTGTTATGGCTCCTAGGATTATATAATAGTTGTCTGGACTCGGTGACAATACCTAGTATGTGGCGGAAAGCTAAAATAATTGGGACCTTAAAACCTGGAAAATCAGCTGACGACCCTAAAAACTTCAGACCAATCTCACTCCTCTGCCACACACTCAAATTATTTGAAAGACTACTACTAAACCGTCTCACTAGCCTCGTGGACCCTAAACTCATCCCAGAGCAAGCTGGGTTCCGCCTCGGAAAGTCTTGCTGAGCCAAACCCTTAACCTTACCCAGCATATTGAGGACGGATTTAAGATGGGCAAAGTGACGGGCGTGGTCTTTGTTGACCTTTCAGCCGCGTACGACACAGTTAACGTTAAACGTTTGCTATGGAAAGTGCAGAATATGACAGAGGATAGCAAATTTGTTCGAGTTCTCGGGGAGCTGCTCCAAAACCGACGTTTCCAGGTACATTTAAACTGTAATAAAAACCGTTGGAGAACCCAAAAGAACGGTCTACCCCAGGGGAGTGTCCTGGCGCCAACGCTCTTTAATATATATACTAATGATCAGCCTACGAGCCCAAATACAACCCGCTTCCTTTATGCCGACGATTTGGCATTGGCGTCACAGGGATCCTTTGAAGAGGTAGAGGACAACCTCAGCGGTGCTCTCCAGACACTGAGTGTCTACTACGATGAGAATGCCCTTAAACCAAACCCTTCAAAATCGCAGTCATGTGCATTTCATCTTTGCAACAAAGAAGCAGGCAGAGAGCTAAATATTCAGTGGCGCGGTTTACCCATCAACCACTGTAACAACCCTAGATACCTGGGCACAACGTTAGACAGATCACTCACGTTTAAAAGAAACTGCGAGAACATCAAGCAAAAAGTTACAGCTCGTAATAACCTCCTGCGAAAATTAACAACCACCAACTGGGATGCCCAGCCAAAGGTCTTACGCACTACTGGATTAGCACTAAGTTATTCTGCAGGTGAATTCGCGTCACCCGTCTGGAGCCGTTCCGCTCACGCACAGAAAGTGGATATAGCGCTAAACGAGACGTGTCGGATTATTACGGGCTGTCTGAAGCCGACCCCGACTCAAATACTGTTTCCACTTGCAGGCATAGCTCCACCCAGTGTTCGCAGGAGTATAGGAAGTTCCGTGGAGAGAGCTAGACTAGAACTCGACGAACGGCACCCTATGCACAACTATCGACCAGTACCTCTAAGGCTAAAAAGTCGAAAGAGTTTTTATAGATGTGTTGCGGCGATCGACAATGAAGTCTCCCAAGCCAGACAAGACCTATGGACGGCACAAAGCTCACTTCCTTCCCCTTTTGTCCCTATTTCGGAAAACTGCCCCCTGATCACGAGCTTCCCAGGTCTACGTGGAAGTCCATAAATAGATTGCGGACCCAAGTTGGACGGTGCAAGGAAAACCGAGCCAGATGGGGTTTCTTGGACGAATCCGAAACCATGTGTGAGTGTGGCAGTAGCATACAGTCAATGGTCCATCTACTATCGTGCCCTAACTGCCCAGACACATATTCGCTTCAAGACGTAATGAACGCCTCCGAAAATGCAGTAAGGGTGGCTGCGTACTGGGCAAACAAAATTTAATGCATTACAACTTGAGACTCGTCATTGACACGAAAGAAGAAGACAATAAAAACAAGAAATTACCGACGATGTAACGGGTAAAAAAAATATGAAATGCAGAAAGTATTAAAAATCTTCACGCATTCATAATCCCAAAATGTTACGGTATATCTTTCTAGTCTAAAACTAAAATAATAGAACAATAACACTCATAGCAACCCGTACCATCCCGGAAAACAAACAAAAAAATCTCTTGCACTATATTTTTGTTATAATTTATCAGCCACATCTCACATTTTTGATTTATTGCCGCGCGAGCGAGTGCTGGAGAAACTTGCCGCGGTGAATTGGACCCATGAGACCGTGCCATGAGACTACATATAAATGTTATTTTGACGTGACAACGTCTTATAAATTGGTTTGCCGGGTGACACTTCAAGAAACTGCGTTACGCTCCGCTCACGTTATGCGCTCACAATGAGAGCGAGTGAGAGGCACGCGTCCCGCCTAAGAGCGAGAGAGACAGACATAAAAAGTGAAAGGCACGCGTCTTTCATCCTTCTTCCTACTATACGAATGAATATTCACATTAAAATTATTTTACCACTCAAAGTCGTTGTCACGTAAAACTTTCGCCCGTATACCGACTTTACAGGCAACCAATTTTTTTTTTGCACCAAGGATTCTGGCTGCATTGCCTGCTTCTGTCTTATTTTTCTGATAGTAACTGATTGGTTTATTTACCTAATCATCATAACAACTCATATCTCCACAGCTCGTTTAGTACGCGACCCATTTTTAGTTCTAAACTATAGCCAATTTAAACAAATTGTTCCATTTAGCGCCAAAAAAAAGCATGTGATTGTCTGAAATCCGTGCAGTTAGTACCATTGGGCCATCGAGTCGCCTCGTCATATCCAACGCTGCCGCCGGCAATCTGCCCTAAGCCGAACCACCACTGTTTTGTTGATAGCCTCCTACAGCCAAGCTGATTTAAACCTTATTACTATAGTAAAGAAGGTCATGATCAAGTGAAGGGTTAAGGGTTTATTGCAGCGTAAGGCCCGCTCGACTGATTCGTTCACCTCGGGGAAGAGGATATAGTTAGATTGGAGATTAGCTATGCAACGCAATGTATATATGGGCGTTGTATTGATTTTAGTGAATGAATGTTGAAATAATAAATATCTATATAAATGTAAATGTAATAAAAAGGAACTATATTTGATATTTACGGTCGTTCTATTGATTTAGTGATTTAATGTTGTGTTGATATAAATGCAATATCTAAAAGAGTAATGTATTTGATACTATTGTAACGAGCAAAGATTAAATAAACAAATGAATATAAATTCATTTAATATTTTATTTAGACACATCTGTATTTATTTGATTAATACAGATTAATATATTTAAATAGACTATTTTATAACATCAAACGTTAATATGAACTGCCATATTAAATCATTTGTTTATGAATCATTCCTCTTTATTAATAAATCATTCTATATACATAAATAAATTGTCATATCATATTTAAAAATCATGTGTGATTTAATAACATGTAATTCTGTTTAATCTATTTTAAAATATGTTTGTTTATGGAAGTACCTTGTTTTATATAAATAAGGTGTTCAAACATGAACATGACATTCTTGGCATTCCAACACACATCCAACTTATCACCGAGGAAGATGCGTGATATTTTAAGATCATGTAATTTATCACGTACGGCGGTCGGCTCAAAGATGCTGCATCGGCGCAATACACCGACGGCACACAACTAAATACGTGTGTATGTGTATATAGAATAAGTTTAGTATATAAGACAATAATTTTAAGAAATAAATCAGTCATTGTTCACTCCTGACTTTGACTCATTACCCTTCCCAAACCTCTCACTGCGGCCAAGACACCCTTAGCCGTCACCATGATCGGTCTTGTGAGTCTGCTCGACCGGCAGTGAGAAAACCCACTTCATTACACCCTAATCCTACCCACTTTCCGGAGTCACAAGTTCACTCCCGGCTTGGACTCATACCCTACCCCACACCTCTCACTGCGGCCAAGACACCCTTAGCCGTCACCATGATCGGTCTTGTGAGTCTGCTCGACCGGCAGTGAGATAACCCACTCCGCTACACCTTAATCCTCCCACTTTCCGTCTGCCGCAGGTCTCCCGGCGACAGATATCCCGGCCCAGGGATCCCAGGGACTGCTAGGGAACTAGGGATTAGGGTTGTATACGCGACAGTCTGTGTGACCACAGTGTACACGGCCTCGCTATACAATATACCTAACAGGGGTAGGGTAGCACTAGGGAGATAGGGAATAGGTGGACTTGGTTACTGCGACGGTAGCCAAGTTGAGGGATACTACTACAACAAGGGAATAGGAGGACTTGGTTACTGCGACGGTAGCCAAGTTGAGGGAAACTACTACTACAACAAGGGAATAGGAGGACTTGGTTACTGCGACGGTAGCCAAGTTGAGAGAAACTACTACTACAACAAGGGAATAGGAGGACTTGGTTACTGCGACGGTAGCCAAGTTGAGGGAAACTACTACTACAACAAGGGAATAGGTGGACTTGGATACTGCAACGGTACCAAGTTGAGGGAAACTACTACTACAACAAGGGAATAGGAGGACTTGGATACTGCGACGGTACCAAGTTGAGGGAAACTACTACTACAACAAGGGAATAGGAGGACTTGGATACTGCGATGGTACCAAGTTGAGGGAAACTACTACTACAACAAAGGAATAGGATGACTTGGTTACTGCGACGGTAGCCAAGTTGAGAGAAACTACTTTTACAATTGCTACTACTACAACTAATACTACTGTTAGATAAGGGAAGGAATATAATTTCTGGAGGGGTGAAGAACATGCAATTGTATAACAAAAAATGATTACAATTGCGTGTTGACTAAATATATATATATTTTTTTTTGAATACATATGTACCTACCGATTAAGTTCTTAACATTTACCCCGCAACGATCGCCTTAAGACTCTACAGCATGCAACGAGGTCAACTGTCGCTGCCAGGGTTGCATCGCACGTGGCCTACAGCCAGCCAACCGAAGCCGTCAAGAAAACAACTCACCAGTGAACAACCAACTACCGATGCAGATGAAGTTGAGCTGAAGCCTACGCCAGACACCCGCCAGAATGTTCACGCCTGAACATAAGAACTTTCTAGAGCCTGCCCCGGAGAGACGCTAGAATGTTCACGCCGGAACATGACCTTCCTGAAGCCTATCCCGGAGAGACGCCAGAATGTTCAAACATGAACATGACATTCTTGGCATTCCAACACACATCCAACTTATCACCGAGGAAGATGCGTGATATTTTAAGATCATGTAATTTATCACGTACGGCGGTCGGCTCAAAGATGCTGCATCGGCGCAATACACCGACGGCACACAACTAAATACGTGTGTATGTGTATATAGAATAAGTTTAGTATATAAGACAATAATTTTAAGAAATAAATCAGTCATTGTTCACTCCTGACTTTGACTCATTACCCTTCCCAAACCTCTCACTGCGGCCAAGACACCTTTAGCCGTCACCCTGATCGGTCTTGTGAGTCTGCTCGACCGGCAGTGAGAAAACCATTTCCACCACCCCTAAATCCTTCCCAATTCCATCTGTCGCCTTAGGTCTCCCGGTGGCAGATATCCTGGACTATTATATATAAGTATTTATAAAATACGATATAGTAGGGCTAGGGGGATAGGGACATTAGGGTTTAGGGACCACAACAACGACGCCTTTGTAGGAATTAGATAGGTTGTAGGAATAGTTCATAGGACACCTAGGTTTACGACATAATACGTAGGATAGGTGTTAGATTAGATCTAAAATAGGGATAGGTTTATCGTAGGTAGGTTAGGCTAGATATAGGAACCAGTAGGCTTAAATTAGGATAAGTCTAGGTTTAGGTACGTGCAAGCTTAGGGCTATACTTAAGAGCTATCGAAGGTTAGGCCCTAACTTGTCCATAAGGCAAATATTGTTAACGAGGGCGCAGTCGTTTGGAGTATTTGAAAGTGTCAACATCTCTTGTGTATACACTAATATAACATAATACAGTATTTCAAAAAGTGTTGCGAAGTTATTACTCCATGGATATGGATTCCGAATACCCGTTCCGTGAAGCCACGACGACAGCAGCGGCGGGCTAAACGCCCCCTAAGAGACTTTGGGATCTACGGTTGGCGCGAGAGTGATGGGTCTCTTGGCTTGGTCGCCATTACCAATGATGACCTGAAGACTGATGCGACAAGCGCTTGGAAGCCGTGTTTGGCGCTAGTCAACCCTGATCGGAGACCACACGGTGTGTCGGAGTTATGGCGAGCACGTCTACACTTCACGTGAGGCCACGTGCGAGCGAGAGCGACAGAGCGACTACGACGGGGTGCACGCACCGGGGTGTGCTGTGGCGTGAACGCTGTTCTGCTCTGAGTGCTACCAGAGGTTGCAGATGCGGGTTGTTGATGCACTGACCAGAGGTATTTATTTAGAGCTGATTTGATTAGTTTTTGAGAAACATCCTAATTTTATAAATTATGGTGCTTTCAAGATTACCTACTGTCCCCGTAAGGATTACCATTAACACACAAACATTATACAGTCAAAATTACGAACGTTACACCCCAAATAGAACTTATAGGTAACTGTTGTTTATCCATGTTTGATACATAGCAGTGCTACTGTGCTTATAGTCATGTTATGCCGTCGGCTGGGGCTCTTGTCTGTTTATTAATCGTTAGGCCATGTCGGAAACCTTCTGTAAAACTTACTTATCTACACAAGAAAGAGAAAGTAGGTAGCTTTGTTGTTATGTGGTTCTACTAATGTAATTATTAGTAAAGAACGGTATAACTGCCCTTTTCAAGTTGAAGCTCTGATATAGATGCATTGTATAAATTACCTGATTTGCTTTCAGTTTAAATAAGCTAATTGATGTGCTGAAGATGCATTCAATTGGTAGTCAGTAGGTTATCTCAATAGTAAAACATTAAAGGAATCAAAATATTATTTATAGCCGTTACACATTACATAAGGCTAACTACTTAACTGCATTACTTATGGCTAGTGCTCACGGCGCGATTATGAAGCTTCTCTTGATAAATGACTATCCACCACAAAAATAATTATTTGCATAAAACCAGTAGTTTCACAGATAAGTGCATTCAACAAAACAAACTTCAGTTTCATTATATTAGTACAGATAAATATTCAGAAGTTAGATATAAAAATAAATTTGTGATACATATTTTTAAAGCTCATATTTGTAGGGTTACAAAATAGGTTTTATTATATATTTGTGGACTCTGTGGGTGCCTACATGATTTCATTTTGACATTGTGTTGAAATTGTTGCTGTCGACTTGCGCCTCAAGTTAAGGTTATATAATGGGACAAGGGAAGCCAACATATCATAATATTTGTCGTTTAATTTTATAACCGTATAGAATGATTTGTTCCGACCATGATAAGTCCTTGCTTAACCCAAACTACTGAAGCTGGAAACATGAGATACGGACAGTAGATTTCTTTATGGACATATTATGCACTCACTTAGTTTTTATAAAAGTCCATCTCTAAGCATTTTAGGTTGAAAGTCTTACGACAGGTGACTGCTAATCTTAATATATAAAATCCTTGCGTTACTGACTGACTGACAGACACGCTGCAGCCGAAACTATTGGGCGCAGGAAGCTGAAATTTGGCATGTATGTTCCTTGGGGACCGTAGGGGTGCACTAAGAAGGGATTTTCCGAAATTCCCACGGGATCGGCCAAAACGGGTAAATTAAAAAAAAATGCAGGCGTAGCTGCTGGCGTTCTCTAGTCTTTTATAAATAACAAGCCTTAGTGTTATACTCGGTAAATACAATTTATTTTAGTTGTGAATTCATTTGCTAAGTTAGTTGCATCTATATTCAAGATGACAACCAGTGATAAACCAATAAAATTTGGTGCCGACCTTATTGCTTAGCTCTTGTGGGATGCAAGACAGTTCGGAGTATGGTTGTTAGGATAATGATAGGTGGGTTTGGGGAACATGATGTGAAAATCCATATTATCTCTTCTCCCATTTAGCAGTATTTATTCTTGGCAAATAAAAGTAAATGTATGGTCTACTCATGCTTTATTTCTAAGTCAGTTGTGATTAGTCAGTTTAAATTTATTTATTCAGATAAACAATTATTAATTGTGTATGAATAAATAAGAATTACATTAGCACCACATGTTAACAGTTTAAAATAAATATTAACATTATTTGGAAAATTCCCTTAAATATAAAGTCAAATAAAATTAAAGTTGAGTTACATAATGGAGGGGACGAATGATAAATGGAAACATTCATTTCAGAAAGAAAGGTCTATTTGAATTAATTATAAAATGCCAATATCTGAGTGTCTTTATTGGCTTCTATGGTTTATTTTAGTAAATTTCTTAACTGAGTGGAATCATTTTTAAAAATAAGACTGCACTAATCTTGCTTTGTAATATTGGTAGCTTGTAAATTTCTCTTTTATGGCTCAGTTGGCAAACATCTAAACAATTTCACAGCTTGCACTATGCCTAAAAATATTCAATATTGGATTAAACATGTTCTTACATGAATAATAATTATAGCACTAGTATTTTCGAAATCCTTGGATCTGCATGGTTTGAAATCATTTCATATTTATCACCAACAGTCAGACTGTTCACGGCTGAACATAGGCCTCGCTTTGTCCTTGCCATTTTGTTTTCCTGTTCAATGTGGATAAAACTTATTTTGAATATATTAAGTTTTAACTATTTTATCAAAACTGCAAAATATGGGTATCCTGATAACTTTATATTTGATTATCTAAAAAGGCACTGTCAGACAGAATCTGAGAAAATTCAGTGTCTTTTGTATTACTTTTGTATTACCTTATGCGTAAAATATGGACTCCAACACTGTTGTAGCAAAGATAACTATAGACCAATGCACAGGTTGAACATGCCTGATATATAGATATAGCTTAATAGACCGCACCACTTTGTAAGAGTAGAATTTTATTACATCTATAGTTACAAAGGTTCATGGAACTAATATTTGGGTGGGAAATGTTGCCCACCACCTGTCTTTTGAGTGTTGCAGGTTGGTGATGACATCCTAACAGATGACCTGACCTTAGTGTGAAGAGAGGATGGACGAGCGGTCCTTTACAGATTGGTATGTATGGATGACGGTGGCCCGCCCTTTTGACGTCGGTGGTTTTGTGTGTGGGCTGCGCGCACACGTGCCGCATGGGTGCTGTACTGAGCTGGAGTCGAGCATTGTTTGCTAACCTTTGTTGCTGATCAACATCAACAACTGTATGAGCAGCTTGACCGTATGGGCGGAGGATTCGTCAGATACCGATTTACGTGGGGGGGTCCTCTACCTACTCCACTGTCGTTGTTGGACCTATGTAATTGCATTGTATTGATATAACTGATCATGACGAACGATGATGATTATTTTATGTATATGCATTGATGTGTTTATGAGGCAAATTTTGCATTTATGTGTTTGAGTAAAATTTTATTTTTCCTATCCAACATCCTTCCCAAAACGCTGGCTGACCACCATGCGTATCCTTGATCCTGGTCTTGTTGGCTAGATCCCGTGATGGGTGATGCCGTGTGTTGGCTAGATCCCGTGATGGGTGATGCCGTGTGTTGGCTAGATCCCGTGATGGGTGATGCCGTGGGCTAGATCCCGTGATGGGTGATGCCGCGTGGGCTAAATCGACCCTATGTGGGTGATGCCGTTTGTGGGCTAGATCCCTATGTGGGTGATGCCGTTTGTGGGCTAGATCCCTATGTGGGTGATGCCGTTTGTGGGCTAGATCCCTATGTGGGTGATGCCTGTGTGCGCTAGATCCCGTAATCGGTGATGCCGTAATCGGCTTAGCCATGGGTGAAGCATTGTTTGTTAGATCCCGTGATGGGTGACGCATGCCTCAGGCTAAGATCCTATGACTAGGTGAAGCTTTGTAAATAACTTTTAGTTCATTCTGTATGATAAACGCTTATTTATGTAATTTTTTATTTTTGTTTGTTATGCTGTTTATTCTGTAACCGTTAAATAATCAGCGCGAGGAGCGCGCTGGATCAGAATGGCCGTATGGGCGTTGTATTGATTTTAGTGAATGAATGTTGAAATAATAAATATCTATATAAATGTAAATGTAATAAAAAGGAACTATATTTGATATTTACGGTCGTTCTATTGATTTAGTGATTTAATGTTGTGTTGATATAAATGCAATATCTAAAAGAGTAATGTATTTGATACTATTGTAACGAGCAAAGATTAAATAAACAAATGAATATAAATTCATTTAATATTTTATTTAGACACATCTGTATTTATTTGATTAATACAGATTAATATATTTAAATAGACTATTTTATAACATCAAACGTTAATATGAACTGCCATATTAAATCATTTGTTTATGAATCATTCCTCTTTATTAATAAATCATTCTATATACATAAATAAATTGTCATATCATATTTAAAAATCATGTGTGATTTAATAACATGTAATTCTGTTTAATCTATTTTAAAATATGTTTGTTTATGGAAGTACCTTGTTTTATATAAATAAGGCAAATATTGTTAACGAGGGCGCAGGAGTTCGCCGCGCGCTTTGGTTGCGAGCGGTCGTGTCTGTCGTGTTCTGACCCCGCTTGCCGCCGCACGAACCACGATAAACACCGCGCTCGGTACAAGTGCACCGATACACGTGCCGCGTCACAGCTACCTGAGGCGGCCGACTACCTGCGCCGCGGCCCGGGTGCGCCGTGCGCACTCAGGCGCCTGACCTTGTACCGAGCTAAACGGCACGTGTAAGCGCCAGTGGAAAATTTCCATTTTGCGGTTCGAGATTGACGCGCTCTCATCGACGTAAACATTGTTAACACGGTACACGCAGTGGGCCCCCCGGATAACACAGGGTACACTGCTGTCCTCGGCTCCCGGTCTGCCACCAGCGGCAAGCCCCGGCGGGTCGGTTCAGCGGGTGCTTTGTGCCGGGGGGTGCTGACTGTACCGCCACCACCACCACAGATGTAACACCATCACCGGGGGGACGCCTAATACGGCATGCCGAGACCGTCCCCCTCCCACCACCCGCCCACGAGGCGGGCAACCCGCCCGCTACCGCCGACATCCAGCGTGAAGAAGAGGGTGTTTACCCGCTCCCAGGAAGCGGTAGCGTTGTCCGCGCTACACCGAATAGTAGCAGCGGACCAAGCCACCCTCACGCACCCCGCGCCTCCGTCGCGGCAACCGATGCCGACACCGACATCGACAGCTGCGTCCACACCGACGCCGGGGGCGGGGGAGGAATTTTTCAGCCTCCCCTCGCTCTCGCGCCCGGCTACACCACCGACACCCGGTACCCCCACCGCCGCTGCGCCAACCTGGCCCAGGCCGCCGACTGCCTTACCCGCGTCGGCACAAAGACATGCGCCGGCCACTGCTGTACTGCGCGCCATGACGCCTCTAAAAACTCACCCCCTATCGGCGGCACACTCGCTGCCACAGAGGGTACAGAAGACGGCCCCGCCGCCGCGCTTCCCCGCTCCGCCGACTACTGTAGCGCCGGACCGATTCCCATCGCCGCCGCAACAAGAAAAACGACGCGCGGTGTTTACGACGCCGCCGTTCAACTTGCCGGCAACTACGAGTGGTTCTCCGATGGAGATCGCAGGCCCGTCGTACGCTACCGCTGTTGGCGTACGTGTCGCTTACCCTGCTGTTGCAAGCGCTGCTGTCCCCGCTGGCACGCTTAAGGTCAATGCTGCGGCTACCACTACCTCAACAGCCGTAGACAACGTACCCACCACTGCCACCTCTGGCCCCGCCGCGACTGCCGCAACCGCCACGGGTGGCGTGCTCGCCGCCGATGATGCATCCGCTGCTGCTCCCGGAAAGAAGCCAGCCCCTCGCTACCCGCCTCTAGTTGTGGAGGTGCTCCCAGACTGGCCCACACACTTCCGTGAGCTCAAGAAGCAGCTCGGGCATGCGCCAAATGGACGCCCGTTCGGGAAGGGGGTCCGTTTTATTCCTAAATCCGAGCTCGAGTACCGTACAATACAACGGTACCTATATGGTTTGGAGTCAAAAGAGAAGATCTCCTGGTACTCGTACTCCCTTCCCGCTGAAATCAGCCTCAAAGTTGCCATCAGAGGCCTGCCTGTGAACACGCCGCCTGAAGAAATCGAGCGGGAACTCACTGAGCTCGGCTATGTGACTGAGCACGTGCGCCCCATCCGACCTCGACAGGGCCGCCCCGGCTGCCTGTATTTTGCGCAGCTAAGGCGCACCCCCAATCTTACGCCGGGTATTTACGAAGTGACGGAACTCCTTTGTATGCCCGGCGTTAAGATCGAAAACTGGCGCGGGAAGAAGGGTCCCGCCCAATGTCATCGCTGCCAACAATTTAGGCACTCTTCGCACAACTGCCACAGGCCGATATCCTGTGTGCGTTGTGGAGAAGCCCACGCTGCGCGAGACTGCCAGCGCCCCCTGGAAGAGCCGCCCACATGCGCAAACTGTGGCGGTGCCCACACCGCGAACAACGCCTCCTGTCCGGTGTTTAAGCGCGAGATCCGGAACAAGAAGGCCGGCACCGTCGCTCGCACCGCCACAGCCTCGCGCCCTAAGCCAACCACGGTCGAGGACGGAAACGCCCCCGGCTCACTCATGGCCGCCGCCAATGCGCCGCAGGAGCGCGCGCGTCGCAAGAAGCGACGCAAGAAAAATAGAAAGACCCAGACGCAGCAGCGGGCTCAGCAGGCTGCCGCGCCATTGAATGACGTCCAGAAATCCACCGTGGTCGCTGCCCCACTTGAGGGGACGAAGGCGAAGCGGACGGCCCAGCCAACACCGGCACCTCCACCGGTCAAGGCAAATCTGGACCCCAGACATTCTGCCATCAGCATTCTGCAGCAAGTTCTGGTGGCCCTTCAGGAGCAGCGGGACCCTATACCGCTGATCTACAAGTGCCTTGCCGATCTATACCAGTCTGGATCCGCGTAGGCTGAAAATCCTGTTCTGGAACGCCGACGGGATGTCACCAGAGAAGACCAGGCTATTGAAACTGCTGCTAGCTCAGCGGCAAGTGGATATAGCCCTGCTTAACGAGACCCACCTCAGACCAGTAGACAAGTGGAAGATGAGCGGATACCATGTCTACCGGGAGGATCAATGCTCGCCGGCAGGGACTGCTTACAGGGGTTTAGCAGTCCTGGTCAAGAGGAGAGTAGTCCACCAAGTGCTGCCAGTACCACCACTGCAATCCGCGTATGCCCTCGGTGTAGAGATCTGCACTGGAAGCCAGCCCACCCGTGTGTACGCATTCTACAAGCCGCCACAACACCGCCTCGCAGTGGCCGACATTCATTCACTGCTGGACTCGCCGCTGCCTACCATCGTTGCTGGCGACTTTAACGCAAAGCACACGGCGTGGAACTCCAACATCATCTGTCCGGACGGCCGCCGCCTTCTGGATGACGCAGACGAGTACGGATATGAAGTCCTAGGACCAGAGGTCCCGACACACTATCCGTACTATGCAGCCCACACACCGGACGTTATAGACATAGCCGTCACCCGCGGCATAGACACGGCCGTGCATCTCGACGTCCTGGACGACCACCTCATATCAGACCACCAGCCCGTGTGTCTGACTCTGGACGACATCCCGCAGACGATTCGGCTGCCTCCGCGATCACGCCAAGACTGGCGGGTCTTTGCCGAGTATATGGCCGAGCACTCGCCCTCCCTCCCCGTGGAGACACCCGCTGACGTCGAGCAGCTTGCGACGGACCTTAGCACGACTCTAGAGTCCGCGCTTCGAGAGTCGAAACTTGATGCCGCGACTGCAAGGAGACCTTCCCAGCTCCCCGCCTTCATCCTGGCGTTGATCGAGAAGAAGAGGAAACTGCGCCGGCAATGGCAGCGATCCCGATGCCCGACCATGAAGTCCCAGCTCAACGCTCTGGCTGCGAAGATCTCTGCCGCGTTGGCAACAAACGCGGTGGAGTCCTGGCAACGCACCATTGAGCGAGCCGGTGAGGACTGGTCGGGTATACATCGCTTATGCCGCCAACTCTCCGGGAAGCCATCTCCGATTAGGCCCTTGCTGGCCGGTGACGGAACCCCACGTTACCGTGCCGAAGACCGAGCGGAGATGTTCGCCGACTTCCTGGAGTCACAGTTCCAGCCGAATCCTGCCCACAACGTGCAGCACGTAGCAGAGGTCGAAAGGAAGCTTGAAGAATACTTCGAGCGCCCGATGGCCCCGACAGAGGATCCTATCGTTGTCTCCCCTGGCCAAGTACAGCGGATGATTCGCCGAATGCCCCTAAGAAAAGCCCCCGGGCCCGATCGGGTCACCAGTGAAGCTCTGCGCCACTTACCTCCGCGAGCAATCGCGACGCTGGCGCGCCTTTTTAACGGGATTCTCCGGACCGGACACTTTCCCACTGCATGGCGGCTAGGCAGAGTTATCATGCTGCCCAAGCCGGGGAAGAACATCCTGCTGCCAGGAAGCTACCGCCCCATCACGCTCCTCTCGACGACATCGAAGCTCTTCGAGAAACTGCTACTGCTGCACATTACGCCACACCTTCAGCCACGCGACGAACAGTTCGGCTTTCGTGCCGAACACTCCACTTCGCACCAGCTCGCGAGGGTACTGCACGACATCGCGGTGGCTCGCAACAAGCGCGAGCGCGTCGTCGCAGTATTCCTCGACATGGAGAAGGCGTTCGATCGCGTGTGGCACGCCGGCCTGCTGTACAAGCTGTCCACATCCACTACTCCCCGTCGAGTAGTTAGGATCGTGGCCACCTTCCTGCAAGACAGACGTTTCCAAGTGGCGGTTGAAAGCGCCCTGTCTACAGAGCGGCCCATTCGCGCCGGTGTGCCCCAGGGAAGTTGCTTGTCTCCAGTGTGCTACTCATGGTACACGGACGACATCCCCGTCACCGACGGCGTTAAGCTCGCGCTGTACGCCGACGACGCCGCCTACATCGCGACATCGATGAACGGTGCCCACGCGGTGAAGAAGATGCAGCGCACTCTAGACGCACTTCCCTGTTGGCTGAAGGATTTGAGACTGACGGTCAACGTGGCGAAGACTCAGGCGATCTCCATGGGAAGCGTGGCCCTGCCACAGCTGAAGCTCATGGGGGCGAACATCGAGTGGTCCGCGACGGTGAAGTACCTCGGCGTGACCATCGACCGCGCCCTCTCCATGAAGCCCCATGTCAACAACGTGGTTGTCCAGGCGCGCGCCGCGCGCGCCCTCCTGCGGCCCGTCCTATCGTCTCGACTGCCGCTCCGCGCGAAGCTCGGCGTGTACAAGGCGTACATCCGCAGCCGACTTACCTACGCTGCCCCGGCTTGGTTCGCTCTCACTTCTGAGACGAACCGCCGCCGACTGCGTGCGCAGCAATCGCTTGCGCTACGCACCATCACAAACGCCCCTCGCTTCGTGCGGAACGAGACGATCTCCAGAGACCTGCGCGTCGATAGCCTGGATGACTTCGTGAGACGCCTGAGCACCGGCCTGTTCGAGCGCGCCGACAGATCGCACGCTCGCCATCTGCGTGAGCTTGCGCCGTACCATCGGCGACCGCCGGACCGAAAAGGCCTGCCGCGAGACCTCGTCTCCGTGGCAACCTCCCCCGGACCTTCATCTACCCTCTCTTGTGCTGGCTGATGGGCGCTCCCCAGGAACGCTTTCCTCGGGAGCTCGACCTCGCCAAGCGCAGGAGGGAAACACCTCCCGTGACCAGAGCACCGCTAGTACGTTGGTCGCCCGCGAGGATTCTTCTTTGCGGGCTGGACCTCGCTAGCTGCGCCACCCACCGGACTTGACGATCCGTACTGACCAGCGGCCCCACCAGGGCCCAACCCAGTGACCCGCCTGTAGTAGCAGGCGGCGAGAGATACCACCAAGACAGGAAAGGCCTGGTACATGGTCACCCCGAGACCCTCGCAGGGGTCTACGAGAAGAACCTTTCAGCAACGAGGGCGCAGTCGTTTGGAGTATTTGAAAGTGTCAACAACTCTTGTGTATACACTAATATAACATAATACAGTATTTCAAAAAGTGTTGCGAAGTTATTACTCCATGGATATGGATTCCGAATACCCGTTCCGTGAAGCCACGACGACATATACAAGAGATAAGTGTTGTTATTTGTGTAGATTATAGAATTGTTTTGCTACTTTTATCGTGTTTGTTTTTAGTATGATCATAGACGAGGAAAAGTCCGTATGACTATTGTTCCCCTAGTTGTAGAAACAATACATATAAACATATCTTCACGCCTTTTATCCCCGAAGGGGTAGGCAGAGGTGTATTACACACCCACACTTCGCCAGATATGTTTCGGTCCCAATTTAATAGGGGGCGAGCCTATTGCCATCTACCGGGCACATTTTTAAGCGAGCGATAATTAATATTTTTATTTTAATACATACTTAACTTCGAAAAGTCATAGGTGTGTGCCCGGGGTAACTGGGGATCGAACCCGAGACCATCGTCTCGGCAGTCCGTTACGTACACCACTGGGCTATCGCCGCCTTACACCACTGGGCTATCGCCGCCTATATATATATACATATGTACTTATTAAACATCGACAGGGGACATATTATACAAGGTACTATTAATAAATACGATGAAACTCACTAGTTATTTCTAATTCTTATAAGTACTTTCCAATCCCGCGGTTTCGTACTAAATGAACAATATATAACCGGTTATCTTGCCTGGAGGAACTTAACTGATCTAGTAGACAGCCTGGGGCTCCTGCCTGTCGTGGACAGATGGGCCGAGCCGTAGATTAAGCTGCATGGTGGCTGCTCGTTAACAACCACATGAAAACCACCCAAGATAATACGAAAATGACGTAAACAACGCTTAAAAATTTGATATTGTAAATACGGGAATGCTATAGGTAGTATATAGCCATGCTGATTTCAGCATGGATGGGCCGGGACAGTACTACCCTCTCGCAGAAAATCGGCGTAAAGTAACAGTACCTATACTGTTGCGTTTCGTTCGGTAAGTGAGAGTGCCGGAGGCCTTATCCCTTATTCCTTCTCCCTCATCCCACTCCTCATCCTATCCCTTTTCACATCCCAAAAGGGCGGCAACGCACTTGTGACTCCTGTGATGTTGCTTGTGTCCATGGGCGGCGGTAATTGCTTACCATCAGGCGATCCGTCTGCACGTCTGCTCGTTTGCCGCCTATTACTATAAAAAAAGAAGAAAATGCTTTTCAAAAATACTACTTTCCATACAGTTTAAAACATTAGATACCTCGGGGTCTAACACTGTTAGTGTTGTGGGTTCGATCCCCACACTGCACAAAATTCTGTGTAGCTCACAAAATAAAATAGCAGTTTCAAGTGTCCTTGTGTCCGTTGAATGAACGTTTCATTAATGAATTCCCCCTGACACAGGTTTCATTCCTAGTTAAAATCACAGGAATAAAAAGGCAAAAACATTGCCACTAAGTATACTAAATTAGTGAAAAAAAAAACCGTTGTTTGAACGTTTGTCAAATCTCCGCGACACAGGTATCATTCCTAGTTTAAATCGAGGGAATTAAAAGTTAAAAAACATTGCCATTAAACAAAAGTTACCCAGAATTATGGAAGCATAGCAGTTCTAACAGAAGCCATGAATATAAATACAGTTGTCAAGTTGTCAGCTTATCTTCGCCTATTTACCTCGCGAACTTTCAGCTTTATCGCAGACCCCCATCGAAGGATGTAAGCTTGAATGAAGACGATTTATAGAATTTATTTATATGAATTTATAAGTAAATACATCCTATGCCAGAGATTTATTTCTTATTTCATAGGTATAAATTTAAGTGCGTTTTTATGTTATTACATATGTTTTTATGTTAATAAATTCGTTGGTCTCGCGGCATAAATGTGCGCGTGGGATTGGGAGGTCTCGGGTTCGATTCCCGGGTCGGGCAAAGTGTTATTGGGTTTTTCCGTTAGGAAATTCTCAGTAGCAGCACGGAGTCTGGTAATGTGCCCGGTACGGCAGTAGGCTCGCCTCCTATTACGTGGGACCTAAAAATTCATGGCGAAATGTGGGTGTAATATTACAAATTTGCCTACCCCTTCGGAGATACAGGCGTGAGTCTATAAATAAAAAATAGAATCTTACTGTATTAAAAATGTGAATGTTTGTTACTCTTTCAGACGAAAACCACTGAACTGATTTTGATGAAACCTTGCGTTACGAAGCTTTTACATCGGAATATCACTAAAACGACCCACGCAGGCGGAGCCGCGGGCTGACGCTAGTAATTATGTAAATACTTTTAGACTTTCGCAATTTGTATACTTACCTGACGGGTCTCAATACAGTTATTATTTAAAAAAATACGAATACAACTTTACTCCACGCATTGACCCGTTCGCCATCGATTCAGTAAATTCCAATACTACTTTTAACCTTAAAACGAAATAATGATTTACCTGACTGCGCTCTACAACAAAAAGACACTCACAATGAAACGGTCATTATAAACTTTGATTTGTCATTCAACTATAGTTACAATATAAAATGTAATTTAGTTTAAAACTGCAAGTGTTGGGTGGTAGTTGGTAGCAAGGGGTGCCGTCGGGTGGCATCGGGTAGCATTTCCTTTCAACTGTCGACCGCCCCCTAAGTTAGACCTACCACCTATAAAGGTGGTGCATTTCACACTTCAATGCAACGCTTCAATGTGTATTACTGGGTTATTTGATATTATATCGAGTGCAACGGTGACACCTGTTTGCTCGGTGGAATGGTTAATATAATACATATGTCCGTTTTGTTCGCAAGTTTTATTATGAAATTAAGCTTTATATCGAGATCGCTGGATTGCTAAGTAGATATTGCCAAGTTCGTATTGTTTGATTTGAATATTTTATGGTAAATTATTTTACCAAGTTTATAGCTATTTATTACTAGTTTATTTATTACCAGACTTCGCCTAAGAATTCGTCCTAGTGGCTGTAGATTTTTGATGAATTAAATTAGTCTTAATATACGAGTTTATATTAAATTACCGCAGAGTTTCTTCAAAATCGGATCATTCGTTTTTGCGTGAAAGAGACACAAATATCCAGACATCCATCAAGCCAACCATACAGCTACACAAGATTTCGCCAAAAAAGGCTTATTTCTACCACAATAAGAAACAATCCATCTTGATCAGAACCACACGGGCGGAGCCAAGCGCCGAATCTATATTTTCAGGTACAATATTTAAGGTTATAACAGCATTCAGGTGTTGGTTACGAGTATGATGTCATCACGGTGTGAGCGGAAGGTGCCGCTCATTTCTTTCTAATTTTCTCCATGGCCGCCGCCCCTAAGTGTAATCTATTTTTAACACAGGTAACGCGATAAAAATGTGTGTCGTGAAAGATTTTAGCGAAGCTTTTTTTGTAATTTGAGGGAAGCAACACTTGCAAACGTATTTTTTGTTTTAATTTTTGTTTGGCCTAGAATAGGTGCAGCAAGGTGGAGAGACAAACTGTGATTCTGATAAGTTACCTTTCCGTAATAAAGTTAACTTATCAGAATCACACAGATAGGCAACCTTTGTCGCAATGACCGTCATCCACGCAAATCTGTGAGCTAAAGCTAGAAATTTATATTCTGTGGTCGAAAGAAACTTCAAGTTTATTTGGATTTTACGGGGAGGTACGAGTAGGTAGCAGTTCCGTTCTTAAGATCAAAATCACAGCTATTTTATTTTGATTGCTCTGAATGTCAACGTCAGCAATTTCTCGTTTTCTTTAAAACTTTCTACATACATAAAACTCAACCACCACAACCTAGCAGAAGGGTATTAAGGTAATTTGTACCCAAGCCACAATATAAATAAGAAATGTCATAATACATTTCGAAATAAGAACCCTCTCTTTTTGAAAACAAAAAAAATGCATTTTTTTAAACAAAAAATGGCGTATGTATTTCAATTTAAATTCCAGTTGGAATGCCAAGCCGCGTTATGTGCCTCAAAAAAGAAAAAATAATAAGTTTGATTTCCGAACGACGTGAAGTCTTCGGAGGTTCAGCTTCACAGTGCACGTGACTTGTTTATTAATAAGTTGCGACCACGTGCTTCGTCTGCCCTCTTACCCGCCCTATCCCTCCTACCTCTCCTCTCACCCCTCTTCTATGTCCTCTCATTTACATACTTCGCCCGCAACGCTCCGGACGCATGAAAATTTCAAGCACTGGCAGGTACGGCGCGTAAGTTTGCCGCCGATTTCAGTGGAGTGGAAAATTAAAAAATACATCGTTGGATGCATTAATGAAATCGTTTTACTGAATGGAATCGATAAATTGCTGGGTTTCCTTTCGTATTATCTTGTAAAACTATGTATTATGCAGCGGAGATATATAGGCACTCTTCCTATTCGGTAATTCGACAAGATTTTGCATATTTGCTTACCTACATGTTTTTAATGCGGCGCATGTCTTCGTTTTAATAAGAGTGATGAAAATACGTATACTTTCGTAAACTGAGAGAAGACTGAATCAAATGTTCAATACTGAGAAGCATTATAAGCTGAGATACCTACGCGACAAACGTCGTCATGCCTTAAAATTAAATAAACATACCTATTTGATTACAAGCAAAGTTGTACCTAATACAAATGATGCCTCATAATTTTTTTACTAAGTATACATATTGCATAATATGCTCAATATTTTGAATGGGCAGCGAACCTACGACCTCTGGGTAAGCAGACAACATTACTAACCAGTTTAAGCTACAACCAACGATTAGTTAATAAGGAAATACACATACATTCGTGTGATTGAACTTGTAGCCTCTACGTAGCGGTGCCACGGTCGCCCCACAAGACTATTTCTCTGAACTAAAGATGATCTATGACTTTCAGTGCTTGATTTATTTAGACAGTCTAGTAGATATGATCTCCTACCTGTCTGAGTCATCTGTCATACGACGGCGAACACGCAGCCTGTGATGGATGCCGTCCATTTGGCAGCCGTACTGCCACCCAGTCCAAACTATTAGGATTTATCTTAGAATCTTGGCACCGACTTGTAAACAAACTCCGGTTCGTTTACCTTCGTGAATAATGTCCATATTAATAAATATATTGAAGCAATCGGTTGTTAACATTATTCTATTGTTTCGAAACAGCTGGAAATGGTTCATATTTTCCTTTTAAGTATTTACGGTTTGCTTAAAATACAATGATTCAAATAAAATGCTTGTTATCAGATTGTGGCACGACGTACCTATATAATTGTAACACTTCAAGTAATAATTTCAAAACTATGTCAAAGCTAAGGCGCTATTAGCGCATACAGCAATTTTATTTTATAATTTTCGGTAAACTAACAGTTGTCTTAAAAAGTAATAAAATGATCCGAGTACCTACTGTTATCATCGTCCTAGCGTTATCCCGGTTGCATCCTAGACTTTTACGTTTAAGCCGGGAGTCCCCTTACTAGTCTAATCTGCAGGCCGATTCATAATGTCACGACAAGTAATCGTACGATATGTCAAATTATTGTCCTCGTCCTTTAGCCGCCTATCAGAGATATTTTGCACAAATATTCATTGAATTCGGTTTATTTATTAATTTACTTCATACTGAATGCATAAAATTGATAGGAAATGCGATAGTTTTGACAAAAAATGAGGTAGCCCGTTTGACAATTAACGGAATCGAATGTCAAATGAGATATCGAAAGATTCGGAATCGCCCCCTAGATTTCGCAGAATATTATCTTTTCGACAGAGCTACTGATTGCTGTAACCTAAAGAAATAGCAATATTCCATGGTTTAGACCAGTGTCAGCATATTCAAGGTACTGACTAACGGCTGGCCGCCTTCATGTCAGCCGGGCTCGGGGCAAGCGATAAGTAATTAATTTAATACACACATAAAAAGTTAGTAAGTAGTACGCGCCCCGATGCCCTCTGCATGGCAGTCTTTTGGTACCTACTAGCCTTTTGTGTCTCACGATCTTATTGTATGCGCTAATAAAATCGTTTTATGTTTTCAACGACATTTAGAAATAATCCATATGTAAAGGTCATTGGGCACCTTAGTATGGAAACCATACCCATAGCGGACACAAACGAAATACAGCAGAGTGTATTCATCTATGGCTCTCATTTACTATGGCATTAGTCGCCTTAATGTGAGCTACGGGAATCTCTAAAAATTCAAGTATTATCTATGTATATATCCTCTTTATCTCAGAAACAACTGATCCGATTTGAAAAAGTCTTTTTGTGTGTGATAGCCACATTCATGAGAAAGTTAATAGGCTACTTTTTCCCGATATTCCCGCGGGATCACTGAATGAGACCGACGAAGTCGCGGGCGTCCGCTAATTAATTGATATAGGTAGGTAAGAAAAATAAAATGCTAATTCATTAAAATATTTTATTCAATTTGATCCAAAGCAATCATAAGATCATTTAAAAAGGCAGCGGGTGCGTCTGTTGCTTCCTGGTGTATGGCCCAAGACAGATAATAAACAATGCTAGCGATGTGGGCGCAGCTATTTAATGTGCGAAAAAAAACCTGTTCCATGTGCGAAAGAGACATCGTATAACAAATCTCTAAACATTAGCTCATCCATGCACCACGCTGTACGGTTTCGATATTATTTTTATGCCTTTATAACATGAAATAAAAACGTTTGATACCGTTTGTTTTCTTTTTTCAAGGATCCTGTACATTTTCCGACGATTTTTAATCAAACAATTGTATGCAATGAAAAGACATATTATTCCCCTTTGTTTAAAACTATTTTGGTTAATGTCCGCCACTGTTCGCAAAGCGGGTCAGATATAATATGCCCAATGACCTTTCATTAAAATTCGTTCAGTAGTTCTCGCGTGAAAGAGTAACAAACAACCATCCATACATCCGTCAGTCTTTCGCATTTTCTAGTATTATATCATCCAGTGCAATATAAATAAATTAGGTGTCTCAAAGATCCGGAAGCAAGCAAGTAGTGTCATAGCAACATCAAACTGTAGCTAAAGTAACGCGCCCCGATGCCGCCATGATGCCTAACTTACTTATCTGCACCCTGAGGGGGCGACACTGTCTTCGACGTCGTCGGTCAGATGTTCCCGGATTGTTCTAGTTTCTCTGTAAGTGTTTGTATGGTATCATACCGTCACCAAACTAGATCTTTAGGTGATTTTACTTTACGTCTAGAAATGCTTAGATATAAAAATATAGTTGATGATCTGAAAAGCTGCTTTCTAATAAGTATCTAATATAAATGCTTACCTTTGCACAAACCATTGCGTAAATATGTTTCTGAACTTTCGAATCTCGTTGATCGATCATCATATCATCATCCTTACGTTATCCAAGGTGTATCCAAGACTAAGGCCTTGGAGCTCGGACTCCGCTTAAGTACTAGTCTAACCAGATATGACATAGTATTAGTACCTACTAATATTATGTCATATCTGGTTACGTATTCTGACTCCCCGTAATGACTATCAAGATCTTTTTTTTCTTTTCCCAGGGATTTTCTTTTTTATTTGCTTAGTATGACTTGACACGATGTGCAAAATGAGTAGATTTCGGCTTGGTGATTGTCTTTTGACACCGTGTCGGCACTTAAAAACGATAAATAAAATAGAGAAGAGATGCAGGCACAAACGATAGCCGACGTCTTAAATTCACACGCAAATTTCCTCAAATTCGATCTAACCTTTGTAAAGTAATGGGCTTTCATAAATAAAGCAAAATCGTCCGTGTGGTGACGGATTAAGAATACAGAATGTCACCACCCCATATCATCCCATGGGTGTCGTAAGAGCCGACAGAGGGAGCATATTATGCAGATAACAGCACTGTAAGAGAAGGAAATCTTAATACAAACCCTATACCAACCCGTTTGGCCAGCGTGGTATAGTAGGCCAATTCCTCCTTTTAAAGGAGAGGCCTAGTCCAGTAGTGGACTGTTAAAGGCTGATGATGATGAAATAAAGCAATTGTTTTTCATTCATACCTTTCTAAATAAATACAGTTGTACGACATACATCATATTTCTAAATAACATTAAAGGCAACACGCGACAAAGCCATTAAGTAATTAAATATACTTACTTAATGTAATTTTATGTTGTGAGTTATTTGGTTATAAATAGGTACGTTATTAATCTGTCATCAATCATGTACTACTATGATTTGTTGAATGTTTGAAGTAATTATTTGAATTCTCCTAATACATAAAAATACATACATACATAGTCTCACGCCTATAACCTCGAAGAGGCAGGCAGAGGTGTATTACTACACCCACTTTTCGCCAGATATACTTTAGTCCCACGTAATAAGGGGCGAGCCTATTGCCGTACCGGGCACATTTCCAGACCCCGTGCTGCTACTGAGAATTTCGTGACAGAAAAACCCAATAACACTGCCCGACCCAGGAATCGAACCCGGGACCTCCCGATCCCACGCGCATATTTATGCCGCGAGACCAACGAGGCTGTCGTATAGGGTTTGATGTCGAGTTTTCCGTCTCTACGCAAAGATGGTATTTGCATCGTGTTATCCCTTAGTCGCCTCTTACGACACCCACGGGAAGATAGGTGGTGGTGACACTTGTATTCTATGCAGTCACCCACACGGCAGTAAATAAAAATAAAAACCATAAATCTGATTATTATAGGCAACATACAGGCGTTGATAATTCAAACGTTCTAAATGTTGTTTATAACTTTAGATAATTAGGTAATCTTTGTCTTCGATTTTGTACACGATGGATGGACGGTAACAATATTTCAATGGACAAAATATAAAAAAACAACACACACACTTTTGCCTTTGAAACATTGTTCATCGTACGTAGAATTAAATTACAACGGTCAAACAAAGCACTCAATCTTTTTCTTAGACATAATATACGCATGTATTAAATATTACCAATTTCATTGCGAAAGTTTCATCTCTCTATCCACCGAACATCCAGTAAAGGATCATCTAATAATAGACACGGCTTTTACATCATCCAATTCAAACCAGACGTCACAAATGTCACTGATTTGTCCAAACTGTGACTAATGGCTTTACGCCACTCGCTGCAACTATGTATATTTTGCTTACTCCTAGTAAAGTCCTCACTTTTGAAAGTTTCTAAGTATTTACATACATGCAAAGATTTTATGACAATAATTTTGTGCTTATCATATTGATGAATTTGCCATGTGGTTGAGTGCCGTGTGGTTGACGGCATAGAATACAAGTGTCACCACCCCCTATCTTCTCGTGGGTGCCGTAAGAGGCGACTAAGAGATAATACGATGCAAATACCATCTTTGCGTAGAGACGGAAAACTCGACATCAAACCCTATACGACTGCCTCGTTGGTCTCGCGGCATAAATGTGCGCGTGGGATCGGGAGGCCCCGGGTTCGATTCCTGGGTCGAGCAGTGTTATTGGGTTTTTTCTGTTACGAAATTCTCAGTAGCAGCACGGAGTCTGGAAATGTTTCCGGTACGGCAATAGGCTCGCCCCTGATTACGTGGGACTGAAGTATATCTGGCGAAAAGTGGGTGTAGAAATACACCTCTGCGTACCCCTTCGGGGATAAAAGGGGTGACGATATGTATGTATGTATGCATATTGATTATAATTAAATATTCTAAACAACATGAATTAATGAAGGAAGAAGTACTTTTCAAGACTTCTTGTAAAATCTTCTAGACAAAATTACTTTTGTCTTCTCTCATAACCTTAATACTTAAGGCGCTGTACCTAGTCAAAATAGGCTTCACAAAACAGTTTTTTAGCCAAATGTATACATTTTAGAGCAGCTAAAAAAAATATATGTTAATCTTGATCATACTTATGGGGGGACCATTGTGTTCAAAACACGTTTTCGGTAAATTTTCTCGATCAAAAAAAACCATAAAATAACCATTAAAATTGAAATTGTAGCAATTGTAACTGTATTATTTATAAACAAATCTTGATAATATTTATAACTGTGATGTAATATATAATAATAAAGGGAACTGTTGTTTTTATTTATCGATTGGAATAAGATATTTGTAAGGATTAATGTATTTAATGATAAATAACTCGTTCTGAACGTCCCGTCGTCATCGCGCTTCTCTTTCTTATGTATACAATCCGACAGTGACAGCAACAGCTGAACTCAGTGTACTGTACACAGCGCCTTAACCAAAGTATACGACTAACAGCCTAAACAGCCATTCACACCACTCCTCCAAACATCCAATCCCAAAACATCGTTCGCAACATTTCCATAATGTGCCCAAACTTGTCATTACAGCCGCCGCACCAAATCACAGCATAACACAATTACGGAAGGGAAACACCAAATAAAATTGTCAAAATAAATAGATTGTAGGAATTAATTGTACGTTTGCCGGCAATATGGCTGTCTTTAAAAGTGTCATCCAGCGGAGCCGAGTCTTTCCAGTTTGTGACGGTCGCCCCCTGCCTCTACATTTACATCGTTCAACGCTTGTACAAATGAAAATTATGCTTTTTGAGGCGTACACGGGTTTGGGAAGTGAGTAAGTTTGGTTTATTGGTAAGTTATCCTTATTTTATAATATACTAGACTAGACTGCGGCTACGGCTAAGCCCATGTCAGTCAGTCAGTAACGTAAGAATAATATATAATTATGATATTTATGATTGACAGAGTAGATTAAGATCCGACTCCTTGTCGCGATAGCCTACGAGGTTATTCAGATTTTTAAACTACAATACAAACCAACACACATTCACATTTATAATTTTAGTATGAATATGGAAGTATGTTACAAGTTAAAACAATACTTTTAGCTTTAAACATACTGTAACGGGGGAGTATTGGTCAATAAAGGCAACTGGAGTGCATCCACTGCACAATATATAGTGCGCAGGTAGCAGACAAAACATTGTGGAAAGTTCGTCCCATATTTATCGAGACCAATACAAATGGTTGTGTAACCGGGCAGCTTACTTTCAAAAAGCGATCGAAGAAGAAAGAAGCAAGAAGAAAATTGTGGCCTGGAAAAATTGTATGCGTTTGTGTATTATTTTAAGTGTAAAGGGATTTTTTCTTGCTTTGCTGTCCAGACAGTGCGCTTGTGGAATGCGTTTCCTCTTGATATTAGGCAAGCAAAGTCAATAGGCATATTTAAAAAGGCATTAAAACAGCACTTCCTATCTAGTAGCTAGTCAGTGTCAATAGCGTATTGTGACTATAATATCTATAATGTGTTATGTGCGTATGTATTTATGTATGTATGCATGTATGTATGTACCTATGCATGTATGTATATTATATGTTTCTGTGTTTACGTAATATATGTATATTTATCTTTACTTAGCAAGGAACTTTATTACTACACCATTTTATAATTTTATTTCCCTTATCTATTTCTTTCCATCCAAAGGTTGCCTGGAAGAAATCGCTCTTAGCGATAAGGCCGCCCATTGTGCATTGTATTTGTAAACTTCTTCTTGTTCTCTTCTAACACTATAATGTGATTTGTGGTACAATAAAGAATTATCTATCTATCTATCTATTTACCAAATCCTGAGAAAATGTTTTACCCTAATGACAGAAAATGGTATCGTAATGGATACCGTACGGAAAACGCCACCATGCAACAGTAGTTACATGCTATTTTTGCAATGTCATCATCATCAGCCTTTAACAGTCCACTGCTGGACTAGGCCTCTCCTTAGAAAGGAGGAATTGGCCTACTATACCACGCTGGCCAAACGGTTTGTATCAAGCTTTTCTTTTTTTTTCTTTTTTTTCTCTTACAGTGCTGTTCTTTGCATAGTATGCTCCCCCATGGGATGATATGGGTGGTGACATTCTGTATTCTTAATCCGTCACTACACGGACACGTTACGTTTTTGCAATGAATTATAGCTAATTCAAAGAGCAAAATTAGCTGAATGGTTTATTCAGTAAAAGAACCATTTTATATTTATAATTTACGTACTTCGATATTTTCTGCAACTATATTATTTTCCAACGCAACCAACATGCATAAAATCATTTATAATCACTTACATGCGCAAAGCTTGCTTTCAACAACAAAAGTACCTAACGAATGAAACTGCGGAAAGGCTATAATTACGAGACTGCATTCAAAGCTTTTTTAATTTCCTGCCGCATTTGGATCCGAAACAATGTCTACTAGTTTGCCAAAGCTGATGATGAAAAGGAATAACGCGCCTTTCATTTTAGCATAGAAATAAATACTGCTTCAAACCTTCACAAAATTAACTCTGCTGTAGAAAGAGACAAAACCAGTAATAAGGCAAGCTGTCCCTTTCTTATCTATGATCTCAAGAATTTTAAACAGCGACAACCTACCGAAAAATTATTTACGTCGTATTCTCAGACCTACCACATATACACCAAAAATTTCATAAAAAGCGTTCAAATCGTTTTGGCAAAGTTATTACAAGCACTGTGTCACTACAATTTGAGTATATGTATATACAATGAAACAAGTCGGTGGTAGACCAGTTTGAAAAAAAGTGGTATGCGAGTGCCAATTTGTGTATAAAGTAGCACTGGAAGCGACGATGTCTTGCTGAGCGATTCTCGCCCTTATGATGGTTTAGCGGGAAGTTGTTCAACTGTACGCTGCACATTACATTGTATTTTTACCGGTTCTTTCCGATCCCGATGAATTTCGGGAAATCGTGTCTTAGTTCACTACTATGGTCCTGAAGGAGCAGACATGACAAAAATCAGCTTCTTGCATTCAAAAAGTTTTGACATTGCCATGTTTCTCAGTCATTCACTAACGCAAGGATTTAATATATACGGATGGTGACGATAATTATAAATAGCAAAGCACTGCCACTCAGGCACGCTTTCGCAGATAATCCTTTCATTAAGGGTGGACAGTATTTCATATGGATGAAGCCGACGATTTAACAAGCTCTATACAATCCGGGAGTGTTAATGCACACAGCTTCAAAAAGTCTAAGGTGTGATTAGGTGTGTGCCCGGGGTACCTGGGTATCTATCTCGAAGCCATCGTATCGGCAATCCGTTTCGTACACCACAAGAAACGTATCGCAACTTAATCAAACTCTTGGAGAAATAATCCGATTTTGCACATGAATGGATCGCGTTGGAGTCGATCACCAAAGGAACATTTTCCATTTTATGAAAATATTATTATAATTGCTTAATAGTTGTGCTAACACTTACTAAAAGCTAAAGACTATAAATACAAACGTTAGTGAAACAGGACAACAAGTGTTACATAACTTTATCTACAAAAATAGTGAACAGTGGTTCAATGTAAAGTGTCAAAAATAACATTTACCTACTTACGACGAATACACGACAGTGAAACTCATTTCAATACAATACACAATAACCTTAGACTACATATATAAGAATATTCACTAAAGTTGTATGTATTTTTGTCAATCTTTGACTAATTACATGGAAATATAAAGAACATAACCTCAATTGATTACAACATTTTGAATGCCTTGATCTGTCATTTCATGCAACAACGAGCGCCTAATATGAAAAATGGATTCCATTAATAATGTAACACTAAGAAGCCAAAGACGTCGACACCAATTACGATCACTATCTATAGAATCAAATGATTCACTGGACTTGTCTACTAACAGTTTAACCACTAAAAGTATGATGGATCTTTCTACCCATGTAAGAAATGATGAAATGTTTGTCCTACAACAATCACTTGAGAAACTACAGGTTCAATTATTAAGTGCAAACACAGAAATAGAAAATCTATGCATTGAAAATACAACTTTGAAAAAGAAACTTGAAGAACAAATGCACAAAAATGAACACCTCATAAAAATGTTCATGTCTGGATCCAACTCAAAGAAAGAAAAAGTCAAGAAAGTCACTTCAAAAACAAACATTTCTGCAAGAAAATTAGATCTAGATCTGGATTTTCAAACACCAAAGTCTTCTCCATTAGTCCAACCGTCTACTCAACACATAGATCAAGACAAGCATAAGAAAAAACCTGATAATAGCTCGGAATTGATAACACCCAGTCATATATCAACCAAAAATAACATTGTGAACAAAAGTATTAACTTGACAATGAAAACCAATTCCACTCCAAATAAAGAGATCCAGATGAAAAGAAGGCTACTTATATTGGGAACTCAGCAATGCGTGGGATTAGCAGCAACTCTTTTAAAAACAAGATTGAATACACAGTATGAAAATTACCAAATCACAGCGGAGACAAAACCCTTTGCCGCGACTGAAGAAGTTCTAAAATGCTGCAAGAACTTGAATCTGACCAGGTATGATAAAGTTGTCATAGGTATAGGTGAAAATGACACTAATCCGCTTAAGCTAATAATAGAATTGTCTGCAGCATTGAAAAGCCTGTATAATGCTAATGTGATAGTTTTAAATATAAAATATAATAAAACACTGAATGTAAGTTTGTTAAATAGTAATGTAAGATTAGTGTGTAATAACTTTTCAAATTGTGTATTTTTAAGTAGCTCAGAAAACAACTACGGTATATGTAGAAAGATAAATAATATTATTGATAGTATAGACTATAACATTAAGTATCTATCATCCAAAGTCAAAACTAGTACAGGAGGCATGTCTAATGAAATACATAGTACCAAAATAAATAAACAATATAAAGTACAATGCTCTCAGAGATCTATACTGGATTACTTTCATAAAAAAGATTTAACACAGACCTCCACAGTATTAAACCCATTGTCTAAAAATATTAATCACTTTTTTCAAGATTAAAAAATCAAATACAAAGAGTCAACTAACACTACTGCATCAAAACATAGCCGGACTACTGGGGAAAACAGATTTGCTAAAAATTACATTACATGAAATTAATAATAACACAGATATAGATGTGCAATGTTTCAGTGAGACATTTATTAAATTAGGCGAAGAGACAAACCTGCATATACATGGATATAGATTAGCTAGTTCTTACTCAAGAAGTAAACAAAGGAGAGGAGGTGTTGCAATATTATGTAAAAATGATATTTGTACCAACCCGATAAATTGGATAAAGGACTTAGCGAGTGAATTCACATTTGAATGTTGTGGAATTGAAATTCCAAAATATAATTGTGTAATTGTTTGCATCTACAGAACCCCAAATTCACCATCCCATATTTTTATAGAAAACTTGAATATCTAATGAGGAATTTGCGGAATAAAATAAATAAAAAAATTATTTACTGTGGAGATTTTAATATTAATCTATTAAAAAGCTCTAATGTATTAAATTACTACATAAGAATAACACAGAACTATAGTTATCATATCCATATTGATCAGCCCACACGGCAAAATTCTTGCATAGACCAGATAATTAGTAATATTAAGGAAGCAGAAAGTAAAATACTGCCTTTAGGATTGTCAGACCATGAAACTGGTCAAATGATCAGTTTCCCCATAGACATAACACAATTACCAAAAAAAGTGTCCTACATAAAAAAGCTAGATTTTGATGAGTATAATATAAATAAATTTGTTGAATGTCTATGCTCTTTATCATGGGCAGAAGTATATGATATGCCTAACCTAAATTCTGCATTTGATCTATTTCATAATAATCTCATTTTATATTATAATTTATGTTTTCCATTCCGCAAAATAAAAATTAATCACAAAAAAACAATAATGCATCTTGGATAACAATTGGTTTAAAAAAATCCTGTAATAACAAAAGAAAACTTAGATTTTCTTACTTGAAGAATAAAAATAATGCAATTAAAACACAATACAAAGCATACAATAAAATACTTAGAAAATGTATAAATAAAGCACAAAAAATTAACAATGAAAACTATATACAAAAAGCCAACCATATATGTCGAGCATCCTGGCATGTAATAAAACAGAATGATAATAAAATTATCAAAAATAACAAAAATGAGACAAGTTCAATAATATATAACAATAAAGTAAATACTAATTTAACTGAAATAGCTAACATTTTCAATACTCGCTTTATATAAATTACAAATGAATCACCTAAAAATAATCCTGAACACCTAGTAAGCAAAAGTAATTTAAATGAAATAGATTCTACTATTTATCTAGAACCTGCCTCACATCAAGAAATTTATAGAACAATTACTTCCCTCAATAATACCATGTCAACAGGATATGATGAGTTTCCTACATTTATATTGAAGCACGGTGCAATACCTATTATGTCATTTAGTGAATCTATCATTAGAAGAAGGTACTTTTCCTGAAAAATTGAAAATATCAGTAGTGAAACCTATACACAAAAAAGGACCTAAGGAATGTATTGATAATTATAGACCAATAACATTAATACCTGTAATTGCTAAAGTTTTTGAAAAATAATGCATTCAAGACTTACAAATTTTCTAGATAAATTCAATGTTATAAAACCAGAACAACATGGTTTCCAAAAAGGTAAATCCACCACCTTAGCTGCCTTTAAACTTATCAGTACCATAACAGAAAAGGTAGACAGAAAAATACCAACAGTAGGAGTGTTCTTTGATATGTCCAGGGCGTTCGATTTCGTTGAACATAACACGTTGCTTCAAAAATGTAATCAATATGGCATACGAGGATTAGCTGAAAAATGGTTGCATAGTTACCTTAACAATAGACAGCAATATGTAGAAATTAAGGAAATTGATGATAAAGATGAAGAAATAACAGTCAGATCTTCATTAGAATATAATAAGGTAGGCGTTCCACAAGGAAGCATTCTAGGGCCACTTCTCTTTATCATTTATATAAATGACCTCCCCAATTGTTTAAATCATCCATGTAGTTTATTTGCTGATGATATAGCTGTAGTGATTTCAGCAGATAACACACTTTTTTCAATGAGGAAATTAACCTTACTATTTCCAAAGTAATAGATTGGATTAATAATTTAAGAGCAAACATAGAAAAAACTAAATACATACAATATTACAACCGACACAAATTAATTGATAACTTAAATGTAACCTTCAACAATAAACCTCTAACTGAAGCTAATAGTGTAAGATTTTTAGGACTTAATGTTGATAATCAATGTACATGGAATTCCCACATAGATAATATCTGCACTAAAATCAATAGATTCTCATATGCACTTTGGCGCCTTACAAAAATATGTAATATTAAGATTGCACTACAGGCATATCATGGATATGTGGCCTCGAACCTTAGATATTGTATACCTCTATGGGGAAATTCTATTAACATAAGTAGAGTATTCATTGCTCAAAAACAATGTATACGTGCTATGTGTAATGCTGAACCATTGTTCTCGTGTAAACCTCTCTTTATCAAACTTAAAATCTTAACTGTGCCTTGTATGTACATATTTGAAAGTAGTTTATTTGTTAAAAAAACATCCACAATTATATAAAACTTTTGGTGAAAATTGTAAATTTAATACCAGGTATCCATCCAGGCTTCGATTACCAAATATAAAGACCAAATATTATAATATCAACTGTTACCCTATGACAATTAAAATATTTAACAAAATACCAAATAACATACGAGATCTGCCACTGTCTGAATTCAAAACTAAACTGTATAAATGGCTAGTAGAAAAAAAATTTTATGCCATTCAGGAATACTTGAAAAGTCCTCATGAGACTCATTTTAATGATGATTACAAATATATGTAAGTAATAACTACCTATCTGTTAGTTTAAATAGTTTATAATGTTACCTAAAATTTTAAATTATAACTGTTGTTATTTATAATAACTTTTGTTATTTATTAGGTAAGTTAATATAAGTTAAACGTTTATAATAGACTAGTCTATTTATGAAATTTGCATGCCCAAAGGGTGAAATATGCTAAGCACATTTATTTTATACACCACCTATGTTATACACCATATTTCGTGCAAATAAATGATTCTTTCTTTCTTTCTTTCTTTCTTTCGATACCTGCACGCGTATTCCGAAAAAGCATAGAAATCTGCGTGGTGGCGGTTTAAAATACAAAACGACACTTCTTCATTTCATTCCGTGGCTGTCATAACAGGCAACTAACGACAGTAACGAAGCACATGACGTGTATCAAGCGACGTCAAGCCTAGTATATGCAATGATATTATAAGAAAAAGGTAGATACGTTACCTACGTAGTAATAAATCCGTAAAAACGGTACCGGTAACGGTACTAACACACACATCGATAACTCCATATTTTATTTTATTTTCGGTTGACAAGATGTGTCAGTTTCACTTTGACGCCGGCTCGCGAAGTCACACACACACATATGTCAGACTTGCCAACTGGCTTATGTTTAGCGTCCTGCTTTTGGTACGCCTATAATATATCTACTTCTTTTTACTTTGGAACATCATTGAGTATATGTAATTAATTCTTATTGACTCGCATTGCTACCGTGAAACAAATTGCGAAAGGCTTATCCAGAAGTGGACTGAGAAAAGCTGTAACCAAGAATATATTGTAGGGAGACTTCAAAAAGAAAGTTTTCAATTCAACTTACATCGACATAGCGTTATCCCAGATGCATCCACCCTTTCACCTTAACCAGATCTCTCTCTCTCGCTTCCTAGCTATACATCCCACATGGTAGTGTGGTCAGCTAAGCAGATATGCCAGAATATGAGCTTTTCCACAGAGCGATCACCGTATATCAATCTGTTAGTATCTCCTCTAGACTCCCGTCAAGAAAAAAAACACACAATCTTGATAAGTAAAACACACCCAAATAAGCAAACAGAAACACATGTAAGGATCAATATAAAGCTCACCGTCTCAATAGTGATTGTAGTACAACAATGTACAACATTCACGAATAAGGCTTCCATCGCTCCCATTTCATTTGTTCGCCGGCACATTTGCCTCTCGCAATGCTCGTACGCTTTCTGCCACTAGAGGGCGCTGGCTGCTGCCGGGACGCGGCGAAGTGCCCATGTAACGAGAGTGTGAACGAACGTTGCGGTAATAGTTCCGGTTTTTGGGAAACGCATTCATGTTATGGTGTATAGAATGGACTCTAAGGTTAAAGGGTACTAGGGCGTGTTTTTCATATTGAAGGTACATATTATATTTTTTTATATTATAGACACTGTAGAATTAAAGGTTTTTTTTATTAATGAATTGTGTTCACGTGATTTACCCTCTGTGTCCAATCGATTCAGATGATAAACCACGTAACATGAAATCTGAAAATGCACTTACAAGATACACCTAACATAAAATATATGAATCCGAAAGGCTAGGTAAGTACATTAATTTTGCTAATTCATCATAATGGCCAAAACATGTCTAAAACATTATTTACGTGACGGACTTGTATCGCTAACTATTTAAGAAGAAGGAAGACATACCTACTAGTAGATACGGGCACAAGTGGTGAAAGTATGAATTGTTATAACGTACAGCATAATAACATTTAGTAATCTGTGATAATAATAAAAGAGCAATAAATTTTGCTGGCGAGTCGCAGAACATGTTATAAAAAGTCTAAGCGCAAATTATTAAATTGCTAACATAATTATACAAGCACCTGTAAAGTTTATATTTAAAAAATAAAGCGTAAAGGAATGCATTGTTCCGTTAGATCAATAACACTCATAGCAACCCGTACCATCCCGGAAAACAAAAAAATCTCTTGCACTATATTTTTGTGATAATTTATTAGCCACATCTCACATTTTTGATTTATTGCCTCGCGAGCGAGTGCTTGCGAAATTTGTCGCGGCCATTCCTCAGACGAGTGAATTGGACCCATGAGAACATCATATAAATGTTGTTTTTGCACCAACACAAGGAGCTCTTGAAATATTTAAGGATTCCCGCTGCCTTGCCTGCAGTCTTATTTTGTCTTATTTTTCTTGTGGATATTCCAATAGGATACACTTTATTTCAAGACTGCACGAAGTGGTTTAAGTGGTTTCCACCCTGTTTAGAATTGCGCCCATGAAATGCGTGATGTGCAGAATGATGAAGATATTTAAAAAGAACTTAATACTAGTATACTATAGGTTATTGATATCTCATCGTTAGTAGTCTCATTATTTGGTAACGTGACTTCGGTGATAAGTTTTTCGTGTTAACGTGCATTCGTTATCAAGTGATACTATTTGGTGAATTCGAGATTTAGTTATTCGAGATCGCGAGACTGCGGCGTTACGATATTCGTTGTAACGTACAAGCAAACAAGTTGGGGCTGGATCAGTTTGAAAAAAAATCCCTTGGCTTGCTCATAGAGTCGACACTAGAAATTGGTGTTGTATACGAGTGTCAATATGCGTGTAAAGTAGCACTAGAAGCGACGATTTCTTGTTGAGCGATTCTCGCCCTTAAGGTGGTCTAGCAATAAATTGTTCGACTGTACATTCGTTGTCAGGTGCTTCGTAGTAGTGAGTTTACGGCGACGTGGTATTCGTTGTTACATTTTCGGTTTCACGTATCGCACCCCCCCCCCCCCCCCTGAGTGCTACATTGGATCGTGGGATCGATTTTAACCCAAAACTATTTTTGATGAACATGATGATTCATTCTAAAGCTGCAATCTGGATATCTATAAAGTGAATGTATTTTGAAATATGAAAGAATGTTTTTTTTATTGCTGTCGTACAGGCTCAATTCAGTTTCAGATCAGTTGACCGTGTGTGATTTATTCCGGGATCATTTAAAAGAGATATTACACAAAGAATTGTATCATTTGCCTAATCGAAAGCTCAGCGTCACTCAGAGGGCGATGGAGAGAGCTATGCTCGGAATTTCCTTGCGAGATGCCAGAAATGAGGAGATCCTCAGGAGAACCAAAATCACCGTCATAACTCTCCGAATAGCCAGGCTGAAGTAATTAAAGTAAATAAAGCAATTAATGGGCAGGGCACATAGCGCAAAGAACCGATGGCTGTTGGGGCAGGCGGGTTCTGGACTTGCGACCACATGCCGGACGACGCAGCAGGGGTACCTCCCCCCGCAAGGTGGACCGACGATCTGGTTAAGATCGCGGGAAGCGGTTGGATGCGGGCGACTCAAAATCGGTATGTGTGGAGAACCTTGGGAGAGGCCTATGTCCAGCAATGGACGTCTCTAGGCTGACAAAGAATCGTCCTGGATGGGAATAAAACCCACGACCGTCAGTTTAGCAGCCAATGTCACTGACCACGAGTTCAACAAGCTAATCAACTAGTTCCTAGACAGCTAGGTAGTGTAAACAGCTGTTGTTTTATGTAAGAAGTGGAGCGTGACTGGGATCGTCCGTGACCGCTGTAACTGATACTTACGTACTGCGTATTGTGTCTGTGATACTGTATATTATCATTAACTTACTGGTTATAAAACACCTATTTTACACGTGATCTTTGCAGGAGACAACATACTATTACTTACATGAGCAAATCACAGTTTTTTCAAAGTAACAGATGAGTCTGTAAAACTAATGATATTAATTTTAAGGTAATTTACGACTGCCTCCGTAGTCCAGTGGATAGCGTATGCGACTGCTGTTCGGAGAGCCCAGGTTCGATTCCCGGGTCAGGCAAAAGTGTTAGGTACTAGGTTTTTCCGAATTCTCAGTAGCAGCTCGGAGTCTGGTGGTGTGCCCGGTAACGGTAATAGGCTCGCCCCCTATTACGTGGGACCTAAAAATTGGCGAAATGTGGGTGTAATGCTACTAATGTTACACCTCTGCCTACCCCTTCGGAGATATATTGGCGTGAGACTATAAAAAAAAGATATTAGGTAGTGAAAGCCCAGCAGATTTATCAACAGACTGCAGTGTAGAGGGTATCAGGTTCAACCATCGATGTGCGGTTGAACCTGATACCCATACTGACTTTTCAGTCAAGTCCGTTATAAGGTAAACGTACGTAATTCCGGCAGTGTCCCGTTGCCCGGTAACTAGACGGTTTTTATATTTTTTTAGGTTTCTACTAAAAGATAATTAAAGTTTGAGAATTGCAATACATACTTTATATTATTTCCTATAATTATAATATTAACGCTGGCCTATATTTGTAATGGAGGCAAAACTATACTACTATGAAAGTGTGCTGTGCGAAAATTTTGTGGAATTTCGAGGTTCTGACACTAAACTACGAAGCTACCACATTGTATTGTTTTGCTTATCATATTGCTGCGGATAGCGGCACAGTGAGAGTGTTTATTTGCTTAAATATTTTAGTTAATTATCTAGCGATATAGTCCATAAGCTGCGATGAATTTTATGAAATAGTAAGTATTTTGGCATATTACATTTACTGGGACTCAGAAACCCCTACATGACCCAGTACCCGGCAATATTATACCCTTTTTTACCGGATACTGGTACACAAGTTAACTTCGTACTACCCGTTGCACCGGAGCCCGTTACTGCACCTTAATGCCTTGCAATAAATATAATTATCCTTTGAAAGTATAGTAGTAGAGTATTATAACAAATTCTGCCTGATGCTGGGACGTACAGTACTCGCCAATCTTTATGGCCGCTCTGAATGTAGCCATCGGTACGAACTTGCGCATGGTACAGTCGGGTGGACATTTCATAACCAAGAAAAAATATTTGTAATTATTGAAAATTAATATATATTGTTTAATTACATATTTAATCAAATTCGATTAATATAAATTCAGTTTGGTGAAGGGACTTCTAAATAAAAAAACACATTGGTTACGACAAAAGATTTTTTTTTAATCTTTATTTGTAATGGGGCTACACCTTCCATAAAAAATCTTCCATACTCGTAGAAGGTACCTCATCTGAAGAACTTTCTTCGTCACTTTCTTCACTTCGGCATCTCCATCCTCTTCCTCCGATTCATTTTCGCTCACATGTATGATAAATTGATCGGTGAAGTCAGCTATCACAACATCGCTCATTTTATATTTCACCTCAATTCGTCTAACTTTGTCACATAACGCAATCCATTCATGTTCACAAATTGCATCGATCTTTTCCTCCACAAATTTCATGACATTATTGATATTCCCGGTAACATTTTTCTTAGCTACGTAGCCTTTTATTGCTGCCCAAGCCATTTCTGTTGGGTTTAGATCGGGATGGTAAGGTGGAAGGCGCAACAGACACACCTGTAGTTGCTGCAGTCCGCTTTTGGGCTGACTTCTAGTTAGGAATACTGAAGGCCTTCCTCAGCATCCTTCTTTATAAAAGTTAATACGTCAAACACCATTTTTTGTGTTTGGCGACGTAAAACATTAAAACGACGGCGAGGCAGGTTCAAAGAAAATGGTAACTATATATCAGTACAAATAACAACAAGAAACAATAACGATAGCAACTAGAAAAAACAAAGAAGTAACACTATGAAACTATTCTGAACGCGACGATACTGTCAGAGCTCCGCGTATATGTATTCGTGTACGAACGTAGCACTCACACTAACACGCGGGAGGCGACAGGACGCTAGCGGGTGGAAGACAGCGCGCGCGGCGCTGCCTCCACGCCCCGCGTATGTCCCGCTGATACCTGATTTTGTGTTCGTAATGCGGCTACGTTCGGAGCGGCCGTAAAGTTTGGCGAGTACTGTACACTACCACTTTTCACGATTCTAAGCCCTATCATATGAAAGGGCTTGATGTGTATATTTCAAAACGTATTTTATTACGAGGCATTAATACTTATTTATTATGAAAAATAAGAGAACGGTGCCCTGCTCCCATTTCTTAATTTATATAGAGCTAATCGCATGATGGAGCTGAAAAGTGGCCATAGGAACTCCGCAATAAAACGACACAAGCCCATCGAGTTTGGGCTCATTTCAATCGTATTGAGGAGTACTCTGATCCTATATGGCAACCAGATTTTGATGATGCGTGGTCAAAGTTGACTTGAATTCAAAGTTGATTTCAAATCATAGTTGAGTTCACCTGACAGATGAGTTCCACTGAAACATGAGTTCAACGTGACAGACCAACTGGGCGACCACAGAGCCCTCGACCACGAGCCACTTCACCGAAGTTACCTATCCCGGATACCGAACAGAGCGAGGTACGGATGGTCTTTGAGCAACTTAGGAAAAACAAAGCACCTGGTGATGATGGCATCTCTGCAGAACTCCTCAGAGCAGGTGGGGTCACAACCTTGAGAGAGCTAGCAAGTCTTTTCAATACCGTCTTCCACGAAGGATCAAAACTACGGGCATGGAGCAGAAGTGCGGTGGCTCTTTTCTTCAAAAAAGGCGACAAAACTTTATTAAAGAATTGCAGACCCATTTCACTCCTCAGCCATCTACAAGTTGCTCTCGAGGTTTGTAACAAACAACTCGACGACTTCCAGCTATCAGTGCAAGTTTCGAAAAGGCTTCATCACCGTGGAGCACAACCATACTGAAGACCCATGATTACAACCAGCCGCTGTGTATGGCATTCGTGGACTACGAGAAAGCCTTCGACTCTATCGAAACCTGGGCAGTTCTTGACAGCCTGCAACGATGACGCATTAGCTGGCGATATATCAAGGTGTTAAGATATTTGTATGAAATCGACTGGCGACCATGACCGTTCAGATCCAAGACAGATGGACATACACCATAGAGTTGCCTAGGGGAGTCTGGCAAGGGGATGTAATATCTTTCAAGCTGTTCACCAACGGTCTTGAGGATGTCTTCAAGACATTGTAGTGGGTTCAACGAATATGAACGGCGAGTACCTCTCACACCTTCAATTTGCTAACGACATCATCCTAATAGCAGAGACGTTGGAAGAGCTTAGCGGAAGGCTGTACGACCTTAATGAAGCCTGCCCGGTGGATTGGTCTTGGCATGAGCCTGGCTAAAACGAAGATGTGTGACCAATGAACACGTCGTGTTGAGACCGATCTGCATTGACGGTTCCTTGCTCGAAGTTGTGCAAGAGAGTGTTTACCTGGGGAAAATAATACAGTTGGATGGAGTATGGACACAGCTTCAAGAAGGAAATCGATAAATGATACGAGGATCTTCTCGTCGCCTATCCCGCAAAGCCTCAAGGCAAAAGTTTAAGACCACTAGTCCTACCAGTAAAGATATACGGTGCCGAAATCTGGACACACACGGTAGTGCTGGTCCATAGATTTAAAATATCAGCGTGCTATGGATCGAGCTATACTCGGAGTCTCTAAAGGATAGAATTCGCAACGAGGTCATCAGGAAGAGAACTGGAGTCACCGACATAGATCGCCGTATAAGCAGTCTGAAGTGGCAATGAGCTGGCCATGTCTGCCGAAGGACCGACGATCGCTGGAGCAGACAAGTCTTAGAGAGGAGACCACGTTTCGGCAAACAAAGAGTGGTTGTTGAGCTGACTGCACGGTTGGCGTCGTGGTTTAAGAGGCCACCCCTCGCCACTTTGCACTTGCCTAGTGTTGTGGGTTCAATACTGGGTGTTCATCGTGCCCGTTTGCTGTATGTTGGTAAAGACTCCCGCGACACAGGACTTATCCCTAGTGCGTGAGTTGTTCTATTAAAGAAAGGGCCTTGCGAAGCTATAAATTGTACGTAAATTGTAATTAAACCAATCGCATACGATATTTTCTTGTAAGTACCTGTTGTTAAATTGATTTATACGGTAGGATTTTATCTGGGTTTAGAAACCTAAAAAACAATTTTGTTGTTTAACTTTAATCCAATGAAAATTACTGTAAGAAGTCACTTCTTACAGTAATTTTAAGTTCAAAAATAATGTGACGTAGGTATACTTAGGTACTTTTGTTTGTTTTAGTTTATTTTAGAGAAAAGTTTAAATGATATAAATTTAGTATTACGACAATTTTAATTCCGGCTTGTGATATCCTTTGAAATACATTTCAATAAAAATAAATATCTTTTCTTTGGCCCCTTTAAAAACATAACAATTACATTACACAATATTTATTAATAAAAAGTTCAAATATTATAAACTTTAACGTTAAGCAAATAGGGTTCAAATTCGCGGTTAAAATTTGCCGGTACCTGGGACAATCTACCGTTTACTAGGACAAATCTACCGGATACTGGTACAAATGGGTCTTTTTAAACTTAATTTAAATTAAAGTATTCTTACAGTCATATATATCAAAAACTATAAAATCATACGAAAACCAGAATAAATAACGCCAAAGAATTTAACGGCTATTGGGACGTTTACCTTAAATTGTTATTCATCGGTTTGCCAGTTTAGCTGGCTGTCCCGGCTTTAATGTAGATCTTATATAATCTTATACTAATATATAAAGCTGAAGAGTTTGTTTGTTTGATTGAACGCTCTAATCTCAGGAACTACTGGTCCGATTTGGAAAATTATTACAGCCCATTTATCGAGGAAGGCAATGGGCTATATAACATAACGCTATGAGCGACAGGAGCTGAATAGTAGCCCTAAGTAACGCGGGTGTAACCGCGGGCATCATCTAGTAACTATAGAAAGTAATAACCTTTAAATATACAAATACCTAGTAACTAGGCTATGGATCATCTTTATTCCTCTAGGTTGCAGTGGTCAGACAGCAGACGCGATGTGGAAAAGTGAATATAATATAATGTCTGGTAAGACTAAAAGCGGACTCCAGACTCCGACATAAGTCTTGAATGCAACTGAGAAACGCTAGGACGATGACCATAGCTAGTATTTAGATGCCTAAAAACTGAAAGATATAAAAATATATATCTACTTACTAAAATTGGTCGGGCACGATAAACAAATATCGTTTGGAGATAACTAACAATTGTTTGTTTTGATACAAACACATTGATCTGACACTCTTGATCTTTGAACATACATACATACATACATACATATCGTCACGCCTTTTATCGCCGAAGGGGTAGGCAGAGGTGTATTTCTACACCCACTTTTCGCCAGATGTACTTGAGTCCCACGTAATAAGGGGCGAGCCTATTGCCGTACCGGGCACATTTCCAGACTCCGTGCTGCTACTGAGAATTTCGTGACAGAAAAACCCAATAACACTGCCCGACCCAGGAATCGAACCCGGGACCTCCCGATCCCACGCGCACATTTATGCCGCGAGACCAACGAGGCAGTCGTATAGGGTTTGATGTCGAGTTTTCCGTCTCTACGCAAAGATCGTATTTGCATCTTGTTATCCCTTAGTCGCCTCTTACGACACCCACGGGAAGATAGGGGGTGGTGACACTTGTATTCTATGCCGTCAACCACACGGCATCTTTGTATCGAGTAACAATAAAGGAATCTGTCTAAAGAATTTCGTCATTCAATATCACTTTGCTGTACGAATACGTTAAGCCGTAGACTACATGCAATTTAAGAACATTTCTTTCCAAATTTCGTAAATTCGTCCTCTTGGGAAAAGAAGGGTTACCTACGTACATAGTACCAACATGTATAAATAATAAGGTTCTTTGGGGCGAAGAACACACAAGGGACGAATTATTACGGGCCACTTTTTATTTGTATCTGTACTCTCATTTGCGTGGTACTTATTTATTAAATGTCTATCTAAGTTCGAGTTGAAATTTATGTAAATAAAAGTGTTGTTTTTAACTGTTATGAGCTGTTTTTTTATTGCACCGTATTTGAATACAAATGTCTGAAAGATTTTTTTAATCATAACGTGCAGGCTCGGCTGCCTTAAAACCCTTTAGCTGCCTCATATAAAATTAATTAAATGGGCTTAATATAATAGGCCCTCTGTGACCACAGCGCGAGTCGGAAAACCATAGGTGTATACAGTAATTAGTTAATTTAAGCGATTACGACTCGTTTAATAATTTTGTTTGATGTATGCAAATCGCTAAAATGTAATATCGATTATGCAGTGGCGTAGCGTGAGTTTTGGCCGCCCGGGGCCGATCGGAAATTTGCCGCCCCCTCTTCTTTTAGGTGTGGGCAGTGGTGTAGTACCTAAAAGAAGAGGGGGCGGCAAATTACATCTGCCAGAAGTGCAACGTTTTTGGGATGTAGGTATGTTTTATGTTCATTAGCTTAGCTTTACCCCGAAAGCTTTACACCTTAGGTTTGATGGATTTAAACAAATTAGTTTTTATTTGATATTCGTCTCAATTGTAATATCATAAAGCATAGGGTATAATATTTTTAAGGGAGAAACCTGGCAGCTCTCTATGGTATATGTCGCGCAGGGCAGCGGCCGTTTCTCGGCTGCATCAAATGTATAGCTTAGTCTAGGTTTCGACGGCTTGTAGGATTTTCATAAATAACATTTGGATGGCTTTTAATCAATTAAAAAGATAGATCCATCATCACCAAGTGCTTTGTGTTACCTTTACATTCTTCTACGGGATATACATAATATAACACGTTCTTTTGTAGAGTTTGTAGAGTACCTACATCCGTGAACATACGCTTATAATAGTGCCGAAATATCGGTTAATCAAAACAGGTACGTGCTATAATAATATATCCCGATATAAATGTAAAATCCACAAATATTTAAAGTCCTATGGTCCCGCTGGACCTCGCTCTGGTCGAAATCCGGGATGTCTTCGATGTAATGGTGCGTCAGTGATGCTCTGTTGTCGTCAGGACTCGGTCCAATTAGTATGTCTACGCACGAGGTAGGTACCTACACAATTGTGGATAAAAACTTTCAACCTCCTCGAGAATCTCGAACTTTGAGTTGACGGTGCGCGGCCATACGCAGTTCTTAAATTCGTTAGATCGGGCCGCCTCAACCACAGAGCGAAGACTTATGATCCCAGGTTTTCCTCGATCACAGCCTGCATGGTGCGGGTGTTAGAGTGTCGAAGGTAACATCGCATTAGCTTCCGTATTTATTGGTTTACGACCCTTCCATCCGGCGAAGACAGCTGATAGGATGGCAACTCGCGTCTTTGCATCAGTCCGAGAGTCTCGGCTGAAAGTTTACTCCTTGTTTTTTTTCAGTGCGGGGTGGAAATTTTGGGACCGATAGTAACCTACCTCCTAGTACTGTGTCTGTCTTCTGATTAAAACTTTCGGAGGTTTCTAAACAGACTGAAAAGATTCTGCAGTTCTAGCTGAAACTGCAGTGTAGACTTCATTGGGCTTTTTCAGTTATAGTTAATGTTGATATTTAGAGAGCCTCAAACTAGTCGGTGAACACTTCCGATGTTTAACCTATTGATCACCGAGATCTCCATAAATAAGTTTTGTTCCATTGTGTATCTCTTTCTTTGTCGCATTGTCGGGGCTTAGCTAACTATCCTCTGCCTGTGAGGCCTTCTTCTTGAAAAAGGAGTTAATTAAAAAGAGCCCCTACTTCGAGGAAAATAACTAGCATTCGACGCCTATGATTCTTGTGAATTTATTTTGGTTGGATCCCAGTTTATGCCCCATACCGTATGCTACGATTTTCGTTTTACTGCGCCATTCTTTCACTTAGACATTGAAGTCCTAATGATAAAGTTGTCCTGAGCTTTGGTCGTACTGTGTCTGTGTCATTGCCTTAGCAATGCACTCGTACATGGTGGCCTCAGCTATCTCGTCACGGTAAGCTGAGGTAGGCGCATATACCTGTATCACCTTTAAGCAACGCCTATTGTTGAGTTTATGTACCAGGTAGGGACGCTACCAGGGTCGACCCACTACCGACTTTCACAACGTTGTTGACAAGTTTCCTCCTGACCAGGAAACCGACACCACCCAAGAGAGTAGGTCGCCTTTCTGAAGGTAGAACCGTAGAGCCAGTCACCTGATTCTAGAATTACCATGTTTTTCCCCTGTCTCAGACTGCGTTCGTTGTAGGTCGCCAGGTATAATTGATTTTGGTAGCCTGCCGTAGCTCGGTGATGTTACAGACCCCATGCATCGCCGTTACCGAGAATAATGTAGCTACCGGAAAATGGAGGCCTTATTTTATGGCAATTAATTTTGGAGGCATAGTCCATAGCAGTCCTTATAATTTTGGAGGCATTGTCCATAGCATTCCGTAGTCAGAGATAAAAACCAAACTATTTAAAATAAGATGTGTAATTGATATTTACATCAATCATTTTTTAAATCACTTTATGCTCCACTTAGAACTTATAAAGCCGGAATAAAATTATGACGTTTCGGAATGGCTAGTCTCGCCGTCTAAGTACCTATCTCAAAAAAATCTAAATAGCTCCTCCGAATAGCGTGGCGACCAAGAACTTGTGCCGTTGTGTGTTTGTGTGTGTCATGAAGTCTGCAGGGCATAGCTTTTCGCACCGGTGACGTTGCTGCCCGTCACCGGTTTATGGCATTAACTAACTCCTTATTCTCGCAAAAATAAGGAGTTGAGAGGTGAAATCTGTAAGTTTTTGGACAAATCCCGCGTCGCGTCAAACAGGGTTGCATCCAAAAATTAGTAGAAGGCGTTTGTAGTAAGTAGGTATGTGAAATAATGGGCTTTGATTTTAACGCATAATATCATAAATATTGGAATCAAAGTTCAAACAGCGTATAGTTAAACCGCAGGTTTGACTATATTGTCTTAGGAGACCTGTTGCCGCCTATTCAACTTTATAGATTATGTTGTATTTTGAAGCAAATCAAAAATAATTTCAATAATTAACGCTGGCATTTTATCTGGCACGCGGCGCCCCTATTGCCCCGATGGCGACGCCTATGTGTGCTAGTTGCGCCCTGGCTGCACAAATTGCACACAGGGGCGCCTTAGCCTTGATATATGGATTAATTAACTACTCATAACAGCCTCGCAGAACACCGGCATATTGCAACCTATTTAAGAATTAATAAACCAGTACTACGGACACAAGCAAGTCTTGACGTAATGAAAATAATGATGATGTTGTTTTTGATTGTTGTTCTTTCTACTGCGCCCGCGCGGTCCTACTGGATTCGTGTCAGTGCGCGTGCCAAGTACTTATTTAATTTTTTTTCTCGGCGTCTTTTGCCGCCTCCTTAAATGTGCCGCCCGGGGCTATGGCCCCCCCGGCCCCCCGCACGCTACGCCACTGCGATTATGATTTGGCTATAAAATTTGTAAACTAATGTACTACCATTGACATTACATATATATCGATGTGTACTACATCGACTACATCATTGCCTAATGAGTCAAAGCGTAATCTACAAACGCCTGTAAGCAAATAGCCAACGCTTTCCGACCCCAAGAATAACCTTTATATGCCCTTTATAAATAACGTAATGGTATTGTCCCCAGGGAGACATTAATAGACAAGTCATTTTGCAAAAGTATTAGCGGTTTCGTAGCCTACAGCGCGAATACTTAAGAATACTATTGCGAGAATTAATATAATTGAATGAATGAAATGAATACATGAAATAATTCGAATTTCATGTAAATAAGAAGTTTGAGGGTGAATCAACTCTCAATCGTTCAACCGTTATCCCTATTGCATTCACGATGGAAAATAAGACAAGTATTTATACCTTTGAATAAGTCGAAAATCGCGAGTAAAACCCATCATCCTTTTAGCGTTATCCTAGTTTCAATCTGGGGTCCGCTTACTAGTCTAACCGGATTTGGCTGAATATTAGCTTTTCCACAGCGCGACTGCCTGTCGGACCTCCGCAACCCGAAGGGATAGCGATATTCCATGGTTAAGACTAGTGTCAATTTATTGAGAAGTTATTAACGCCCTGTAACGACTGTCAAAGATCTTCATGACAACCGGGACCGACGGCTTAACGTGCTCTCCGAGGCACGGGACAAGCGATAATGAATAAATCAATACGCACATAACTCCGAAAAGTCATTGGTGCGCGCCGTGGATTCGAACCCGATACCCTCTGCATGGCAGTCTGTTGGTATTATCACTCGGCTATCGCTTTCTTGATACCTTTGGAGCCCAGGGTCCGCTAAAGGTGAATTTTCGTAATGCAGTGATATAAATATTTCAAACGATTCCTTTAAAACGCCTAGTTCTACAAGCAAATTAAAGACTAAGCATAAAGATTCAGACATTATTTTTATGAAGAAAAGAAACTGGCAGAAGTTGACCTTTATTAGAGGTACTAAAGTTTTAACAGGTATTATTTGAAATAAAAAACTATGGAACACAACAGGAACTAAGTCAATCATCGTTGATAGATAATTCTCTGCATCTATTGCATTGCAACGACTAAAGAAATAACAAAACGAATGAAACAAATTTTGTCTTTTCGCAAAATGCGATTCCTCCAAGACCAATCAAAACAAAGCCTATTTTAAATTGCATGAACTACGTCAATCACTAAATAATTAAACAGGCGAAAGAGCTGTTAAACTTTCGTCTCGCTCGCACCTCTTACTGTAAATAAGTAAGTAAGGTCCGAAACGTACTGAATTACCTTTTGCTGTGACGTTGGAATAAAAACTAGCAAAATGTTAGGCGAAGTAGGCTGTTAGCTATATAGCAAACCTGATTTACATTTAGATAGGACGTTTGGAAGATATCGTGAAGCCAGGTGCATGAGCGCTACGGACTGTCTAGGTCGGGGCATATGGATGAAGAACCTTTAAACCAACGTATACAACATTGGTTTAAGTATATTGTGCTACTAAAGCCAAAGTCTTAGTTAGAACCCATACACTTATAAAGTAAAATAGTTGAGAACGTCTTTTCCAGTAGTCGCCCAGCGTGAAGTTACAATGAAGCAGGAAAAGACAGTTTCAATGATACATTTCATAACCAAATATGTCTTTATCATCATCACCATCAGCCTTATATACTATCCCGCTGCTGGGCATGGGCCTCTTCTCACTATGAGAAGGGTAAGGTCATAGTCCACCACGCTGGCCAAGTGCGGGTTGGCAGACTTCACATGTCTCTTGAGAACATTATGGAGAACTCTCAGACATGCAGGTTTCCTCACGATGTTTTCCTTCGCCGGTTAGCAAGCGATAATTAACAATTTAATACGCACTTATGTCTTAATCAGTAACAATTATTTTCACTTAGATTAAAATAGTTTTATATTAGCAGAGCCTTGCTGATTTCAGTATGTATAAATTTCTTTCGGTGAGTAAGAGTGCTGAAGGCCCTTCCTCATCTTCCTGATCCCGTCCTTCCTCCTATCATTTTTCATCCAGGACTCGTGAATCCTTTGACGTTGCGGTAATCGCTTACCACCAGGCAAGCCATCTGCTCGTTTGCTTCCGATGACATAAAAATAAAACATACCTTTAAACTACTGAAATGATTAACCTTTTTATTATAACAAAATATTTCTCCACCATGTAGGTACACATGTATTTTTATTTATTTTTTATTTAAAAAGACAACTCCCGCACTAAAAATAAATCCTGTGTCGCGTGGGACTTTACAAACATACAACCAACGGCTACAATGGACATCCAGACTCGAAACAACAATTTATGGATCACACAAAGTGTTGTCTCGTGTGGATTCGAACCCACAACACTCGGCGCAGTGTCAAGGGGCGATGCGACCACTTAAACCACTACGCTAACCGTGTACATTATATATGTACATACATATAATGTATATTTTTACGACAAAACGATCAATATATTGTAATCAGAGAAACTGCACCATGGACGCTAGCTTCGTTTAATTAAGAAGAATGCACCACAATCCGCCCGCGCGGGTCCCGTGAAGAAATCCCGTAGGCACGCCGCGCCGTCGCTGCATACTTTCATTACAAAAATATTACACTTTTTTTACCAAGCTTCATTCGCAGAAAGCGAACGAGAAAGAGTCTAGTGATTTCGCTTGTCGTATTTGCTGGGACGGCAAATAACTTTCCACAAATGTGTTGTTTTTGTATAATTGAATAATATTAAATTATAGCTATAGGTTATGTATTAGATTTAAATAAATTTATTTTGTAGGAGCCAAGTGCTGACACAGCAACATAGCTCAGGGAGAGACTAACAAATTACTACGCAGAGCGTCTCGTTTAGCAAGTGACGATATTTTTCCTGGAGAAAACATCGTGAACAAACCTGCATGTCTGAGAGTTCTCCATAATTTTCTCGCAAGACATTTGAAATCTAACATCCCGCTCTTGGCCTGCTGCAGTACAGCCTAACACTACATTGTATAAAACAAAGTCTGTCTTCCCTATGTATGCATAAATCTTTAAAACTACGCTACGGATTTTAATGCGATTTTTAATAGATATAATGATTCAAGAGGAAGGTTTATATGTATAATACATTCATAATATAGTAGAGAAACATTGATAGTTTTAGAGGTCGGCCGGGGACTGGCGGCGCGTGCCTACAAACATTGCACCCGTGCGAAGCCGGGGCGGGTCGCTAGTAAGCGATAACAATAATGATAATCAATTCCAAAGCAAGAATAGTCTTATAAAATAATAAGCCTTTTTTATATCTGTTCTACAAAAAAACATTACACTTACAATGAGCTAAAATCACAAATCCTGTCGACTCCAATCGCAAAATGTACCTACCATTATCATTGGGAGTATTGAGGTTAACCTGGTATTATCTATAGTATGAATCAGATCGATGTCTAATGTCATGAGCAGAAGGCTTCAAGACAATGGGCTAGCTTGAAGATTGGCGCGACGTTCTGGGCACATATACAGTGTGTTTCATAACCCCCTGTCTGATCCCGAAACCACATATTACTGACTTGTAAGGCATACTAGGAAAAATAATAAAAAAAATCTAGGTCTTCATAAAACCTCACAATTTATTTCCTTAGTATAGTATTAACGAGAAACATTACCCCGAAATTAGGGAAAAATCCCTAAACTAGCAACACTCCACTCAGCGGCGGTATCCTATATGATTCTAATAAAAAGCCGCTCGACACAATACCGAAACGCGGTAGAGATGTTTACGTTCGATAGCATCTAATATCGATTTAATCAATTTTAACATGAAATGTGACACAACATTAATTTTTCAAAGAATTATTACATTAATGATATTACGATATCGACACATTACGTAAACAAGACAAAAATAATACTTTTGTGTTACAGAACTTAGTCAATCATAGACAAAAGACTATGATCTACTAATTTCGGTAACCTAAATCAAATAAAAAAGTTACATCATTTTTATGTTATAACAATAATTTAAAAAGAAACAACAATTTTGCGTTGGATACGTGCCCATCTCGTACGGGGACAATAATAACATATCGATAAAAACAGAACTCCAATAAATATCATTGGTTACATCCCTAGCTGGCTAGTTTTTACGACTTCAATTTACCTACTGATCACTCAGTCTTGCCCTAGGATTAGTTTCGTTCGGACTTCCGGAATAACTTACGTTGTGAAATGGTTACGTCGTCGATCGTATTCAAACTCCGAATACTTTAACATTTCGATGTGTTTAGGTAGGAGTGAATGCAATTCATGCAGGTGCACGTAGTGATTAGGAGGAACAGTTCGCTGGACCACCAGGTCTGCCAGTGCCTTTGGAGCGCGTTGTTCAACGGCTTAACCACCTCGTGAACTACAGTGTGCTAGTTAGTGTGCTTTCAAATAGGTACCTTTGATGAAAAGGTACCGTAAGTGTCTTAACCTTTACGGTCGACATGTGGAGCATGATCGTCGTACGCAGCTTACAAGTTGATGTCTTTCGGAATTAAAGGTAACCTGCCTAAGTAAGTTTGAAAGAACTGGTAAATACCGTAAATACTGCAGCGCTCATAGCGTGACTAAGCTTTTGGATCGTAATAGTTTGGCAAAGTTAAGCAACGGTTGCACAGGTCATCACTTGGATGGGTGCCCACGTACTCAGAAGGCACGTAAAACTGAATCTAAGAATCGTAAGGCCATGTCGTGGGCCTTCGGGTGATCTGAAATGTCTGAATACACGGACACCAAAGTTGGCTACGCACTCTTACGAAACAAACAAACAACTTAAACAATACCTTCCGTTTTACCTAATAATGCAATGAACCAGCTGTTGCAACCTCAGATCATTGAAGTAAGGAGATATGCCCCGGCCTAGAGAACCAGTGTCGCCAATTCTTTTACACCCACACACCTGCGCTCTATAAACGCTTCGCTTCTTACACGCACATAACTATAACAGCGCTTCCATTCGCCACTCACACAAGTAAATTCACGCTTCACAAGAAACATCGCCTATGTCTCGTACGTGCGCATGAAGAAGATAGCATTTTACTCACACATTGATAAATGCAATAACATTTACACGATTACATTAGGGGTTGACTCTATCGATATAAAATATCGATAATAAAATCTCATTGATATTTTTTTGTGTAAATGTATTGTCTGGCTAGTTAGGCTATTAGTTAGTGACGCTGTCTGCTGAGCCTGAGGTCGTGGATTTAATGCCCGTCTAGGACATTTTAATATATTATGATGAGCTCAATGACTTGTTCTGTGTTTGAGTATAATTTATGTATAATGTGTTTTTATTTTAAAATATTATCCTACTAATATTATAAATGTGAGAGTACGGATGTTTAGATGTTTGGATTTCAATCACGCAAACACGGCTGAACGGATTTGGATGAAATTTGGTACACAGATAGATTATTACTTGGATTGACTATTTTTATTAACATTCCACGCCAGCGGAGCTGCGGGCGGTAGATAGTAATATATATATAACCTTACGCCTGTTTCCCTGAAAATGTGTTAAATTTCACGTTGATTGAATTTTTGGAAAGTCAATTTGGCATCAACAATTTGGCATCTCATAAAAATAACTACGTTAAAAAAACCGACATCAAAAACTAAAAAGTAAAAAATAATAAAGATTTAATAATAATTAAATACTACCTATTATTTTTATGTGCTATTTACTTATAGGTTTGAAGTCGGTGCCTAGCCTTAAACAAATAATAATATTTTAAACGTAGTTTTTTTTAAATACTTTTTAATGTATTGTTGTATTGTCAACTAGTTATAGGTAGACCTACAAAAGGTGCTGTGTGCCTTAGTAAATAAAGATCTCAAGAAACGGGAACTGATAAAAGTAGTCGTCTCTGTAAAAATGCTCTTCAAGACACAATTTCACGTTGTTGTGAGACTATTAAAGATCGTGAAAAACGTTTGTTGGCCATAAAAGCATATATATGAAATCACGATTACGTCAAGAAACTTTGAACAATATAATTCTAGACTCGGTAAGATCCAAGAGCGTCTAGCAAATGAGTCTTTTGAGCTGAGAGCTAATAGATTTAGTCTCATTAATAATCGACAAATCTTTAATCATGGCATTACCGCATGTTTTACGTCCTTGAAGTCACCATTATCATCATTGTGCAAGTCAAATTGCTTTTTGTAATTACTGAGTTCGTATGGCCACCTTCTGGCTCCTTCATCGGAACCTAGAGGATCCTAGTTACCACCCGCACCAAAGCGATCGTCAAGACGAACAAACGAGCCTACTCTCGATAGTTTTGTCATTTAATTACTGAGTTCCTATGGCCACCTTTCGATTCCATCATTATGTCAGCTCTATGTCATAATAATTTTTCATTGTCATCAAATTTACATACGCATACACAATTTCAGCTCAATTGGTAACCGCGAAGTGGATCAAATTTACTTGCGAGATTGATTTCAGACATCGGGATGGGTGAAAGTTAATAAAAAAATGCTCATAAAATAAAAACTACTGGGCCTACCTGAATCAAATTTTATGGGACCAATTCGAAACACTTCCGCATCAAACAAAAAAAGAGACATAAATCTCATACATCGAAAAAAATAAATATACCGGCCGAATTGAGAACCTCCTTCTTTCTTTGTTGAAGTCGGTTAAAAAAGTGGCAATGGCTGTAACTATAGGTTAATTTTCCTAAATCTTTCATTCTACATAAAAAAAACTGCTTGTTGATATAGAAATGAATATTTATTTATTTTATTATTTGAATCGGTCTTTTATTTGTTGCCAACATGTGTATTTAACCACAGGAATAGATCTGAGGGCACTATTCTACTACCCGGAGCCACACGGGTATATTATATATTTAAATATACCGGCTGTATATTACACAGCAATATATTTTTAATTGTTAGTTTTAATTAAAATTCACAAAACAATTGAAAATTAATTAATTGTTAATTGTAGTAAATCACAATTAACAATTAATTAATTGTTAATTGTAATTTCTACAATTACCATTGATTAATTGTTAACTGTAGTAGTAACAATTAACAATTAATTAATTGTTAATTTTTAATTGTTCTTGCAATTAAATTTTGCCCAACACTGCCGGACAGCTTACTTTCAGAAAGCGATCGAAGTAAAAAGGTGCAAGAAGAAAATTGTAACCTGAAAAAATTGTATGCGTTTGTGTATAATTAATGTGAAATTTACCAAATACTGAGAAAATGTTCCTAATCAAAGAAAATGGTATCGTAGTGGATACCGTACGGATAACGCTATCATGCAACAGTAGTAACATGCTGTTATTTGCTATGAATCATAGCTAATTCAAAGAGCAAAATTAACTGAATGGTCTATTCAGTAAAAGAACCGTTTAATATTTATAATTTACGTACTTTGATATTCTCTGCAACTATATCATTTCCCCAGACGCAACCAACATGCATAAAATCATTTATAATCACTCACATGCGCAAAGCTTGCTGTCAACAACAAAAGTACCTAACGAATGAAACTCCGAGAAAGGCTTTAATTAGGAGACTGCATTCAAAGCTTTTTTAATTTCCTGCCGCATTTGGATCCGAAACAATGTCTACTAGTTTGCCAAAGCTGATGATGAAAAGGAATAACGCGCCTTTCATTTTATCATAGAAATAAATACTGCTTTAAACCTTCACAAAATTAACTCTGCTGAAGAAAGAGATAAAACCAGTAATAAGACAAGCTGTCCCTTTCTTATATATTTATGATCTCAAGAATTTTAAACAGCGAATACCTACCAAAAAATTGTTTATGTCTTATTCTCAGACCTACCACATATTATACACCAAAAATTTCATAAAAAGCGTTTAAATCGTTTTGGCAAAGTTATAACAAGCAATGTGTAACAACATTTTGAGTATTGTATGTACTATGTACAATGAAACAAGTCGGCGGTGGACCAGTTTGAAAAAAATCCCTAGAGGCACACTAGTAACTAGTTTTGTATGCGAGTGTCAATGTGTGTATAAAGTAGCACTGGACGCGACGATGTCTTGCTGAGCGATTCTCGCCCTTATGATGGTCTAGCGCGAAGTTGTTCAACTGCACATTTTAATTTTACCGTTTCTGCCCGATCCCGATGAATTTCGGGAAATCGTTTCTTACTTCACTACTACGGTCCCCAAGGAGCAGACATGACAAATTTCAGCTTCTTGCATACAAAATTTTGACATTGCCTTGTCTCTGTCATTCACTAACGCAAGGATTTAATATATACGGATACGGATGGTGACGATAATTATAAATAGCAAAGCACTGCCACTCAGGCACGCTTTCGCAGCTAAGCCTTTCATTGGGGTTGACAGTATTTCATATGGATGAAGCCAACGGTTTAACAAGCTCTATACAATCCGGTTTATTCAAACTGCAGCCGATATGCAGGTGACAAACAAGCGTATTGGCGCCCAACATGGGGCCGGTATGTTTTCTTTCATTTGAATGAATCGAGAAAATGTAGTAAAGCATACCACATTTTTTGGTTCAGTTATGCTTCATACTAAAGTTAGCATCATGACTAATGCCCATATAAACGAAAGAGAGAAGAAGATAAAGTTTTGCGTAAAGAATTAGATGACATGATTAGAACATAATGTATCGTACATTATGTTTCTTTTCTATCATTTCGCTCTGTACTTAATACTTTTTAGTTCTGTACTTAATCTTTTATCATAGAGAATGCTAATCGCCACTTGTTAAATCCACGTATGCATGGTGTAGATAACTTTTCTTCGTTTCGTTGATGCGCTGCCACAGTCGCCATACAAGGCACAGGAGCACAGTGAGTGCAGCCCTCGGGAGTGTTAATGCACACATCGATACCTACACGCGTATTCTGAAAAAGCACAGACATGTGTGTGCTGATCGTTTAAAAATATGAAATGAAATGAAATTAAAAAAAATGCTGACTCCACACAAGTTACATACATAAAACAATATACACACAACAGTCGTAAGACCAAAAAAATAAAATTAACATAACAAACAGTAATTAAAAAAAATTACATACTTATACAGACAGGAGAAGAAAAAAGTTGTTCAAGGTCACTTGAGTGTGGTCAAAAAAGGACCTAATTCGGCATGTGCCAGGCGCTTACCTGGCTCCGATTTTCAATTAGGCCCTCAAGTGACTCACGAAAGAGATATCAGAAAATACAAAACGGCACTTCTTTATTTCATTCCGTGGGTGTCATAACAGGCAACTAACGAAAATATCGAGGCACATGACATGTATCAAGCGACATCAAGCCTAGTCATCATCATCAGCTCTTTATACTGTCCCACTGCTGGGCACGGGCCTCATCTCACTATGAGAAGGGTAAGGCCATAGTCTGACCAAATGCGGGTTGGCAGACTTCACATGTCTTTCAAGAACACTGATGACTTTGACTGATGGCGCTAGTGCCACGATAAAAATCAGCTCCGTGCATAAAATTATTAATAATTACTAAAAACGACAAATTACCTGATCTGAATATAGAATATGCTTACTAGTGCTACAACTCACGTCATATAATGTTTGTGATAAAATATATCAAGAAATACAAGTGTAAATAACAAAAACATCTAGTGCCAAATATCTACTAAAACAGTGAATATTTATACGAAAAAATCGTTAAAGGGGACAAAAGCAAACCTATACAGACGCCTTACAAGAAATCAGAACACAACTCCAATAGTAAGTGAGTGAAATTTCAAATATTGCATTAACACAAACCGTTACATCAAATTTTACTTCACTGCACAACGTCTTCGAGTTCAAAACAAAAGTTGACCTTTGGACTTTATTGAATAACAAGTCACAAATCACAATACTCACAACATAATAATCATCGCCATATGAAGACCTATTTCACATAACTATCAACAAGCACACATGGTCGAATGACATAAGATACTACGCTGTTTGAATGGAGTATCGCCGGTTCGGATCTTCGTGGCAGTGGTCGACTTTTTGTGAAGTATTCATCTATAAAATTTAAATAATATAAGTACTCAGTAGATTAACAAGTTAACTGTGGACGACAAATATAGCAAGAATATTTATAGAAAATATATAGTAACAAATTAGTAAGTACCAATAAGGACAAAGTAAACCGTTAGAAATCAGTATGGACTCACCAAATAACATAACTTATCGCAGTGGACTGCCCAGGGGGGGCTCTCTGGATAATATATCTGTTACTTGCAATGAATCAGGATTATTTGATAACACAGTTATGAGTATACCAAATGAGAGCCTACACAATGATAGTGAACATAATGACGAAATTCATTCTCTTACCAGTCAACTTATGAGCGCTCATCAAGAAATTGACAACCTGAATATTGAAAATCTGCGCTTAAAAAAAGACCTACAGAATGCCCTACAATTGATTGAGACTTATAAAAAAATATGCATGACACCAGAACGACGCAATAAAACGTCTAAGACTTCACGCCAAAATACAATGCCTATTAATTCTAAAAATGTTGAAAACAATCCTGCCCAAAATATGTTACAAGGACAAAATACCTTGACGCCTGTTTTGCAGGCAAATCAATTGGAAAAGCCTGGTGTCGAAGATAGTAAAATAGCTCCTAACCTGTCTACTGATAACAAGGATACGACATCGTTATTGCCCATAAAAAATGAGACTTTACTGAAACCAAAGATTATTATATTAGCAGATCAACAAGGTCGTGGTATACGTAAGTGTCTTCAAAACCTAGTAGGTCCAAATTATGAGGTAATATGTTACTGGAAATCGGGTGCGTGCCTGCAACAAGTTCTAGGGACTGCAAGTGAGAGTGAGATAAAAACATTAAACAGTAATGACTATGTTATTGTTCTCGGTGGTATTAACGATAAAGACCCATATAGTTTACTGTTTCACCTACAACATTTTTTAAGTAATACCTGTAATACAAATGTAATTATTTCCGAAATACCATGTAATAAATTTTTAAACGAACGAAAATTAAATTATGAAATTAGATTTGTCTGCTCTAACTACATGAATTGTACTTACGTTGATATGGATTACTCAAATGCTTTGCCTCTATTACGTTTTTTTACGCTTCATAAATGTCGTTCACTTTTAAAGGAAATTATTCATATTGCTTACAAATTTAAATACGAACTATACAACCGAACTAGTTGTGACAACCCAGAGCATAAATTGCCTTCTTTGATGGATAAATGTACCCAGACACACACTCTTAGAATATGTTAATGACAATAATGATGCCTCGACTCCACAGAAATCGAATAACTTTTTTCGTGTATAAGCATATAAATGTTCTACATCAAAATATAAATGGACTAATCACAAAATCAGATCTTCTAACAGTTTCTCTTGGTACTCTTAAAGGTAATCAATGTATTGACGTCCTATGCATCACGGAACACAATATGATTGCTACTGATAGGGATACTCTATATATCAATAATTATAGATTAGTTTCCTGTTTCTGTAGGAAAAATCGGCGTGGTGGATCATGCATTCTCGTTCGAAATGCGCATCAATGTGTTCATTTAGAAAATATTTCTCAATATTCGTTGGAAAACATCATAGAATGTTCAGGGATTGAGTTGGTGCAACATAAAATATGTATAATTTGCATATATAGGCCGCCAAAATCGAGTGCAGAAGATATGAATAAATTTTTTCAAACATTAAATTCACTTTTAAAGCGATTATGCTCCGGTAAAAGGAGGGTAGTTATCTGTGGCGACTTCAATATAAATCTTCTTAAAGACAGTCATGATTCAAGAGAATTCCGACACATTCTACAGAGTTTCAATCTGAAACTGGGCATAAATGAACCCACCCGTTTGTCGAGTGGCACGTGCATCGACAATTTTATATTTAATATAAGAGGATGCAAAGCGAAAGTCGTTGAATTCGCGCTTTCTGATCATACAGCACAGTTGCTAACATGTCCTGTGAAACCTAGCTTTTCCTTGAAATCTTGGAAAGTGGAAATACGTGATCACAGTAAGGAAAACTTGATAAAATTTACAGAGTACATAAATGCTCTTAGTTTTAGTGATGTTTTTGCTAGTGATGATGCGAACACTGCTTTTAATAACTTTTATGATCTATTTAAACTTATTTATGATTTGTGTTTTCCAATTACACAAGTAACAAAATCATTAAGGGCTCAACCAAGATGGATCACAAAAGGTCTCCGAATATGCTGTAGGCGTAAAAGACAGTTATTGTGGGAATTTCGTAAAAACAGAACAGTGGGTAGTAAAAATCGATTTCTCGCCTTGTCAGCAAGACTTAATAGGATAATTAAGCTTACGCAATTGTCTCAGAATGATAATTTTATAAAAACCACAGCCAATAAGTCGAAGGCTACTTGGGCGATTATTAATAAGAAAAAAATTAACATACCTTGTAATGAAATTCAGTATTTAAAAATTGCTGGTCACATAATTGACAAACCTTTGGCGATAGCAAACCACTTTAATAATTTTTTCATAAACCAGACTGATAATTCAATTACTTGTGGCAACTTAAAAAGCAATATCCCATATGAATTAAAATCAATATTTATGCCACCGTGTATTCCAGCAGACATATTAAAAATTGTATTAAACCTTAAAAACACTAACAGTGCAGGATATGATGACATAATAACAAAAGTCTTAAAGCATGTGTCAATTAAATTATCGCACATACTATGCCACATAATAAACCTATGCATTACACAGGGTGTTTTTCCGACAAAACTTAAATTAACAATAATTAAGCCACTTTTTAAGAAAAATTATGTAAATGACATGAACTGTTACCGACCAATAGACCTTGTCCCTGTGCTATCAAAAATATTTGAAAAAATTATTCACGACACTATTTACAACTACTTCGAAACAAATAATTTATTTTGTGAAGAACAAGTTGGCTTTAGGAAGTACAAATCCATTGATATGGCTATTTACAGATTTCTACATTCAGTACTGACTAATATGGATAGGGGCAATCAAGCGTGTGCGATGTTTATGGACTTATCGAAAGCTTTCGATTGTGTTGAACATGGGTTACTGCTACAGAAACTGTACGCATATGGTGTACGAGGTAATGTCTACGAATTGGTTAAATCCTACTTAGACAACAGATCGCAGATTACACAAGTAACTAGGATTTGTCCTGTTTCTAAAAAAGTTACAAAATACTCATCAGCAATAAGGCAAGTTAAATTAGGAGTGCCACAAGGCAGCGTGTTAGGCCCACTCCTTTTTAAAATATATATTAACGATCTTCCAAAAGTGACAAATCATAAATCAATACTATTTGCTGATGACAGCACTGTGATAATTACTGGCAAAGATAAACTATTTATAGAACAAGAGATAAATTTGACATTAAATAATGTAATAAATTGGTTGACATTAAATAATATGAATATAAATTTAAATAAAACTCATCTTATGACATTCAGAAATAGAACTAGTAAATTGACGAATATGGATATCCGGTATTTAGACCAAAATATAGGAGAAGTAGCAGTTACAAATTTTTTAGGTTTAAATATAGACTACAACTTAAATTGGAAGCATCATATAGAAGCATTATGTGCCAAGTTAAATACATATTCATATGCACTATACAGATTAAGAAAAACTGCGAGTATTGCGGCTGTTTTAACGGCCTATCATGGGTATGTTTCATCTCTGATAAAGTATGGTATTATGTTCTGGGGTAATTCTGCGGACAGGGATGCTGCATTTAGGGCGCAAAAGAGGTGTATACGGTCAATATTCGGTATTAAACCTACAGACAGCTGTAAACCATGTTTTATTAATCATAAAATTCTTACTTTGCCATCCGTTTACATATTAGAAACAGTAATATTTGTTAAGAAAAATTTAAATATGTTTACAAGTCTGAACAGTAGGAGACGAGGCCTAGAATTATGTATGCCAGGAAACAGAACAGCCCTGCTTAATAAAAGCGTATTGTGTATGGCTATCCGATTGTATAATCATCGGCCTCAAACTCTGCTTGAAATATCGGACAAATTATTATTCAAGAATAAAATTAAGACACTGTTAATTGAAAAGGCCTACTATACTACAACTGATTATTTACTGACTTTGTTTATATTAATTGACATTTTAAATTTATATGCATATTATTGACTATTTCTTTGATTATTTTATTTTTTTTATATTTAATTCGGATACCTACATAATTGTGTTATTTAATAATGATTGAATTAATTTTATAACCTAATATTATGTTAATTTTGCATGCTGCTATGACAGCTGAATATGATGTTCCTTTAATATTGTTGTAAGAACTTTTAAATACTCATGTTCCGCAAAATAAAGATTGATTTGATTTGATTTGATTTGACATTATGGAGCTCTCCAAACCTATATGTAGTTAATTCCTATCGACTCGCAGGGCTGCCGTGAAGCACATTGGGAAAGACTTATCCAGAAGTGGACTGAGAAAAGCTATAACCAAGAATATATTGTAGGGAGAGTTCAAAAAGAAAGTTTTCAATTCAACTTACATCGACATACCGTTATCCCAGTTGCATCCACCCACTTTCACCTTAACCAGATCTCTCTCTCTCGCTTCCTAGCTATATATCCCACATGGTAGTGGGGTCAGCTAAGCAGATATGCCAGAATATGAGCTTTTCCACAGAGCGATCACCGTATATCAGTCTATTGGTATCTCCTCTAGACTCCCGTCAAGTAAGAAACACACATCTTGATAAGTAAAACACACCCAAATAAGCAAACAGAAACACATGTAAGGATCAATATAAAGCTCACCGTCTCAATAGTGATTGTAGTACAACAATGTACAACATTCACGAATAAGGCTCCCATCGCTCCCATTTCATTTGTTCGCCGGCACATTTGACTCTCGCACGCTTTCTGCCACTAGAGGGCGCTGGCAGCCGCCTGCGAAGTGCTCATGTAACGAGAGTGTGAACGAACGTTGCGGTAATAGTTCCGGTTTTTGGGAAACGCATTCAGGTTATGGTGTGGAGAATGAACTCTAAGGTTAAAGGGTACTAAGGCGTGTTTTCCATATCGAAGGTATATGTACATATTGTATTTTTTATGTTATAGACAGTGTAGAATTAAAGGTTTTTTATTAATGAACTGCGTTCACGTGATTTACCCTCTATGGGCCTTATTACAAAACATGGTTTAAAAATAATACTAGGTTTAGACCTTAATGGAGAATTTTTAAAAGTACTTTTTGAGGCAGATAGTTACTGATTTTTATTCGAAATTTGTTCCAAAGAATTTAAGTAACAATAGTTTTAGAAAAATGTGTTTATAGTGCACGTAAAATCAATTTTAAGCAAGTAAGCTAAGGGCTAAACCTCGATTTATATTTAGTCCATGTTTTGTAATAAGGCGGATTGTGTCCAATCGATTCAGATGATAAACCACGTAACATGAAATCTGAAAAAACACTTACAAGATATATGTTTAGGGAACATAAAATATATGAATCCGAAAGGCTACATTTATTTTGTTAATAGGTACATCATAATGGCCAAAACTATCGCGGACATAATGGCCGAATCTACGGATATCGCTAACAGACATACTAGTTTTAATTTTAATTTCAATTGGAATACCAAGCCACGTCATGTGCCTCAAAAAGTAAAAAATAATAAGTTTGATTTCCGAACGGCGTGAAGTCTTCTGAGGTTCAGCGTTCACAGTGCACGTGTCTTGTTTATTAGTAAGTCGCGACCACGTGCTTCGTCTACCCTCTTACCCGCCCTACCCCTCCTCTCACCCCTCTTCAATGTCCTCTCATTTACATACTTCGCCAGCAACGCTCCGGACGCATGAAAATTTCAAACACTCGCAGGTAGGGCGCGTAAGTTTGCCGCCGATTTCAGAGTGGAATGGAAAATTAAAAAGTACATCGTTGGATGTAGTAATAAAATTCTTTTACCGAATGGACTCGATAAATTGACTTGTTTATTTTCACATTACTTTGTAAAAGTATGGAATATGCAGCTGAGCTATATACTCTTCCTATTCACCTATTTTAAAGGATATTGAATTTTTCTTAGATGTATTCAGTGTATAGAAATGCATGATTTGAAAAGTTATGGCCATTTCATGTAACCATGTCTCCGTCTTAGCAAGCGCGATGAAAATACACATTTCTATGCTGAGAGAAAACGTAATTTTCAATACTGAGAAATATTATAAACTGACTACACGATAAACTGACTACACGATAAACTGACTACACGATAAACGTCTTGCTTAAAGTGACTTATTCGATTTAAAACAAAGTCGTATTAAAGTTATGCTTCATGATTTCCTTATTCAAATTGCATTTGCCTTAAGTGGGAATCGAACCAACAATCTCCTGGTAAGCAGACAAGCTCACTAACCACTAGATAAATCTACTGCTAATATGAATTATTGTTGAAGAGATACACATCCATTCCGCTCCATTGAACTTGTAGCCTCTACGTAGCGGTGCAACGGTCGCCTCACAACACTGTTTATCAACACTAAAATGATCTATGACTCTCAGTGCTTGATTTATTTAGACAGTCTAGTAGATGTGATCTCCTACCTGTCTGAGTCATCTGTCATACGACTGCGAACACGCAGCCTGTGATGGAAGATGTCCATTTGGCAGCCGTATTGCCACTCAGTCGAAACTATTAGGATTTATCTTAGAATCTTGGCACCGACCAGTAAACAAACTCCGGTTCGTTTACCTTCGTGAATAATGTCCATATTAATAAATGTGTTGAAGCAATCGGTTGTTAACATAGTTTTATTTGTACGATACAGATAGACGGAAATGTTTCTTTGGACTTTTTTTACGGTTTGTTTGCTAAGTTTCTGTTGAAAAAAAATGTTTGTTATCAAATTCAAATTCAAAATCCTTTATTCATTTGGGTCACAATGTGACGCGTATGAACGTCAAAATAATTATTTATAAAATAATTACTTATACTCAAATTGAAAACATTATTACTGTATGCTTCTACATTTACATTTACTGCCACGTTCGCAAAGCAATAGGTAGAACCATGAGAAAGAACGGGCAATAAAACTCACGGTCACTCTTTTTCATCGCCAGGTTTTGCATATATATGGTAGTGAAAGTTGGGTATGGCAGAAGAGATTTGAAAGTAAAATAAATGCTGTAGAAATGAGAGCACTGAGAAGTATGTGTGGTGTGTCTTTAACCGACAGAGTAAATAATTGTGTGATACGAGAGTGGTGTGGGGTAAAAAAGATGTAGTGACAAGCATTGAGAAAGGCATGTTAAGATGGTTTTGGCACATGGAGAGGATGGATGACGATAGACTGACAAAGAAGATATGTAAGGCAAGTGTGAATGGAACAGGACAAAGGGGAAGACCTAGGCGGACGTTCTCTGACCAGATTGGAGACATCCTGAAAAAAGGACAAGTCAGAAGTACCCTTAACAGAAGAGCATGCATGAGAAACTTGATGGGAGTGAGTGAAGCAAGTGAGGTATGTCAGGATCGTTGCAAATGGCGTTCCGTAGTCTCTGCCTACCCCTCCGGGAAACAGGCGTGAGTCTATGTATGTATGTATGTATGTATGTACATTTTGTAATGTGCTGCAACTGTTACACCTTCTATATCACTTGTATATATTTACTGAACATAATAATACTCAAGCATAATACTTTTGGTTAGCCTCCTCAGAATAGACATGGTGAAACAGGAGCATCCACTTACATTATATATACCTAATAATGCAGGCAATCCGCGAAAGTGATCAGAACCATGATGGAAATGATGCAGTTAAATATTAAAATCTAATACCAGCCCGCAAGACCGTCATCGACCAGTCATCGCAAGTAGCACTCGTTCACGAGTATGACGCATGTGCCAGCCATCATCCCTCTCGCCATATTAGAGGGACAGGGATGACCCGACACACGACGCCATCACAAGAAATGACATTTTAGTGAGCATGACGACAACGGTATACGAACCAGCACTAAGAAACAATCTATTGATATACTGACCATGACCGCCAATAACTTCCATTTTCCAGATCGTTATTATTAACATAAGTTAGTGGAACGCGTGAAGGAATGCAAATGTAGAAAGAATTTTGTGAAGGTGACAAGTGAACATTAATATGATCAGGGATAAATAATGTTAGACTACATTCAACAAATCATAAAAATATCCAAATCCTGCAAAAATCATGTGCTCACGAGGCACCTCCACTTAACATGTAAATAGAATAATCGTGAGTTAAACAAGCCTAAGCCTATCCCTACGGTGTCTTATCATTTAAAAATTCCTTAATAGTGTAATAACCCCTTTGTAAAAGAAAGTTCCTAATTGTCCCGTTTGTATTTGTGCATGGGTAAATTCATTATTTCAAGAGGCAATTTGTTGAAAAATCGTATACCAATCCCCGCAAATGAGTTCTGAACTTTATGTAGACGGTAGTTAGTTCCCACCAGTTTATGCTTATTCCTTGTGTTCACTTTGTGCAAATCACTATTTTTGCGGTATAGAATTAAGTTTTTCTTAATGTACATTAAGTTAGCATATATATTGCGATGCAACTGTCAATATATCTACTTCTTTAAATTTATCACGTAAAGAATCTCTAGCACCTAACTTATAAATTGCACGTATGGCCCTTTTTTGAATGACAAAAATAGTCTGTATATCAGCAGCTGTACCCCATAACATTATTCCGTAAGACATGACGCTGTGAAAATAACTAAAGTAAACTAGTCTAGCAGTATCTATATCTGTGAATTCCCTAACTTTTCTAACTGCAAACGCTGCAGAACTAAGTTTTACTGCGAGACAGGATATTTGGGCGCCCCACTGAAGCTTACAATCTAAAGTTACACCTAAGAATACGGTTGATTCGACTAGTTGAATTGTTTCCTTATTTAAAATTATATTAGTAGGAACACTTTTGACATTAGGCAAAGAGAATTTAACACATTTGGTTTTGCTTGAGTTGAGTACCAAATTATTTGCCGAAAACCAATCTAATACTTGTGCAAGAGTGTTATTGACGGTATCAAAGTTACTTAAATTACGATCAACTATAAAAATTAGTGACGTATCGTCGGCAAACAAAACAATATCACATAAGTTTTGTACAAAGAACGGCAAATCATTAATATAAATTAAAAAAAGAAATGGACCGAGAATAGAGCCCTGTGGAACGCCCATTCCTACTGGCAAACCTAGAGACCTACTCCCATTAACATCTACATACTGAATTCTATCACTAAGGTAGCTGGCAACAAGATTGAGTGCGGTATCTCTAATACCATAAAGTTTCAATTTAAGTAAAAGCATATTATGTTCCACACAGTCAAAGGCCTTTGATAGGTCACAAAAAACACCAATGGCATCCTTCGAGTTTTCCCAATCATTCAAAATATGCTTTAACAAAGTTACACCGGCATCAACGCTGGAGCGACCCTTAGTAAAGCCATACTGTTCACTGTGAAATAAATTATTTGTGTGAAAGTGGCTCTCTAGTTGATGCAAAATAATCTTTTCAAAAATTTTACTAATAGCAGGCAAGATAGAAATTGGCCGAAAATTACCAGAGTCGCTCTTTGATCCCTTTTTGAATAATGGTATTACTTTACTGTGTTTCATTAGATCAGGAAATACTCCTGTATCTACGCATCTGTTGAATATTGCAGCTAAATATGGAGCTAAGCTAGAAATAATTTGTCGCACAAGTTTAACAGAAATGCCCCATAAGTCAACAGAATTTTTATTATTGAGCGTCTTGAATACCTTCAGTATGTCATTGGTGTCAATATATTTAAAATTAAAAAGCACATCACACTCATTCACATTGCCCCTAATCAACATTTCTGCTTTGCTTGGACATGAGTCTAGACAGCTGGTTGTGTTCACTGGTATATTTATGAAGAAATTGTTAAATGTCTGAGCAACATCAGTTTTCTTAGTAATAATTTCACCATTAAATTTTAATTCATAATTGTTATCTACCAATTTAGCTCGACCAGTCTCATTGTTAATAATGCCCCAAGTAGTTTTAATTTTGTTCTTGGACTCTTTGATTTTATTGCTTAAATATAAGGATTTGGCTAAAGCACATGTCCTCTTAAAAACCTTTGAATAATTTCTAACATATTGAATAAATTCAGGATTAAAATTGTATTTCTTCATACCATATAGATCATACAACCTAGCTCGACTTTTGTATATACCTACTGTTGCCAAATCACAAAAATTTACTTTAATGCTCCTTGCAAACGTCTTCAGTTTAAAAAATTTATTCTACTCATTATTAACAATTTTAAATAAGCATTTATATAATTCATCAGGATCATCAACGGTTAAGTCAATACTGGCGATCTTGGCAGCAACATCATTACTAAAGTGTTTGAGGCGAGCAGAGGTCTTTGACCTACATGTAATTTATTATACTTTAGGGGTTGTATTAGTTGGAATTACAACCTTTTGTACGCAGTGAACCGATGTCAAGTCAGTTAAAACAGCCTTACTTAAATAAAGACAATTGCAAAAAACATTATGTAAGCATGTAGACGAATGTGAGATTATTCTGGTTGGTTCAGAGAACAAAAAATTTAAATTAAATGACCTAAATAAGCTAACTAACCTAGTACAAATTGGTGATTTTTCTAACAAATTGACATTAAAATCGCCGCATACGATTATAGACTTCCTACTATAAATTATGTGTTTTAAGACATCCTCTGTAATGCTTTCAAACTGAGTAAAGTCGCTTTGTGGTGGTCGATACACACACACTATAATATGTTGTTCAAGCTAAACACAAGAAATCTCAGCAGTGCGCTCGATAGAAAGTTTAGCTATATCCTTACGTTCTTTACATTTCAAACTATTACATACATATATTAGAGAGCCACCACGAATAGCCTTCTTTCTTACGAATGCACTTATAACTGAGTAATGTTGATTGTTAAATATTAATTGGTCACCTCGCAACCAATGTTCTGTAATACATAATATATTAATCTTATGTTTATTTAAAAATAAATCTATTTCTAATTCTTTGCCAGATAGGCCTTGTATGTTTTGATGAACTAAGTTTAAAACACATGAATGCCTATCTGTTGTCTCATCTAATAGTTTAAACTAATAGATGTGTCAATACTACTATTGGTATAACTATTATCTACCAAATTCCTAAGTACTCTAGTAGTACTCCTGTCAGTATATAAATTAAATGCTAATAATTTAGCAAGTTGTCGCCTATGTACATAAGAAAGATACATAGTATCTTTTGTTAAAAAGAAATTACTAATAAAAATATTAGTGTCAAAAAATAAAATACTGTCACTATGACATGTCCTATTGTACAATAATAGATTTAATTTACCTATCTGCCTGTTTTGGTCATCTGTGAGAGCATATGAATAAGGCAATGCACAAATAATAAAGCTACATCCTATTTTTGTGCTAACATCTATCATTAAGTCTGTTAATTCCATGAGACTGTTTTTGGAGACTAATGAGCTGTCACCATACAATATGATGACAGTAGTTTGTGCATTCAAGTCGGCATTCTTAATCTTATCAACTACGATACAAGACTGAGCTCCAGGTGAACAAAAGTTCTGTACTGGTTGCTCAGTGTAATGATCAATTAAGCTCCCTAAACCCATTCCCAGTTGGTCTGAAAAAATTATTACATTCTTACTGTCAGTCTTTACTGGCTGCAGTTTGCTTTGTGTATTATACTGACATCCATGTGCATTCAATTCTATTGATTCAGCAGGTGTAGTCGCACACTTAGTTGTACAACTGAAACAGTAATTATTAGAGTTGGATAATGAGATAAGTTGTTTTAAATTCTCTCGACCAACTCTTGAAATTTCTTCATATTTTAAGATGTATTCATGAGTCTCATTCTGGTGTTCCATTATAGTTCTAGTGAGTTGAGCTTGTAGCACATCAGAATGTGGCATCGCGGGCGCGAAGGTATATAATTATTGGCATACTTCAAAACTATGTCAAAGCTATGGGGCTATAAGCGCAGAAAGAAGAAAGAAAGAAAGAAAGAAAACTTTATTGCTTGCAGCTTACAGGGACACAGTGTGTAAAGGAAAGAGTATAAAAAAAAATAGAAAGCAATGTCTAGTATGTCTTCTGTCATCATCGTCCTAGGGAGTGATCCTGGTTGCATCCAGATTTGACAGAATATTATCTTTTCGACAGAGCGACTGACTTCCGTAACCTAAAGGAATAGGGATATGTCACAGCTTACGCCAGTGTCACAATATTTATAATAGTGACTCACATCACCCATAACGACTGTCCAATCTTCATGTCAGCCGGGACGGACTGCTTAACATGGTGTCCAAGCACAGGGCAAGTTATAATAAACCATTTGATACACACATAACTTCAAAAGTCAGGAGTGCGCGAAGTGCATGCAGCGATAGCCTAGTGGAGAGACCGACGGACTGCTACGCAGAGGGTCTCTGGTTCGGATCCACGGCGCGCACCTCTGACTTTTCGAAGTTATGTGCGTATTAAATTGTTAATTATCGCTTGCTTAACGGTGAAGGAAAACATCGTGGGGAAACCTCCATGTCTGAGAACTTTCCATAATGTTCTCGAAGGACATGTGAAGTCTGCCAACCCGCACTTGACCAGCGTGGTGGACTATGGCCTTACCCTTCTCATTGTGAGAAGAGGCCCGTGCCCAGCAGTGGGATAGTAGATATTGTAACGTAATACTACACGTATTGCGTTATAATATCTCGCAGGCGCTTAACGCCAGCTTAGCCGTTCGCAATATTACCTAATATGGTCATGTTCACTAGCCAAAGGCAGTTGTGAGTCATAGGTTTATGCCTATATAAGATGGGTGCGCGTTGTAGAATGGTGACTTTCCCTAGACATCGGAACGCTGCCGCTACACCTCGCGATTATTCTACATTCTACTTTCTGTCTACTGTCCCGCTGGGGTTCACCCTACGAGCTCACTGCACCTGACGTTCTTCCTACGGGCTACGTTCTTCCTACGGGCTACAAGCCACGAGCTGCTGGCGCCGTGCCGCTACTAGCCAGCTGCCACCCAAGCCTCCGTTCCTGCCTACGAGCTCCTACAGCCAGGCCACGGACGCCTGAGCCTGACCGCTCGGCCCACATCGGCTGCACCGCCTGAGACCCGCTCAGCCTGAACATCGACCACAGAGCTGCCTGCGCAGCGCACCTTGGCCAGCTCATCGGCGACCCTTCGAGCAGCTACCCTGCGAGCGTCGGAGAGCAGCAAGAGTCTACACTCCAGCCAGCTCAGGCCAGTGCTTACCTAGTTCGGTCATACTGTATGTAAGCGGTAGTGAGACATAATAAAGAACCTGTTCAGCCTAGCAGTGTTTCTCTCGAACCCCGACATCCTACCTGAGATCCTCCGTCTCAATATATACAGAGTGCGCGCTATGAGTTTGAGCTCGAGGGGCTCTGTATGACCGTTATTTGGTACTAGACTTTCGCTGCCTCACGGTTTTTACAGTATGCGCTTATAAAATCGTTTTATGTTTTCAAAGAAATATAGAAATAAGCTATCAGAAAGTTTAATTGAAATCCATTCAGTAGTTCTAGCGTGAAATAATAACAAACAACCGTCCATCCATCAGCTTTTCGCATTTTCGAGATAAATAGTAACAAGATTACGACCGAATTGACTACAGGACGTCTAGTGCAATGTAGATAAATTTAGCCCGGTCAATATAGACATTTGTAATAACAAAAATTGCCGGAGAGCCAAATATTGGTGGAAAGCTAGGGTTTCCCATTACAAATAAAGTCTTAAAAGTCCCCCATCGATCCTATGTGTACTACAAAAGTTATTCAGGGTCAAACGTTAAAATTTGAGGTTCTTTGGATTTTTCTCGAAAACGCTAAGTTTTATCAAAATAAAACCTAAACCAAAGTTGTAGATCTTATTTTTTTCTACAAAAATGGATTTTTTTATTTTTTCCTAAGAGTTACCATTCCTGAGATATCGCGATTCTAAGAGTCCCACCATACATGATATGCACACATTTCCACGCCAGCTTTGATGTAGTGTACTCGGAGCGTTTTTTTACCGGGGTTTCCCCTGTAGGCCTACTCCACTAACTGTATTGACAATTTTAGGATAATTTAAGGGAACAATACCCGTCAAGTTCTAGACATTACCTTATTATTGATATTGATTATTGATATTGCTATTGATTATTGGGTTAACTATTGGTTTGATTTCTTTAGATATTTTAATCAGATTCATAGTCTTGAAAGTCTACTTCAACAGTCATGTCTTCTGGTTCAAGATGAGCTGGTACTCCGGCGGTGACAAGAGCTCGACGGAGTATGTCGTTAATGTGGGCATGTCGGGAAATACGCCCAGCACTCCTGCTGCATCACAGGCCATGGTGGCCAACACTTTCGACGGCTTCACCGCAGTGACAGCGATGCGGAGAATAGCAAACAGCTCCCAAGCGTAGGCAAGAAGCGATGCGGAAAGTTGTATCGTCCAACATAGTTCCTATGTTGGACGATGGAAGTGCTTGAAGCCATAGCCCCGATTCCCACTCATTCCCATTTAGTTTACTTGCATAAGTTGTTTTATTCTGCTGTATATAATTTTAAGTTATTTGTTACATTAATAAATACTTCGTATGATGTGACTCTTAGAACAGCGATATCTCAGGTATGGCAACTCTTAGGAAAAAATCATTAGAACCATTTTTGTAGAAAATTTTAAGATCTACAACTTTGGTTGAGGTTTTATTTTGATAAAACTTTGCGTTTTCGAGAAAAATCCAAAATACCTCAAATTTTGACGTTTGACCCTGAATAACTTTTGTAGCACACATAGGATCGATGGGGACTTTTAAGACTTTATTTGTAATGGTAAACCCTAGCTCTCCACCAATATTTGGCTCCCCGGCAAATTTTGTTATTTGACCACTATTTTTATGTCTAAATTGACCGGGCTAAATTAGGCAAGTCAAGGATCCGGAAGCAAGCAAAACTGATATAGCAACATCAAACTGTAGCTACAGTAACGCGCCCCGATGCCGCCATGATGCCTGACTTACTTATCTGCACCGTGAGGAGGCGACACTGTCTTCGACGCCATTCGAATGTTCCCTCATTGTTGTAGTTTTTCTGTAAATGGTTGTATGGTATGTTACGTCGACAAAGTTGACCTGTGAATTCATGACATCGCTTTACACCTAGAGATGCATAGAAATAATTTGTTATTTATCTGAAAAGTTGTTTTCTAATAGAGTATCTAATTGAAATAATGACCCTTCCACAAATATTTTCGTTAATACACATATTTCTGAACATCCGAAACTCAGGAATTAATCATCATAATAATCATCCTAGCGATATCCCAGTTCTATCGAAGATTGAGGTCTTGAAGCCCGGAGTACGTTTAAGTACTAGTTAAACCAGATTTGACATAATATTAATACCTACTGTATCCCCGTAATGACTATCAAGATCTTCTTTTTCTTTTCCCAGGTATTTTGCTTAATCTTTGCTTAGTATGACTTGGCATGATGTGCAACATGAGTAGACTTCGGCTTGGTGATTGTCTTTTGACGCCGTATATGCTGCACTTAAAAAAGATAAATAAAATAGAGAGGAGATGCAGGCACAAACGGTAGCCGACGCGACGTCTCAAATTCACACTCAACATTGCCTCAAATTCGGTTTAACCTTTGTAAAGTGATAAGAAGGCTTTCATAAAGCAATTGATTTTTATTCATACCTTTTTAAATAAATACAGTAATACGACATACATAATATTTCTAAATAACACTATAGGCAACACGCGAGAAAGCCATTAAGTAATAAAATTTACTTACTTAATGTAATTTTATGTTGTGAGTTATTTGGTTATAAATAGGAACGTTATTAATCTGTCATCACATCAATCATGTACTACTATGATTTGTTGAATGTTTTAAGTAATTATTTGAATTCTCCTTATAAATAAAAATAAAACCCATAAATCTGATTATTATAGGCAACATACAGACGTTGATAATTCAAACGTTCTAAATGTTGTTTATAACTATAGATAATTAGGTAACCTTTGTCTTCGATTTTGTACATGGATGAACGGTAACAATATTTCAATGGACAAGATATAAAAAAACAACACACACACTTTCGCCTTTGAAACATTGTTCATCGTACGTAGAATTAAATTACCACGGTCAAACAAAGCACTCAATCTTTTTCTTAGACATAATATACGCATGTATTTATTTTTACATATTTCATTGCGGAAATGCGAGGTGCATAGGGTTCCCACCAAGAACTTAGGGTGCCAAGCCAAACACTCCTGCAAGTGGTGCACCTGCCGATCAACGGACGAGGCTCTGGCAAACAAAATATCCCGATAAGCGGCAATAGGCCCGCCACCTATTACGTGGGATCAAAACACTGGCGAAAAGTGGGCGTTTAATATGCCTCTGCTCTCCCCTTCGGGGAAACAGGCGTGAGTCTATGTGTGTATGTATGTCATTGCGGAATCTCTCATTTCATCTCTCCATCCACCGAACATCCAGTAAAGGATCATCTAATAATAGACACGGCTTTTACATCATCCAATTCAAACCAGACGTCACAAATGTCACTGATATGTTCAAACTGTGACTAATGGCTTCACGCCACTCGCTGCAACTACATTTTGCTTACTCCTAGTAAAGTCCTCACTTTTGAAAGTTTCTAAGTATTTACATACATGCAAAGATTTTAAGAGAATAATTTTGTGCTTATCATATTGATTATAATTAAATATTCTAATCAACATGAATTAATGAAGGAAGAAGTACTTTTCAAGACTTCTTGTAAAATCTTCTAGACAAAATTACTTTTGTCTTTTCTCATAACCTTAATACTTAACCAAAGTATACGACTAACAGCCTAAACAGTTCTTCACACCACTCCCCCAAACATCCAATCCCAAAACATCGTTCTCAACATTTCCATAATGTGCCCAAACTTGTCATTACAGCCGCCGGCACCAAATCACAGCATAACACAACTACGGAAGGGAAACACCAAATAAAATTGTCAAAATAAATAGATTGTAGGAATTAATTGTACGTTTGCCGGCAATATGGCCGTCGTTAAGAGTGTCACCGAGTGGAGCCGAGTCATTCCAGTTTGTGTCAGTCGCGCCAGCCTCTACATACATTTTCATCGTTCAACGCTTGTGCGAATGAAAATTATGCTTTTTGAGGCGTACACGGGTTTCGGAAGTTTGTTTTATTGCTAAGTTTAAAGCTTAAGCTTTTTTATATTTTACTAGATATACTGCCTGGGTGGTTAAGTAGATAACGTATGCGTCTGCTTATCGGGAGGTTGCGGGTTCGATTCCCGGGTCGGGCAATAAGTGTTACTGAGGTTTTCCGAATTCTCCGTAGCAGCACAGAGTCTGGCAATGTGCCCGGTAACATACAATAGGCTCGCCCCCTATTACATGGGACCTAAAATTCATAAGGCGATGTATGGGTGGACTATTACACCTCTGACTACCTCTTCGGGGACACAGGCGTGACGCTATAGATATAGTAAATTCCGTTTCGGCTCCTTTATTGGGCTAGCACAACAACGCTTTCGTCGTGATAGCCCAATAAACTCACCCTGCAAATCAGCTACACCCTACATTACTGAAAAGTTTAAACAAAATGCGTCCAATTGTTTTAACTTGAAGACGGACAAACTGACTGACTATCTCCGTGGTCCAGTGGATAGCGTATGCGTCTGCTGATCGGAGGTCCGGGTTCGATTCCCGGGTCGGGCAAAAGTGTAACTAAGTTTTTCCGAATTCTCAGTAGCAGCACGGAGTCTGGTGCTGTGCCCGGTAGCGGCAATAGGCTCGCCCCCTATTACGTAGGACCTAAAATTCATAAGGCGTTTCGGCTCCTTTATCTATAAGCTATTACGACGCTTTCGTCGTTATAGGACCAATAAAGATCAAAACAAACTCGTGGGGTATCTTTGCACCCTACGAGTTTGTTTTGATCTTCCAGCTGCACCCTACATTACTAAAAAGTTTAAACAAAATGCGTCCAATTGTTTTAACTTGATAACGGACAAACCAACAAACGAACTAACAGACTTGCGTATTGACGGTTTTGATATCATGGAAGTATGTAAGTGATACAAGTTACAACTACATTTATAGCTTTATACCTACTGTAACATGATGGTCAATAAAGGCAACTGGACTGCATCCACTGTACAATAGACAATAGATAGTGCGCAGGTAGCAGAGGAAACATTGTGGAAAGTTCGTCCCATATTTTTCGAGACCTACATAAATAGTTGTGTAACCGGGGTAGCTAGCTTTCAGAAAGATCGGAGATTTCAACACAGGAGCTTAAATCATATTTTATATTGTAATCATATATTATTATTATATATTACTAGAGGAAGCCAGCAGCGACGCCTGCATTTTTTTTTAATTTATCCGTTTGGCCCATCCCGTGGGAATTTCGGGAAATCCCTTCTTAGTGCACCCCTACGGTCCCCAAGGAACATACATGCCAAATTTCAGCTTCCTGCGCCCAATAGTTTCGGCTGTAGCGTGTCTTTCAGTCAGTCAGTAACGCAAGGATTTTATAGTATACTAGAGGACGCCAGCAGCTACGCCTGCATTTTTTAAAATTAGCCCGTTTTGGCCGATCCCGTGATAATTTCGGGAAATCCCTTCTTAGTGCACCCCTGCGGTCTCCAAGGAACATACATACCAAATTTCAGCTTCCTGCGCCCAATACTTTCGGCTGTAGCGTGTCTGTCAGTCAGTCAGTAACGCAAGGATTTTATATATTAAGATTAATTATTAACATAAGAACAGTTATCTCCAGACCTAAACAAATTACATAGAAAATGATACCTCTCTCGCTTAGTTTATAAAATATACATTTATACCTCACCGAAAGAAGCAGAGCCTCAACATTTTTGTAGGACTCAGAAAATCCCGTTTTTTAGTTCTTAGTTATAAGGAAAGTTTCATTGATGTACATATTTTGCCGCCAATATATGCTATTTTTCCTGTAGTTTTAATAGGTATATGACCCATTTTTAGTTCAGAACTATAGCCAATTTAAACAAATACCTACTTAGATTTAACGCCAAAAAGAGCATGTGATTGTCTGAAATCCGTGCAGTTGGTACCATTGGGCCATCGAGTCGCCTCGTCATATCCGCCGCTGCCGCCGGCGATCTGCCCTAAGCCGAACCACTGTTTTGTTGATAGCATCCTACATCCACGCCAATTTAAACCTTATTCCTATAGTAAAGAAGGTCATGTTTTAGTGAAGGCTTAGAGGGTTTATTGCAGCGTAAGGCCTGCTCGACTGATTCGTTCACCTCGGGGAAGAGGATATAGTTAGATTGGAGATTAGCTATGCAACGCTATGTATACGAGAGATAAGTGTTGTTATTTGTGTAGATTATAGAATTGTTTTGCTACTTTTGTCGTATGAAACTGTGTTTTGGTTTTAGTTTGTCATAGAAGAGAAAAGTTAAATGAAAATACCGTTAGACTGGTGGTCTCATAGTCATGGAAACTATAATTTCATAGTATATATAAAGCTATACAAAAAAAACCCAGACCAAAACGAATATCCATGTTCACGAACATCAATATTTGACTTGAGCAGGAATCGAACCCACAACCAAAGTCAAATCACCGTTTATAATTACAATCTCACTTCACTTCGTGATACCTAACGACAGATATTTTACAAGGAACTATTAATAAATACGATGAAATTCACGAGTTATTTCAAAATCTTATGTATCTTTCAATACCGATATATCTAAGTATCTTTCAATACCGATATATCTAAGTATCTTTCAATACCGGGAAGTAGTACTAAATGAACAATATTCAACCGGGAAGCTTGCCTAGCGGGAAGTAATAAACTGAGATTAAGCTGCTTGGGGACTGCTCGTTAACAACCATATGAAAATCACCCACGATAATACGAAAATGACTTAAGGAACACTTAAAAATTTGATATTGTAAATACGGGAATGCTATAGCCTTGCTCATTACAGCATGAATGGGCCAGCTCGACCGGGGAAGTACTACCCTCTCACAGAAAATCGGCGTAAAGTAACAGTACTTACTTAAACTGTTGCGTTTCGTTCGGTGAGTGAGAGTGTCGGAGGCCCTATCCCCTATTCCTGCTCCCTTATCCCACTTTCCCATCCCAAAAGGGCGGCAACGCACTTATGACTCCTGTGGTGTTGCTTGTGTCCATGGGCGGCGGTAATTGCTTTCCATCAGGCGATCCGTCTGCACGTCTGCTCGTTTGCCTCCAATTCCTATAAAGAAAAAGAAGTAAATGCTTTTCAAAAATACTTACTACATTCCATACAGTTTAAAATATTAGATATCTCGTGGTCTAACACCGTGGTTAGTGTTATGGGTTCGATCTCCACACGGCACAAAATTCTGTGTAACTCACAAAATAAAACAGCAGTTTCAAGTGTCCTTGTGTCCGTTGAATGAACGTTTTATTAACGTTTCATTCCTAGTTAAAATCACAGGCACAAAAAGGCAAAAACATTGCCACTAAGCATACCTACTAAATTAGTGAAAAAAAAAACCGTTGATCGAACGTTTGTCAAATCACCGCGACACAGGTATCATTCCTAGTTCGGGGCCGGAACATATCTGACGGAAGATCCGTCGCGTTTTATCGGTCGCGTAACGCCAATACATACAAATGTATAGAAAAACGTTCAACCATTCACACCTGACCGATAATCCGTTAGTACGTCGAGCGTACTAACGGATTATCCGTCGACGTCGCGCGCACCACGCACCACGTGAATTTTGTCCTTTGAGTAAGGAATATAAATGGAGAGGGCAAATAGTAGGTACATATAGAAAAATTACATTATTCACATAATTATATTTTTATAGACTCACGGCTGTATCCCCGGAGGGATAGGCAGAGGTGTAATATTACACCCACATTTCGCCATGATTTTTTTTATACACATATATAGGAAATCGACACAAAGCCACCAAATATAGTGTTGTCTCGTTTTGTCTTAGGGATATCTCTGTCAAAAAAGAGATAGCCATAGTTTACTGAATAAATTAATCATGACGATATTTTATTAGAAATGTCATTCGTGCCACTATCGCCATATTTTTCGCCATGGTTTGTGGTACATCTGCTGTGAAATCGTCGTCTATCGAACATAATAATTTTGTTTTTGTGCGTAAATATGTCTAAAAAACCGATATTGGCTCTCAGATAATATTTTGTTACATGTTTCATACAAGGGTCGTCTTTCGCTTTGCCATGTTCGCCCACATTTGCATTATGGAATAAACTAATCTGGCAAAAGATTTGAACTAACAAAGGTAACTTACTACAAGTTTTTTGGCTTCTGGCAACACTGGCGGCATAACGTGAAACTGTATTCTCCCAATAATTTATTAGTTTTAAATCTATTTAATTAATAATAATGTGCCTAATTTGCTAATTCCTTATGTAATAAGCTGTGATCATTATAATTGTTGTATAATAACAGTGATAATTGGTGTTTATCAAGTTGTAAAAGTTTTGCAAAGTCAAGTAAGTCAACTGTCAAACTAACGTACAATTTAAAAAGAATTTGCATTAATTTTACAATAATAACTAAATTTGAGCGAATTTGAGGTGAGTTTACTTCTTATTTGACTTTCGTACACCTTACACAAGCAATAATATCAAGTGAGCATATCACAATTTACTCAAACAACTTTGTTGGTGTCTTACACAAACCTGTGATCTTTACTTGCTTTGTTTATTTACTTTTAACAAGATGATGACCAGAAGGGCACGCCAAGACGATGAGAAATTACAGGTGACCCTTGTAGAACTAAAGAAATATAAGGATTTGTGTCAGTCACTACAAAGTGAACATGAGGACAATGAGAAGGAAATGCTACAGATTTTAGGGAAAAACTCTCAGCTTAGGAGTGAGATGGCAGAAATGCACACTACTTTAGTCACTACTTTAGATGAAAGGGATAGGTTACAAAACATTGTTATGCAATTTGACAGGTGCAGTGATGAATTTGAGAACGCTCTCAAACGCATCACTGAATTGGAGGGTCTCCTAAGTCAGGCCAATAATCAAATAAACTTATTACAAAGTGCAAACCAGTCAATGAAATCAGTCACTACACAATCACTGTTTGATGAGCTGGTTGGTAGCGCTCCATGCATGGTTTCTGCCATCTCCGATGATAGCAGTAGAAATATAGTGACTATTGATTTAACAGAATCTAATTCAACTATTCAGTCATTTAGAAACATGAAGGCCTGTAATAAATTGAAGAAGTATCTTAAAATTAACAAATGTATCAGGAAAAAGGAAAAATTATTAAGAATGTACAAGAAATCAAACATAAATGTACATTATTGCAAAAAATATGTAAATGTAAAGGAACAGATGTCAGTATGTCTAGCTAAATTAGATTCCAATCTATTAAAGTATGATGCTGATATGCATTGTTTGCAGACGGAGATTGACAGTTTACAAGAATCTTTACTGAACATGACAAAAAAATATAATTTATCACAAAAACAAATAAATGAGCATATCTTGGCAATGGATGACTTAGTTGACTTGTGTAAGTATAATGAGCAGAGGCTCCAATCTCTTACCAATAATAATCATGACAATGAACATAGCCAGTCGCCACAGAGTCATTCACAGCCAACTACATTGAATTGTTGCTCTGATTTGTTATCACCGTCTGATGCAGTGGGTAACAGCACCATTGATTCTAATTCTAATTTTCGCACTTCCTTCTCAACTCACATTACAAACACTGACAAACTTTTAATGTTTAGTGATGAGATAGGGAAAAACATGAGCCAATTGTTGCGGCAAAGGACAGGTTTAGCTATTACTAACTTATGTATGCCTGGAGCAAGTTATTCTCAAATAATGCAATCTATTTTGTCTAAATCATACTGTCCTGAAACAACAATCATTATATTTATTGGGAGAAGAGGAAATGCAAATATAAATGTTATACAGAGATATTTTGACCAATTACTCAATTTAAAAGTTAGAAAAATTCTGCTTCTTGCTTTTCCTTACAGTAAGCTGTTGCCACAAGCTGAAAATGATTATAGATTTAAGATTAATTCAAAATTGCATACTATGACATTTTATAATAATTTGATTGACATTATTGACTCTAATGCGTTAATTAGAAATTTTTATTTGACATATGATAATTATTATATATCACAATTTTATAAAAGACAAATAGCATCATCGCTAGCTTATTGTATTAATAACTCAGCCAAGGTTTTGGCTAACCACACTGCTTTTATTGAGCAGTCAAATTTGACATGCAATATAAGCTTGGAATCCGTTCCAAACTCTTTAAATTGATTTCTGAGACAATAGAGTCAATCTCTGGCAATATATTTAATAAGACATCAAATTCTGTACCCAATTTAAGTGATAAATATATAGTTCCATCAACCACACTTACAAAAAATATTTCTAAAAATTGTATCAACCTGGTGCATCAAAATATACAAGGGTTGATGGGTAAGGAGTTAGAATTGGAATTGTTTATGAACTGTAACAATATTGATATTTTATGCATTACAGAACATTGGCTAAGAAGCCACCAGTTCATATTCAATTTCAATAACCACCAGGTTGCAAGCTCGTTCAGTAGAGAAAATTTTATCCATGGTGGCTCGTTAATCATAGTAAGTAAATTTCTAAAATTTAAAGAAAGGACTGACATTGTGAGCCTCTCTGTTGAGCGAGTAGTAGAGATTACATGTGTTGAGTTTGAGCAGTTCATTGTTATGAGCGTATACAAACCTCCATGTGCACCATTTGAAAGTTTTTTAGTTATTATGGAGGATGCTCTAAGCAAAGTTTGTAATTGTCGTAAAACGGTTGCTATTTGTGGAGACTTTAATATTAACATATTAGAAAAATGCTCTTCAACTATCAATTTTTTAAATTTATTTAAGTCATACAATTTATGTCATAATTTCTATGAACCAACTAGAGTGACTGCCACAAGTGGTACTTGTATTGATAATATATTTACTAGTATAAAACCATTACACAAATCTTTGATTAATATGCTTCAGTCAGATCACAGTGGGCAGTTAATCTGTTGTCCAAGAGAATGTCCGAAAGACCAGAGAAAAATTGTTAAATATATACCAATAAACCAGAATCGTCTTAAAACTTTTAAAAACAATTTATCTCGAAAAATGCATTGGTTGCCTCATCATGACCATCCGGATCAGTTATATACCTCTTTATTCAATTTAATTAATGACGAATTTCAGACTGTATTTACATCCAAAAAATTAAATGTAACTGACCGTCTGATGTTTAGTGACTGGGCAACTGAAGGTATTCATAAAAGCCGGATTAGGTTATATGAACTGTATAATGAAAAGTCTTATAATAATAGTCAGACCTTTATTAATTACGTAAGAAAATATTCTAAAACATTTAGACAAGCTTGTAATACAGCAAAATCTATTTATTTGAGAAATAAAATAAAATTATCAGAAAACACTATAAAGGCTACCTGGAATGTCATCAACAATGAAACTGGCAGAGCCAAAGCACGCAGCCGCGACTACCTTTTAAAAATCAATAATGTGAGTATTGCAGAGGACCTGGAAGTTGCGATAGAATTTGAGAATTTCTTTGCTAATATACCTATAGTGACAACAGAGTCGCTCAACTCATCTTCCATGTCTGCTGAAATGCTTCTTAGGGACTGCGTGCCAGAATGTGATGCAGCCTTTGAATTTACTGTTGTTACTACTGATGATATTCTTAAACAATTTAAAACTATAAATATGAAAAAGACAATGGATTTGTGGGGATTGTCAGTGAAGACTACTTCATCAATTATTACCATAATTGCTCCACATCTTGCAAAGGTATTCAATGGTTGCGTTGCTTCTGGAATATTTCCTGACTTAATGAAATATAGTAAAGTTATACCTTTATTTAAATCTGGTGACACAACCGACCCTTCTAATTTTCGACCTATTTCTGTATTACCGACACTTAGTAAAATTTTTGAAAAATTAATTCTTAGTCAGTTACTTAGTTATTTTAGTAGTCATAATTTACTTCACGAGAAACAGTTCGGATTTACGAGGGGTCGTTCGACTACTGACGCAGGAGTTGAGTTACTCAAAAGTATATTTGCTGCTTGGGAGAAGTCGCAAGATGCTTTAGGTATTTTTTGCGACTTGTCAAAAGCATTTGATTGTGTACATCATGACACTCTGGTCAGGAAATTGTATCATTACGGCGTTAGGAACAAAGCTCTCGATCTCCTGGTTTCTTACTTGGGCAACCGAATCCAGAAGGTCCAGATCAATGACAAGACATCTCCAGGTTCTGCCTTAAAAATGGGAGTCCCGCAGGGTTCAATCCTCGGACCATTTCTTTTTTTGATTTATATTAACGATCTACCCTATTACGTAAAGAAGAATCATGAGATTGTGTTGTTCGCGGATGATACCTCCTTAATTTTTAATATTAGACGACAGCAGAGAAATTTTGACGAAGTAAACAATGCACTCTCTAAAGTTGTTAATTGGTTTAATGTAAATAATTTATTACTTAATGATAAGAAAACCAAACTATTAAAATTCTCAATGCCCAATGTTAAACAGGTGGAAACCAATGTACAACTTAAGGAATCCAGAATTGAGCCCGTCGGGACAACTATGTTTCTAGGTATTATGCTTGATACCAAGCTTCAATGGGGTCCGCATATAGAAAGACTTTCGGGCAAACTTAGTTCTGCAGCTTATGCAGTTAAGACAATTAGACGCCTTACAGATATAGATACAGCTAGAATGGTTTATTTCAGTTACTTTCATAGTATTATGTCTTATGGGATTCTTCTCTGGGGGAATGCTGCAGACCTTAACACAATATTTGTTCTGCAGAAAAGAGCAATAAGGGGAATTTACAACCTCGGTCCTCGTGTTTCTCTTAGAGAAAAGTTCAGTGAGATAGGCATTCTAACTGTTGTATCGCAATATATATACGATAATCTGTTACATGTCCACAAGAATATTGACAAATTTAGTAAAAAAAGTGATCTTCACACTGTAAATACTAGACATAAGTATAATCTTGTAGTTCATAGCACCCGCCTCCACAAAATAAGTAACTGTTTTATGGGGCAGTGTATACGCTTTTATAACAAGCTCCCTCTTAATATTAGAAATTTAACAATAAATAAATTTAAGATTATTGTTAAAACTAAATTGTGTTTAAAAGCATATTATAAAATTTCCGATTATATAGACGACAAAAATGCTTGGGATTGAGCTGCTCTAATTCAACATAAAAATACATACTTGTACAAACTGATAAATTTAAAATTGACGTTTCGTAAGCACTTTAAACAAAGTTTACACGAAATAAAGAATAATTTCATTTCATTTCATTTCATTTCATTTCATTTCATTTCAAAAATGTATTATTCTCCTCTAACCGGCTCCATATCGATTTCGATTACATTCTGGAGAACAACCCAAATGGCAGCCATTTTATTTGCCCAACGTTTCGTAGGTGTGCACGCTAATTTCGTAGGTGTGCACGCTAAATTCGTAGGTATTGGACATACCATATCCATGTCATTCCCAGATCGGTGATTTTAAGATCGTAAGATTCCAGGGCCGCCAGACCTTACTTATTTTTTCAGAAACGAAATGTGTAGAATAATGTAGTGTTAGTATGTGCTATGAGTGTACGCATATTTTCTAGCTTGGATCGAGGGCCAATTTTTGGGTATGAGGTGCTAAAGGTCCACGGGAACAATGTCCATACATACCTATATAGAAAACATTTTGTGTCTTGCTCTGAGACCGTAGTCTGTAACCCCTTCTATATCATTTGTATAAGTTTTGTGAAAAACCGTAACCAAATCGAAAAAAAAAAAAATAATAAATACCTAAATAGGATATATATTGAAATAACGCTTGTTGGCTACTATAAAAAATCTTCGAAGTCCGACATATTTTTAATAGTCAAACTCGAATTGCAATATAATTAACTACAGGACTTCAGTGACTACATAAGATCAGGGAACACGAAAAACAATTAGGTAAAAGAATATGACAGTAAAATATTGAGCTGCCCTGAGTACGGCCCTGCACAAACAAACTTATATGTGTGCATAATAGCCACGCTTTTAGCGAATGTGTGCAGATACGCTCGACGCATTTTCCGTCAGATGTGTACCGATTCATTTGACGGAATAGACGCGACCGAAGATACGTTCGGCGCATCTTCGGTCAGATATGTGCCGCCCCTAAATCGGGGGAATTAAAAGTTAAAAAATTGCCATAAAACAAAACCCAGAATTATGGGAACCGAGCAGTTTTAACAGAAGCCATGAATATAAATACAGTTGTCAAGTTGCCAGCTTATCTTTGCCTATTTACCTCGCGAACTTTCAGCTTTATCGCAGACCCGCATCGAAGGATGTAAGCTTATTTATTTATATGAGTTTATAAGTAAATACATTCTATGCCAGTGATTTGTTTTTTATTTCATAGGTATAAATTTTTGTGCGTTTTTATGTTGATAAATTCGTTGGTCTCGCGGCATAAATGTGCGCGTGCGATTGGGAGGTCTCGGGTTCGATTCCCGGGTTGGACAAAATGTTATTGGGTTTCTCCGTTAGGAAATTCTCAGTAGCAGCACGGAGTCTGGTAATGTGTCCGGTACGGCAATAGGCAAGCCTCCTATTACGTGGAACCTTAAAATTCATGGTGAAATGTGGGTGTAATATTACACCTCTGCCTACCCCTTCGGGGATACAGGCGTGAGTCTATAAAAAAAATAGAATCTTACTGTATTAAGAATGTGAAAGTTTGTTAGGATGGATGAATGTTTGTTACTCTTTCAGACGAAAACCACTGCACCACTGATGAAACCTTGCGTTACGAAGCTTTTACATCGGGATATCACATAAACGACTCACGCAGGCGGAGCCGCGGGCTGACGCTAGTAATTATGTAAATACTGTAAGACTTTCGCAATTTGTTTACTTACCTGGCGGGTCTCAATACAGTTATTATTAAAAAAGACGAATACAACTTTACTCCACGCATTAACCCGTTTGCCAGCGATCCGGTAAATTCTAATACTACTTTTAACCTTAAAACGAAATAATGATATAGCTGACTGCGCTCAAGACACAATGAAATGGTCTTTATAAACTTTGATTTGTCATTCAACTACAAATAAGTAGTTACAATATAAAATGTACTTTACTTTGAAACTGCAAGTGTAGGGTGGTAGGTGGTAGCAAGGGGTGGCGTCGGGTGGCATCGGGTGGTAGCATTTCCTTCCAACTGTCGACTACCCCTTATGTTAGACCTACCACCTATAAAGGTGGTGAATTTCACAGTTCGATGTGTATTACTGGGTTATTTGATATTACTTATATCGAGTGTGTCAGAATCAGGGAAGCTTCCTGAGCCGTCGTCGAAGGAGAATAGGACGAGCTAGCCGAGCCTGTCGACTTATATAGGTACACCTTATTTACACGTTTGACAGTTTAACTGTCAAACGTCATGTCAGTGTCATTTAGTTGCCACTATCCTCTGACATATTATGTATAAATACTTGGATATCAGTAATTTCAGCCCAAAGCCTAGATATTATTACATATCTCTCACGGCCAGACTGACAATTACTTCGTCCTCGAAGTACAATAAATTAAATAACACTTTACTAAACAATCGCCCGACGGGCGCCCTGTATTATGTAACAATGAATTCTTACCATATTATAAAAACTACAGTATCGTTACGTCCGCTACGGCTATACTGACTTACGTCGTCATCTAAGTAAGTTCAATTATAAGAATAGTATCACAACAACAATCCATTTGTACGAAACAATTACACAAAAATAAACTGGACTCATATTTACAGTAATTACGGTTTCATTTTGTGAGTCTAGAAATAAGTTCTGTGTCAGCTGCTTTGATACCATTGTTACAAATTGTATTTACTATTCTATGAAGGGATCATTAACATTTACAATACACATGTCACATAGAAGTACAGTTTAATTTTACAATATTACACCACTGCATTATCCATCCACAAATTGACAAAAATAATATAGTACAAAAGGAGCCACTGCGAAGCGTGAAAATTTAAGTAGAGGTTTTAATAAAAAAATAAAATAGGTAATTCTGCCTATAGCTGATAAATAAATGAAATAAAATAAATAATTTTAATTCACAACCGAGTTAAATAATTAAATTCGATTTCACTAATTTACAAGTATACAGGTACCAACTTGTATGATAACAGTAGTGTAATACTGGGACAATACTTTCATTCTAATACACTCATTGCCATTGCCTTTCCTTTCACATTAAATAGACAAGTAACAACGGTCAATCTCCTTGATACTATCTAGCCCACACCTGCTGCACTTGAGTCCAGGCTAGAACAAGGCGAAAGACTTCAGCAGTTCGTAGGCAATATGATCAATATCATCAACATCTAAATGATTATCAATATCATCATTATCAAAATGATTATCAAAATGATTATCAAAATCATTATCAAAATGATTATCAAAATCATTATCAAAATCATTATCAAAATCATTATCAAAATCATTATCAAAATCATTATCAAAATCATTATCAAAATCATTATCAAAATCATTATCAAAATCATTATCAAAATCATTATCAAAATCATTATCAAAATCATTATCAAAATCATTATCAAAATCATTATCAAAATCATTATCTAAATCATTATCAAAATCATTATCAAAATCATTATCAAAATCATTATCAAAATCACATCAACATGGTCATCATTGCCAGCATTATCATCAACTTCTTAACCATCGGTAAGTTAATCATCAATAATAATTCAATCATCGTCAACTATTTAATCATCAATGAATAAATCGATGTTATCACATTATTATAGATATTTACAGATACCTTTATATCATTATTGCTACCTACATTATCGATCCTTGTTTAGAAGAAGTTATATGTAACGCTGTGTATGGTTATCAGAACCTCTAACCTATAGTAAGACCGCCCTTTTATTTTCTTTATATATGTATTTTAAAATTTAACTTAAATACTTTAGTAAGAAAACAAAAAAAAATGTTATCTGTAACAGCTACTATGTCATCAAAGAATATCTAAACGTTATTAATCTATAAATCGTAGCTATCTAAAAGTACAAAGTTCTTTATTATATTCCACAAAAATTAACTGTAGGAAAATCTATAAATGTAACTTATCATAATCAAAATTGATATCTATATTAATAATACACTAAAATGTTATCAATTTAGAATAACAAATGCAGCAGACCCTATTAAAGCATGTTACTATAAAACATCTTTTAACTATAATATATCAAATGCACCTAGGTATAATATATAGACTATTATAGTATATTACTAAACTGCTCTCTCCTAAAAGTGTTCCATAATAATTGTTTCCTAATTGTAAGTCTACCACCCGTAAATGTACAGTATGGAATGCTATAAACTGAATTGACCTGAATGTATTGCAGGTACAAACAGTACAAAAGTATAAATAAATAACTAGTAATCAAGAATGAACCAATTTAGTTAATAGTTTATTTATGTTACCAATAGTCAGTGAACTGTCTAAAGTTAAACTAGACGCCAATGCCAGTAAAAGTACTCTTGGTAAGAAACGGTATAATAAATAGTCGTGTAGAAAGTCAAACCAGACACTAGTTAGAATTCGGACCAGTCGGTTAATATTTCAATATCTATAAGTCAAATATACATACCTAGATTTATTAATTTAGGTCGCAACACTTAAAAACATCAATGTACTTATACAAATACTTATTATATTAAGCAAAATATCTTATTTAATTTCATCAATTTCAGTTTAATTTATCAATTGTATCATGTGATTGTGGCTATTTTCATTCCGTTTACACAATCAGAACACTGACATCGTTTTTAATTCGATTTTTTACGTATTTTACGTTAGGTATCTGGTTCATTCAGTTTCATTATAATTAAGATTTGACGATTCGTAAGAGGTTTGGTATAAAAATAGTGAGCTGACATGTAAGTAGGTATTGTTTAAAATAAATAAACAAAACCCTTCAAGCACCTAGAATGATTAAATACCATTTTAATCATTATTGCCATGGTCTCCTACAATTGAACCACACAAAGTACATGTACACATATATCTTTGCATAAAAAATATCTCTAAATAGCTTATCTATCGCAGTGTTTATACCAGAGATACTAAATTGATAAGATAGTTCATTACCGAGAGCTAATCCTAAGATTGATTACTACTATAATTATGGTCTAAATAGGTTTACAGTTTAACACATGGCACTTCATATGAAAAATACATAATTTCAATGAATAAAAGCAGATAAAAATAAAAACCGTCTCATAATTTTATTAATTTATTGAATTTATTTGTATTATTTCCGAGAATAGATAAATAAACTATGAGAATGTTTTCGAAAAAAAATCAGTGATGTAATTTGGAACTATTTTCAAATTGAATCAATTTAGTTGAATAGCTTATTTCAGATCCATTTAATTAGACAAATGTCTGCATTTATTACACATTTCATTTTAACTATTTTATCTGCTATTATCGTTATAAATAACAGGAAATTATCAACCAAAATAACACTACTTGAAAATATTGGATACACTGCCATCTAATAGTGCCAGACATAAGCAAAATGATGTCACTTTCTTTAACAAGTCAATTTAATCCTATGTAATATAAAACATTCTTCAATAACTACTTTTTAATAAAAATACCTTGAGCTATATATTTAGACGTAGCATATATGTCCCCTCAGGCCTCAGGAGGATGAGGTATGTTTAAAAAAAAAAAAGGAAATAGTTACTAAACGAAACTATCATTTTATCGATATGATCTAGCTAGATACAGACCCGTTTGATATAATATAGAATATTTCTGTACCTACACACAAAAGTTCTTTTGTAGTTATAGTTATACAAAACTCATAGGTTATCTTTACAACACGTCATTCAAATGTGGTGCCTCTGAGACAAATGGAAGCTATTTGGTTTTGTTCTTCCAATAGAAATCAAAGTGACAAAATCATAAGTATGTCTATTGCAAGTAAACTGGTGGAAATTATCTGGGTACATGACAATTACTCACTACACAATTATAGAAAGTGCATTATTAATTGAAATTCTATACACAAATTTTTGTGCCATAAACAATTATTAACCAGTTAAAAATACGAGTAAGTACCTATATTTCAAAGATATGTTGAAAATAAATATACAGTTTCGTATTCTTATCTCCAGGGAAACACATTCAAGAGCTTAACATTAAAATATATTTTTTTCTTTCGTTATAGTTTGGATCCGATTTGATAAAACTATATAGCATGAACTGATTAATTTGGTAATTGTTGCGAAAATTTAACAACAGCTTATGGAACAGAGCTAAGGCACATTCCTACACCGCAATATTGGTCTGTATGTAATGAATACACAGCCAACAAAATTAATGAAGAAATCTCTGAAATGTATTCTACCTACCATCATTTCATATTCGACTTGTAATGAAAAGATTCTTCAGAGCACTTAATTCTTGGAATTCAAATATGCAGGAAGATTACGCTAATCAGTACTTACACTAGAAAGAGTTATCAACAAAGCACAACACAGCCAATGCTCATACCGAATCTCTGTCAATCACTACAAATATTGCCTATTTAAATTCCAACAGATTAGAACAATATCGGCTACTTTAAAAATCTATTATACATTTTCTGTAACTTTTTCGCTATTACCTACATAGTTTTATACTCAGATACATTTTTGATGAACCTGTTAAAATAACCTGGTACAATAGTCATATTTTTCGACCATTCATGGCTATATTCTTGGTGGAAGTACATTACCAGCGTTTGCAGTTGGTTGTTGCTGTTGGCTTCAGCATACTGTTGCAGATCGTTAAGATATGTAGTCGGTACTCATCCACCGGCTTGCTCTCGGCAACGGTGCTACTGGATCGTAGGGCAATCGTTCTCCGTCGTCAGCTGAACGGTGCAGTGACGGGCTTAGGCAGAATCATGGCATCACGATGAGGAGACTCTGGAACTTGCAATTGGATGTATTAGTATTGTGGGCGCAAATTTATCCCACTTCTGATGTCAGAATCAGGGAAGCTTCCTGAGCCGTCGTCGAAGGAGAATAGGACGAGCTAGCCGAGCCTGTCGACTTATATAGGTACACCTTATTTACACGTTTGACAGTTTAACTGTCAAACGTCATGTCAGTGTCATTTAGTTGCCACTATCCTCTGACATATTATGTATAAATACTTGGATATCAGTAATTTCAGCCCAAAGCCTAGATATTATTACATATCTCTCAAGTGCAACGGTGACACCTGTTTGCTCGGTGGAATGGTTTATATGTATGTACGTTGTTGTTAGCAAGTTTTATTATGAAATAAAGTTTTATATCGAGATCGCTGGATTGCTGAGTAGATATTGCCAGGGTGTTCGTATTCGCCCCCGTGGGATCTCCACCTTGTCGTGGTGGGGGGGCTCAGTAGCCGTGGTTGGGTCACCCACATCGAAGCTAAGCGAGATCCCAGGAGTGGACGCTCCGCGTGGGCTTGACGGAGGCCTGCGCAGGATGCGTCCAAAGGGGCCGGTGTGCGGGACAGTTCTTCTGTCCCTCTGTGTCGGGCGCGGTCGCGGGAGAAGAGGCGTGTCGGTGTTACATTGCCGCGCGCCCTATCTCCCGCGACCAAATGGGGGCGCACCATTGTTGCGCCGCGGTGGGGCCGCAGAGGAAGAGGAGATGCGATGTTGTCAGGTTGCTGTCCTCTCTATCCTCTGCGGCCGCTGGGTGTTTTGGCGGTGGAGCCCAACACCTTCATCCGCCGCCAAGGGGGTTTTGTTCGGGGCCCGCCTGACCATCTGGCGGGCCAATACCCGTCGGGGGTAGCGAGGAATGCTTCGGTGATACCCGACCCTCCGACACACGGGTACATGAGGAAAAAAAAAGGGATTTTGTATTTTTTGATTTGAAAATTTTATGTTAAATTATTTTACCCAGTTTATAGTCATTTATTAGGTACTAGTTTATTGATTACCAGACTTCGCCTAAGAATTCGTCCGAGTGGCTGTAGATTTTTTAAGAATTAAATTAGTCTTAATCAGTAATTTAAATTAAACTCTATACGAGTTTAAGTTAAATTACTGCAGAGTTTCTTAAAAATCGGTTCATTCGTTTTTGCATGAAAGAGACACAAACAGCCATACATCCATCAAGCCAACCATACAGCTACCCTCACAAGTTTTCGCCAAAACGCTCGCAGACAAAGGCTTATTTCTACCACAATAAGAAATAGTCCATCTTGAACAGAACCACACGGGCGGAGCCAAGCGCCGAATCTATATTTTCAGCAGCAATAGGTACAATATTTAAGGCTATAACAACATTCAGGTGTTGGTTACGAGTATGACGTCATCACAGTGTGAGCGGAAGGTGGCGCTCATTTCTTTTTAATTTTCTCCATGGCCGCCGCCCCTAAGTGTAATCTATTTTTAACACAGGTAACGCGATAAAAATGCTGCGGACACTTAAAAATGTGTGTCGTGAAAGATTTTGGAGAGCTTTGTAATTTGAGGAGAGCAACACTTGCAAACGTATTTTTTGTTTTAATTTTTGTTTGGCTTAGAATGGTTGCAGCAATAGCCTGGTGGGGAGACTAACTGTGATTCTGATAAGTTACATTTCCGTAATACAAGTACCTTATGAGAATCACAGATAGGCAACCTTTGTCGCAATGACCGGCATCCACGCAAAGCTGTGGGCTAAAGCTAGAAATTTATATTCTGTGGTCGAAAGTAACTTCAATTTTATTTGGATTTTTACTTTTTGGACAGCGGTTTGATATCGTGTACGAGTAGCAATTCTATTCTTGAGATCAAAATCTCAGCAATTTTAGTTTGATTATTCTGTATGTCAACATAAGCAACCTTGCGCTTTCTTTTGGATTGAATTTTCTGCATACTTATAACTCACCCATTTCTGTAATAACAAGGATCACAACCACTCAACCAAGCTGAAAGGTAGCAAGGTAATTTGTACCCAAGCCCCACTAGACATAAGTAATGTCATAATACATTTCGAATTAGGAACCCTCTCATTTTGTAATTTAAAAATATCTTCTTTTTAATTAAAAAATTGGCGCTAGCATTTCAAATTAAAATCAAAATTGGAATACCAAGCCGCCTGATGTACCTCAAAAAAATAATAAGTTTGATTTCCGAACGGCGTGAAGATTTCAGAGGTTCAGCGTTCACAGCGCACGTGACTTGTTTATTAATAAGTCGCGACCACGTGCTTCGTCTGCCCTCTAACCCTCCCTACCTCTCCTCTCACCCCTCTTCTATGTCCTCTCATTTACATACTTCGACCGCAACGCTCCCGACAGTCCCGACGCATGAAAATTTCAAACACTGGCAGGTACGGCGCGTTAGTTTGCCGCCGATTTCAGTGGAGTGGAAAATTAAAAAGTACATCGTTGGATGTAGTAATAAAATCGTTTTACTGAATGGACTCGAGAAATTGACGTGTTTATTTTCGCATTACTTACCTTGTAAACGTGTGTAATATGCAGCTTACCTATCTATGTATGTATACCTACTCTTTCTTTTGGGCTATTTGAATGGATACAGAACATTTTTAGCTATAATCAGTGCGAAATGCATGCATTGTGGAGGTATGGCAATTTCATGTAAGTACCTACCTACGCATGTCTCCGTCTCAGTACGTGTGATGAAAATTCACATGCCTTACGGCTTGGCCAGTTGGCCACGGGGACCGGCGACGCGACCTGCGACACGACCGGCGACGCGACAATTCGCGCGACGCGAAAAACTTGCCACGGGCACACGCGTTTGCCGTCGCGACCAGTGTAGACCAGGAGCGAGACGACATTAGCTGAGATCTTTATATGAAATTTAGCTCGACATTGTACGGGCTTTGGTGGCAATATCACATTTGTTTCAACCCGGCAATCGAACCCGAGACCTCATGATCCGCTTACACTACCGCAAGATCACAAAGGATATTATGTACCTAACCACGGTATTGAAAACTATAGGTACTGTATTTTATCTTTATACAAACGGTCACAACGTGATTTATACCTACGAGCGTCAGGCTCGGTACCCACCTAACCTACTGCATACCAAACTCAAGGCGCTTCGCGCGGTATACATTCTGTAGGTACCTACTGAATGCGTACTGACTTACTGAACCGACGCTTGTAGGTATTGTAACTCGAGTTTTGAGTTAAAATACAGAAAAGTTTATGTAGGTCGGTGTGATCTAACTAACTAGGTAGGTATATGCAGTTCTAAAAACTTAGGTATTTTGAAATCACAGACAGACACTTCAACTTTATTTATACTGTATACATTTATGTAGATATAGATAACATCCAGACGCACGTTCCAAATAGCTAGCCTAACTAAAAATTCTAAGAATAATATCATGCTCGCAAATAAATAAACTAAACATTATATACTGACTCAGCTCCGGCGCTAGTCGCCGCGACTACCGCTCGACGCCGTGGCGTGCGCCGCCGCCGTACCAAATGGTACTAATTCATACATTTGTTTTGGTCACGCGACGTGTCGCGCGACACGCCGCTGTACCGCTCGGTGCTATTCGCCGGTCGCGTCGCCGGTCGCCGCTGCGCGTGGCATGCTTAGAACATTTCTAATATATATATCTATACATTTGATTCAGTCGCAAGTCGCGTCGCCGGTCGCGTCGCGCGAATTTTCGCTGGAGCGAATTGTCCGTGGCCTGGCCGTTAACTGAGAGGAGACTGTACTGAAACGCGACAAACGCCGTCATGCTTTAAATTTCAACGAAATTCGTATACCTAGCTACAATAGATACCTCATTATTTTCTACAGTAAGTACAAATAGTATTTATTTTCGATGGATATCGAACCCACAACGTCCTGGTAAGCAGACTAGGTCGCTAACCAATAGTTAAAGCTACAGCCAACAATAATTGATAAAGAAATACACACACATTCGTGTGATTGAACTTGTAGCCTCTACGTAGCGGTGCAACGGTCGCTCCACAAGACTATTTCTCTGTACTCAAGATGTACTATGACTTTCAGTGCTTGATTTATTTTAGACAGTCTAGTAAATATGATCTCCTATCCGTCTGAGTCATCTGTCACACGACTGCGAACACGCAGCTTGTGATGGACGACGTCCATTTGGCAGGCACATTGCCACTCCGTCGAAACTATCAGGATTTATCTTAGAATCTTGGCACCGACTTGTAAACAAACTCCGGTTCGTTTACCTTCGTGAATAATGTACATATTAATAAATGTGTTGAAGTAATCGGTTGTTAACATTGTTTTATTGTTTCGATACAGCTGGAAGTGTTTCACATTTTACGCGTATTGACGGTTTGCTTACTATACTTATGTTGATAATAAAATGTTTGTTATCATCTCATAACATAACAGTAATTGGTGGACGTTTATTTTTTTTCCTGAATGCACCCTAAAACTGTAAGTCTCTTTATCAAAGATAACCTTGCAACGACAATCCAGCCTACTAGACGGCAGACGTAAGGCAAACACTTTCTGACAACACGTTAGACTTATACGTCTTACATAAGACCAATCCCAACACTAGTTATGAATTATGACGTACCGCAAATTTAAACCGGCCAATTAGAATGCATAGTTGTAGCCCGCATACCTCACCGCTTTGACATAATTGTTTGTTCGTAGAAATGAAAACATTAGCCGTCTAGTAGGCTGGGTTGTTGTTGTAACCTAGAGGAGCTGCGCAGAAAGCCCGGTTCCAAACCCACGACGCATATTACTTACTTACCATTACCATGACATGTACGCATAAAATTGTTACGTCGTGACTTAGAAAGATAATGTTCTCGAAAGACAAGAGTCTGCCATCCCGCCCTTGGCCAACGTGGTGGACTATTGCCTAAAACTTCTCATAACGAGAAGAAACGTGTGCCTAGCAGTGTGTCAGTTTATATGTCTTGCAGATGATGATGACGATGATGCTTTCAATTACTTTTTAGAAATATATTGTTACGAGCTGGGGTTCGTGATAAATTATATACACTATGCCACTTAAACTGAACTTTATTTACTACACAAACACTAAGTATAACACTAGATACACACACTTAATTTTGACTTCACTAGTAAAACACACTATTCACACCACTAGAACAACACTAATAAAACACCACTAAACACTTCCGAATTACCTCCTTCGCTTGATGTTGATCGCTTTCCGTATTCAATTGTTACTGTCCGGTCCGTTCGCTCCCGCTCTATTTATACTGGCCGGATAACATCACTAGGCTTTTCGAGACGACTCACGATATTTCTGGAAACGTGTAAGGTGTTTCTAGAATTGCGTAAATGTTCTATTTACACCTACGCCATCTATTAGAGGATAGATGAAACAGCCTAAAACAACCGATACATCTAATCATGTAGTTCTCCCATTCACTGATAGATGGCGTTATTTTCAATTCGTAACACGGCCTCCCTCTTAAACGTGTTCGTCTCGAACATCGTTAGACCCATAGTAACGAGCCAACCGGTCCACATGAACTATCTTCGGTGCACCTCGCGACCCCTTCTGGATTCGATAGGTGACGTCGTTCATCCTGATAATTATGCGATATGGCCCGTCCCACCTGGCTTGTAACTTAGGCGATTTACCGTTGCTTCGTACTGGGTTATGAAGCCACACCAATGATCCCTCATCGGAGCCTTTGTTGTTTGCCTTCCGGTCGTAGCGAGTCCTCATCTTCTCAGACATCTGTTGTCCAGATTCCCCTGGAGCTCCTACATTGTACACCTTTAATGCACCTCTGCTACGAGTGTGTGGCCTCTTGACAGCCGCACAACTTGTGCATTTGCGGCACCAATCCTCGACGTCATTCCGACAGTGGAGCCAATAAAACCGCTCTCGGATCTTAGTAAGCGTCTTCTTAACTCCCATGTGACCTCCCGAAGCACCATTGTGATAGAGCTGCAAGACTTCCGGCACCTTAGTTTTAGGCACTACCATTTGCAAATGGCACTGGTTACCGCGAGCGTTTTCCCATTTGCGGCACAGAACTCCATCCTGGATGACCAAGCTTTCCCACTGTGCCCAATAACTCTTGGTGATGGGGCTCATTGCTGCGATATCACTCCATTTGGGCCTAGGCGCATCTGATTTTTTCCATTCAAGAATCGGCTGTACATCCTTGTCATCTTGCTGGGCACTCTGCAGAGCTTCTTTCCATCTGTCGCTCAGATCCGTCTTCAACATTCTCACTAGCGCTACCGGCTTCGCTTCCTGTCTTGCACAGTGTTTGCGTTGGTCGGGGTAAGGCCTACACGTCAGAGCATCTGCGCTACGTTGCTCTTGCCGCCAGACAGGTACATCAGGTGACCCCTTCGGTGGAGAGAGGGTATCAACGTGCCGCTTACGCTTTGGGCAGCTCAAGCGGATATGGCCTCTTTCCCCACAGTTGTAGCACCGAGGTGAAGAAACAACTTCCCTAATACGGTAAGTTCGATCCTCGTGACGCGCTGCTTCCACCTCCAGAGCGTAGGCTAAGGCTTCCTTCAGGGACTTGAAGTGCCCAAGTCTTACCGCTGCTCTAACTTCCAGGTCCCGGATCCCATCCGTAAACGCTTGTACGAGGATCCCGTCAATAAGTGCAGGCGACGACTGGTATGCCTTCCTGACCAGCCTTTCCACCTCTAGAGCCCACTGCTGCAGAGTTTCTCCGGTGCGTTGTGTCCTGTCCTTTAGCTGAGCACGATACACATGTTCGAGGTGCGCGTCTCCGTACCTCGCCTCCAACGCCTCCAGAAGCTTCTCGTAGGTGACGTCTTGCCCGAGCACCTCCAACACCGTCAAGGCCTGATCACGAAGGCCCAAGGTTAGGGCGGTGAATGCCTGTTCTTTGTTCCACCCATTCGTTCGCATAACGGCCTCAAACTGGACCTTGTATGCAGACCACGATGATGAGCCATCAAATGGTGGAACCTTAAACCAACGAGGCGAGGGCGCCAAAGCTGCAGGTGTAACGTCGTAGGACCCGAGCCTACACAATTTCTTCTCCACATCGGCAATACGGGTCTCGAGGTGATCATGTACACGCTTCTCAATAGAGGCGACGCGAGTCTCAAGCTGGTCGTGTACGAGCTTCTCCACGTCGCTGATACGAGCCTCGTGCTGCTGGAGCTCCTCCTTTACCACCTTCAGGTCCTTCCCTACAGCGGCGCTGAGGTCTTTCATCACCACCAGCTGTTCCTCCAAACGGTGGGCCTGCTCCTCCTTGTCGCGCTGTAGCTGTTCCTCCAGGCGGCGCGCATGCTCCTGCATGAACGTCATCAGAGCCGCGATGTCGGGCACCGCCACGGAGTGTGCGCTTGTAGGCTCCACTGCATCCGCGGATTCGCCTGGTCCACCAGACGATGGAGAAGGAACGTCTCCGAAGCGTCTCTGGTCCAGGTCTTGCTGGCGCTGGTTCCTGGTACGCACACCTTCAGTTTCTTCCTTCGGCATAACCGGCATAATTTATCCCTTTCTTCTGACACCAATTTGTTACGAGCTGGGGTTCGTGATAAATTATATACACTATGCCACTTAAACTGAACTTTATTTACTACACAAACACTAAGTATAACACTAGATACACACACTTAATTTTCACTTCACTAGTAAAACACACTATTCACACCACTAGAACAACACTAATAAAACACCACTAAACACTTCCGAATTACTTCCTTCGCTTGATGTTGATCGCTTTCCGTATTCAATTGTTACTGTCCGGTCCGTTCGCTCCCGCTCTATTTATACTGGCCGGATAACATCACTAGGCTTTTCGAGACGACTCACGATATTTCTGGAAACGTGTAAGGTGTTTCTAGAATTGCGTAAATGTTCTATTTACACCTACGCCATCTATTAGAGGATAGATGAAACAGCCTAAAACAACCGATACATCTAATCATGTAGTTCTCCCATTCACTGATAGATGGCGTTATTTTCAATTCGTAACAATATTTACTTATTGCGCTATTGCTGCACTTTGATTAATCTGAAGTAATAACTTAGCAAAAATATCCTATCATGATCGAATCGACTACGGATCTTTTAATATAATATAAATAAATTTCCTATCTCAAAACTCCGGAAGCAAGCAAGAAACGACCAACATAGCAACATCAAACTAGCTAAAGTAACGCGCCCCGATGCCGCCATGATGCCTAACTTACTTATCTGCACCGTGAGGGGGCGATACTGACGTCGCCATCGGTCAGATGTTCCCGGAGTTTTGTAGTTTCTCTGTTAATGTTTGTATGCTACGCTAACATAGACAAACTTGATCTTTGGGTCATATTTCTTTACGTCTAAAAACACTTAGAAATAAATTGTTGTTGATCTGGAATAGTTTATTCTAATAATTATCTAAGGGAAATAATAATATCTAAGGGAAACCCATGCACTAATATTACAGTTATTTTGTTCACACGTTGTGCTTTCTACCTATAATCGCCTTCTACTATCACTGACACATCAGGGACATTTTAAAGGATAATTATGATCTTTCTAACTACAGAAGTACAATAAATGATCAGTTTGCTTAAATAGCTGTTCTCTTAATATCGTAATTAAATAAAAAATAAATGTTCAAAATATTCTGGCATATTCTCAGATCAGATAGCAAAAACAATTTCGCAAGTTTTATATGCATACCCTAAAAAAGATATATAATAAAGAAGAGACGCAGGCACAAATATAAGCCGACATCTCAAATTCGGGTCTCCCTTGTATGACCGAAAGGAATTTGACAAATTTTCACTTCCCAAGAAATTTTTCGCGTAATTTCATTTGCCAAATTATTACTTAGCAAAAAATCTATTCACAAAAAATTGTAACGCATACCTAATGTTTGGGAAATGAACATTTAAACTATAACTTGTTTAGCAACTAAGTAGTACTTTTAACATTTTTTATTAAGTCAAATATTTCATTTGGAATAATAGTTTTTACGCAAAATCAATAATTATCCTAATCTAAATAGTTCAGTTCACCTACTAAAAACAATCTCTTTTTTATATTAATGCAAGTCGTTTCTGGCACTCGCCGGCCGCTACCGAGGCACCGCTCGCTTCGCTCGCTCGGCTCGTGCGTAGGAGGTCACAGTTTTAACCTAACCTAACCTTACCATTTTTTTAATAATTAACCTACTCTAACTACTTCCATAAATAAACTAATATCACCAAACGTTTATTGTCTGAAGATTGTTTGCTGTGATAAATCATTTGATTTAAGACCAAATGCCATAATGACATTATACTTGGTAATATTTTGCCGACAAATAATTTGACCAAATAAAAATATGCGTGCTAAAATCATTTGAAATATTGCAATGGTATAAAAATGGTTGCTAAAATTTGTTTGAGTAATGAAATTTTGTCATAATCTTTTCGGCAAAACGGCAGGATCCCCTCAAATTCACATACATTACACCAAATTCGGTTTAAAACCTTTCTTAAGTGACGTTTTTACATAAATTTGGAAATAGATTTTGTATACGTTTTAAATAAATACAGTAATCCAACATATTTCTAAATAACATTAAAGGCAACACGCAAAAGAGCCATTAAGTAATTAAATATATTTTCGTAAGTAATGTAATTTTATGTTGTGAGTTATATGGTTATAAATAGGAACGTTATTAATCTGTCATCAATCATGTACTACTATGCTTGTTGAAGCTAGTAAGTAATTATTTGAATACACCTTATAAATAAAATATATATACCATCTATCAAATAAATGTAGATACGACTTTATATGCCCTTATTTGCAGGTGTTGATAGATCAAACTTCATAACATTACTTCACGCCTTTTATCCCCGATGGGGTACGCAAAGGTGTATTACACACCCTCTTTTCGCCAGTTATGTTTCGGTCCTAATGTAATAGGGGGCGAGCCTATTGCCATCTACCGGGCACATTATTAAGCTAGCGATAATTAACATTTTTAATACACACATAACTTCGAAAAGTCTGAGATGTGTGCCCGGGGTACCTGGGTATCGAACCCGAGACCATGGTCTCGGCAGTCCGTTACGTACATCACAGAGCTATCGCCGCTTACCACAGAGCTATCGCCGCTTTCAGATCAAACATATTTATATAAATTATAAATTGTTTTATTGGGACGTTTCTTACCGAATGTTACACATTATAATAAAACTACGGTTTATGAATTGTTTAAGTACGGGTACTTTGAGATAACTTCTAAATTCAAGACAAAGACAAATGTCAGCACAGTCTGTATCACGATTCATGTAAAGAAATCGAAACGTCGAATACGAATAAAAATAATAGTAAAAACCATAGTTCAATAGACAAGAATTAAAATGAACATCTCTTTTTATCACTAACTTTAAATGGAAGTAACGTTTACCTTTTGGCGTCGGGACGTGACGACCCCACCGCCCACTGGGGGAGTTACTCTGACGAGTAGATACTAGTCATAGTATATCCCCCAGCGCAAGCAGTCAACCGAAAGATGGCGGTCAAACCATCCGAACCCGGCGGAAGTAAATCCCAAGATGCTAGATGGGCAGCAGCGTCCAGCACTAAAAACTTCCGCCACTGCGATCGGCAATACGCCTGCCAAGCGTGGCGATTATAGCGATATATAGATATATCGGGCTACCTTCACCAACGACAATTAGCCCTGGCAACACTGAACACGCGCACACTGCGTTCAAAACCCACACCACTTCAAAACCCATTACACCGCGGTCATGGGAGATTTTAACGCGAAACTGGGCAAACGCGACGGTGATGAGCTGAGAGTGGGGTAATTTGGTTATGGGCTTCGGAATTCCCGGGGTCACTTGCTGGCTAGCTTTATGGAGAAGGAAGGCCTCTATATGATGAATTCCTTCTTCAAGAAGCGAGAATGCCGCAAGTGGACCTGGGTAAGTCCAGACGGTGCCACCAAAAATGAGATCAACTTTATCATGTCGACGAAGAGGCAGATATTCAATGATGTCTCCGTGATCAATTCGCTTAAAGTAGGTAGCGATCACCGAATGGTAAGAGGCACATTGAATATCTGTACAAGCCTCGAACGGTCGAGGTTGATAAAGTCCACGCTCCGACCGGCACCGATTCATATCCAAAACCCCGAGAGCTTTCAGCTCGAACTCAAGAACCGTTTCGAATGCCTGGGCGAATGCGTAGATGTGGACGAGTACAGTAACGGGTTCGTGCATGCTGTCCATACAACAGGGGCTAAATTCTTTAAGCCCCAGAAAAGCAAGAGAACCAGCAAGATCTCGGGTCCGACCCTCGAGCTGTTAGAGGAAAGGCGCAAGATGGTTCTGCTATCCTCCGACGACATGCCGAAATATTGGCACCTCAACAGACAGATCTCTAAGTCTCTGACTCGCGATCTCCGCCAATACAACACAAAATGTGTTCGTGAGGCGATCGAGCAGAATAAGGGATCCAAAGTGTTCCAGAGGGATCTGTCTGTTGGGCAGAGTCAGCTGACAAAGCTGAAGACGGAAGATGGCAGGATCGTTTCGTCCAAGCCTGAGCTCTTGGAGGAGATCGAAAGGTTCTATGGACAGCTATACTCGACAACGCAACAACCCGCAAGTACTCCAGCTTCAGATCCTAGAGCTGGATTGACCCGACACTATAACGAAGGTATCCCGGATGTCAGCATGCACAAGATTAGTGTGGCTCTCAAACAGCTCAAAAACAACAAGGCGCCGGGTGATGACGGAATTACGAGCGAGCTCCTTATGGCTGGCGGTGCACCCGCTAGAGAAGCCCTTCGGAAGCTATTTAATTCCGTCATTCTCGAGGGTAAAACGCCACAGGCGTGGCACAGAGGTGTGGTGGTGCTCTTCTTTAAGAAAGGGGATAAAACCCTCTTAAAGAACTACAGACCCATCACACTTCTGAGCCACGTCTACAAGCTGTTTTCGAGGGTCATCACGAATCGTCTCGAGAGCAAGCTAGACGACTTCCAGCCCCCCGAACAAGCCGGTTTCCGTAAAGGCTTTAGTACCATAGACCACATACATACGCTACGGCAGGTCATACAGAAGTCCGAGGAGTATAACCAGCCCCTATGCTTGGCGTTTGTGGACTATGAGAAAGCCTTCGATTCGATCGAAACCTGGGTGGTGCTACAGTCTCTCCAACGGTGCCGGATTGACTACCGATATATCGAAGTGCTGAAGTGTTTGTATGAAAATGCCACTATGTCAGTCCGCCTCCAGGACCAGAGTTCGAAACCTATTCAACTCCAGCGAGGAGTGAGACAGGGGGATGTCATATCCCCGAAACTGTTTACCACTGCGCTGGAGAATGTTTTCAAGCTTCTGGACTGGAATGGACTCGGCATCAACATCAACGGCGAGTACATCACTCACCGTCGATTCGCAGACGATATCGTAGTCATGGCTGAGACCATGGAAGACCTAGGCACAACGCTCGATGGCCTCTGTAGAGTCTCCCAACAAGTAGGTCTTAAGATGAACATGGACAAGACGAAAATCATGTCGAACGTCCATGTTGTACCTGCTCCTATTCAGGTTGGGAACTCTACGCTCGAAGTCGTCGACAAGTATATCTACCTGGGACAAGTAGTCCAATTAGGTAGGTCCAACTTCGACAAGAAGGGCAATCGTCGAATCCAACTCGGTTAGGCAGCGTTCGGGAAGCTACGACATATCTTCTCGTCCGATATCCCGCAGTGTCTCAAGACGAAAGTCTTTGACCAGTGTGTGTTGCCAGTGATGACTTACGGATCAGAGACGTGGTCGCTCACTATGTTCCTTATCAGAAGGCTCAAGGTCACTCAGAGGGCGATGGAGAGAGCTATGCTTGGAGTTTCCCTGCGAGATCGAATCAGAAATGAGGAGATCCGCAGTAGAACCAAAGTCGCCGACATAGCTCTCCGGATAGCCAAGCTGAAGTGGCAGTGGGCAGGGCACATAGCTCGAAGAACCGATGGCCGTTGGAGCAGAAAGGTTCTGGAGTGGTGGCCACGTACCGGACGACGCAGCAGAGGTAGGCCCCCCGCAAGGTGGACCGACGACTCGTCAAGATCGCGGGAGGCGGTTGGATGCGGGCGGCTTAAGACCGGTCTGTGTGGAGAACCTTGGGGGAGGCCTATGTCCAGCTTTGGACGTCGTTTGGCTGATATGATAGAACGTTTACCACTCCTATCAAACCCTTCAAGTATTTATTTTGAAATGATAAGTTTTAAAGGACGTAATTTTATGAATTGAAGATATGAAGCCGGTCCAATAGTTAACATATCCATCTTCCATTCATAATAATCCGTCCAACCAATTTGGTAGTGGATCATACACATGTCTACACGCTTTTAAAACATTGTTAATGGTATGTAGTACTCAATTTCAACGTCCAAACAAGGCACTCAATCTTTTTCTTAGACATAATATACTTAGGCATACATTTAATTTACCTATTTCATTGCAGAAGTTTTATCTCTCTATCCACCAAGCATCTATAAAACTAAAGGATCATCTAATAATGGACAGAGCTTTTACATCATCCAATTCAAACCAGACGTTATGAATGTCATGATACGTCCAAACTGTGACTAATGGCTTTACGTCATTCGCTGCAACGACATTTTGCATAATAGCCTACCAAGTTCTTACCGTAGATTTTTCAAAGTTTAAATATTATACATGATTAGTTTAGTGCTTGTTTAAAAAAGAATATTAGCAGTATGAATTAACAAAGGTAGAAGTACTTTTCAAGATTTCTTGTCAGTCTTCTAGGTAAACTTTCTTTTGCTTTCTCACATAGCCTTAATACTTAACCAAATTATAGGAGTAACAGCTTAAACGGCCATTCGCCCCACTTCCCCAAACATCCAATCCCAAAACATCGTTCGCAACATTTCCATAATGTGCCCAAACTTGTCATTACAGCCGCCGGTGCCAAATCACAGCATAACACAATTACGAAAAGGAAACACCAAATAAAATTGTAAAAATAAATAGATTGTAGGAATTAATTGTACGTTTGCCGGCAATATGGCCGTCGTTAAAAGTGTCACCGAGCGGAGCCGAGTCATTCCAGTTTGTATCGGTCGCGCCAGCCTCTACATTTTCATCGTTCAACTCTTGTGCAAATGAAAATTATGCTTTTTGTGGCGTACACGGGTTTGGGAAGTAAGTAAGTTTGGTTTATTGGTAAGTTAGCCTTATTTTATATTATACTAGACTAGACTGCGGCTACGGCTAAGCCCATGTCAGTCAGTCATTAACGTAAGAATAATATATATTATATTGATGATTGATAGAGTAGATTTAGATCCGACTCCTTTTGTCGCTATAGCCTATGAGGTTATTCTGATTTTTAAACTGCAGTACAATCCAACAGTCTCACGCCTGTATCCCCGAAGGGGTAGGCAGAGGTGGGAATATTACACCCACATTTCGCCATAACTTTTTAAGTTCCACGTAATAGGGGGCGAGCCTATTGCCGTTACCGGGCACATCACCAGACTCCGGGCTGTTACTGAGTATTTGGAAAAACCCAGTAACACTTTTACCCGACCCGGGAATCGAACCCGGGACGTCCGATCAGCAGTCGCATACGCTATCCACTGGACCACGGAGGCAGTCCAAACCAACACACATTCACATTTATAATTTTAGTGTGAATATGGAAGTATGTTACAAGTTAAAACAATAGTTTTAGCTTTAAACATAATGTAACATGTTGGTCAATAAAGGCAACTGGACAGCATCCACTGCACAATAGATAGCGCGCAGGTAGCTGAGGAAACATTGTGGCAAGTTCGTCCAATATTTTTCGAGACCTACCTATATAAATGGTTCATTATGGTTCTGTAACCGGGCAGCTTACTTTCAGAAAGCGATCGAAGAATAACGGAGCAAGAAGAAAATTGTACGCCTTTGTGTCTTTTTTTAAATGATAAAGGAAATTTACCAAATCCTGAGACAATGTTTTACCCTAATGACAGAAAATGTTATCGTTGATTGAATCAGGCGTTACTTGGCGGAACTCCATTGTAACCTAATGGAAGGAAAGAGGAACCCACCACGCACCCTCGGATTGACCACCCCAACTATTGCAATAGAAAAAGGTTGACAATACCGAACTCCTCTAAAAGGATAAGGGATATAGGAATGGTATGGGTTCCAGGAAGATACCTGACTTGCAGTATCCCGCTGTATGCGCCGACTATTCCTCGACACGAGTTTCGCCTCTGCACGAGGCATCCTCAGGAGCGATGGGCAACGACTGAGCGCTTTCCTACCGTAAGCGTGTCTTATAAACGATTGTACTTTTACTTACTTGATTGTACTCCGCCGGTCGACTGATGTACGTCATTATGACGGTATGCGAATATATTTAGCAATGGGGACCCGTTAAAGTTGGTTTGATCGTTCAGTAATGTATTCTTGTCCCGCTTTAAAATTCCTAATTGTTCCAATACGCACATTCTGATACCCTTTTGACAAGTGTGTATGACGTCAAATAAATGTCCGCTATTTAGACTATGGCCCGTTTGAAGTAAATGTTCGGCAAAATGAGACTTTTCTGGCTGGTTGTTTCTAAACGCCGCTAAATGTTCTTTGTATCTCAGCGCAAAACTTCAACCCATCTGTCCTATGTACTTATTTTGACATTGATCGCATGTTAAGCAGTAAATACCGGACTTTTTGTTCTTGCATACTTTATCTTTACCATTGCAAAGAAATTTTAACGTTTTGTAAGGTTTATAGGCTGATCTGATACCGTTTCTCCTCAGTATACGCGCCATACGGTCAGTTATACTTCCAAAATAAGTAGGAACAGCAGTATTATATATAGGTTCTTTTATGGAAGGATATAAAAGCGTCTTGGCTATTCTAATTTGTTTTCCTCGAATCATCTTGTCAATTAGGCGTTTACTATACCCGTTGGATTGAGCTACGTATATGATAAATAATATTTAATTCTTTGTTATATGATTCTATATTGAGTGTTACATTTAATAATCTATGTATCATACTGTGGAATGCTGCCATTTTGTGTTGTGATGGATGACAGGACGATGCTGGTATTGTAATATCTGTATATGTCGGTTTACGATAAATTTCAAATGAGTGAGAGAGTCATAATTACGTACATCAGTCGACCGGCGGAGGGAATTAGAAAGTACAATCGTTTATAAGACACGCTCACGGTAGGAAAGCGCTCAGTCGTTGCCCATCGCTCCTGAGGATGCCTCGTGCAGAGGCGAAACACGTGTCGAGGAATAGTCGGCGCATACAGCGGGATACTGCAAGTCAGGTATCTTCCTGGAACCCATACCATTCCTATATCCCTTATCCTTTTAGAGGAGTTCGGTATTGTCAACCTTTTTCTATTGCAATAGTTGGGGTGGTCAATCCGAGGGTGCGTGGTGGGTTCCTCTTTCCTTCCATTAGGTGAAAATGGTATCGTTATGGATACCGTAAGGGAAACGCCACCTGCTGTTATTTGCAATGAATCATAGCTAATTCAAAGAGCAAAATTAGCTGAATGGTCTATTCAGTAAAAGAACCATTTTATATTTATAATTTACGTACTTTAATATCCTCTGCAACTATATCATTTTCCCAGACGCAACCAACATGCATAAAATCATTTATAATCACTTACATGCGGAAAGCTTGCTGTCAACAACAAAAGTACCTAACGAATGAAACACCGAGAAAGGCTATCATTACGAGACTGCATTCAAAGCTTTTTTAATTTCCTGCCTCATTTGGATCTGAAACAATGTCTACTAGTTTGCTAAAGCTGATGATGAAAAGGAATAACGCGCCATTCATTTTAGCATGAAAATAAAGACCGCTTCAAACCTTCACAAAATTAACTCTGCTGTAGAAAGAGACAAAACCAGTAATAAAGCAAGCTGTCCATTTCTTATCTATGATCTCCAGAATTTTAAACAGAGAAAACCTACCAAAAAATCGTTTATGTCTATTCTCAGACCTACCAATATTATACACCAAAAATTTCATATAAAGCGTTCAAATCGTTTTGGTACAGTTATAACAAGCACTGTGTCACGACATTTTGAGTATATGTATGTACAATCAAACAAGTCGGCGCTGGACCAGTTTGAAAAAAAATCCCTTGGCTCGCTCATAGAGTCGAGGTACACTAGAAATTAGTTTTGTATGCGAGTGTCAAGGTGTGTATAAAGTAGCACTGGAAGCGACGCTGAGCGATTCTCGCGATGCTGAGCGATTTTCGCCCTTATGATGGTTTAGCGGGAAGTTGTTTAACTGTACACTGCACATTACATTGTAAATTTACCGGTTCTTTCCAATCCCGATGAATTTCAGGAAATCGTTTCTTACTTCACTACTACGGACAACTACTGCCCAAGGAGCAGACATAACAAATTTCAGCATCTTGCATCAAAATTTTTGACATTGCCCTATCTCTCATTCATTCACTAATGCAAGGATTTAATATATACGGATGGTGACGATAATTATAAATAGCAAAGCACTGCCACTCAGGCACGCTTTCACAGCTAAACCTTTCATTGGGGTTGACAGTATTTCAGATGAAGCCGAGGATTTAACAAGCTCTATACAATCCGGTTTATTCAAACTTGGTTGGATTGATCAACACTCACATCGGCAGCCGATATGCAGGTGACAAACAAGTTTGAACGGTATTGGCGCCCAGCATGGGGTCGGTATGTTTATCTTTCATTTAAATGAACCGAGCAAATGTAGTAAAGCAGACTACATATTCTTGGTTCAGTTATACTTCATACTATAGTTAACATCAGAACTAATGCCCATATAAACGATAGAGAGGAAGAAGATAAAGTTTTGCGTAAAGAATTTCATGACACGATAAGAAACTATTCATAATGTTTCTTTTCTATCATCTCGCTCTGTACTTAATACTTTTTAGTTCTGTACTTAATCATTTATCATAGAGAATGCTAATCACCACGTGTTTAGTCCATGTATGCATGGTGTAGATGACGTTTTTTTCGATTCTTTGATGCGCTGCCACAATCGCCATACAAGGCACAGGAGCACAGTGAGTGCAGTCCTCGGGAGTGTTAATGCACACATCGATACCTACACGCGTATTCTGAAAAAGCATAAAAATCTGTGTGGTGACTGTTAAAAAAACAGCACTTCTTCATTTCATTCCGCGGGTGTTATAACAGGCAACTAACGACAATAACGAAGCACATGACATGTATCAAGCGACGTCCAGCCTAGTATATGCAATGATATTATAATTTCTTTTTTTTTATCGACATATTATGTACTACTGTGTGTATATTTTCGGAGAAGGCTGTCTCCCGTAACACAGTTTTAACTAGCATGGGAGGCAGAGTTATTGTAAATCTGTGTATCATATCTTATGTCAATAAAAGTTTTTGTTATTATTATTATTATTATAAAAAGGTAGATACGTTACCTACGTAGAAATCAATCCATAAAAACGGTACCGGTAACGGTAACGGTACTAACGCACTCATCGATAACTCCATATTTTATTTTATTTTCGGTTGACAAGATGTGTCAGTTTCATTATGACGCCGGCTTATGTTTAGTGTCCTGCTTTTGGTACGCCTATAACATACTACTTCTTTATACCTTGGAACATCATTGAGTATATGTGATTAATTCCTATTGACTCGCAGGGCTACCGTGAAACAAATTGCGAAAGGCTTATGCAGTAGTGGACTGAGAATAGCTGTAACCAAGAATATATTGTAGGGAGAGTTCAAAAAGAAAGTTTTCAATTCAACTTACATCGACATACCGTTATCTCAGTTGCATCTACCCACTTTCACCTTAACCAGATCTCTCTCTCTCTCGCTTCCTAGCTATATATCCCACATGGTAGTGGGGTCAGCTAAGCACATATGCCAGAATATGAGCTTTTCCACAGAGCGATCACTGTATATCAGTCTGTTGGTATCTCCTCTAGACTCCCGTCAAGTAAAAACACATAATCTTTAAAGTAAAACACACCCAAATAAGCAAACAGAAACACATGTAAGGATCAATATAAAGCTCACTGTCTCAATAGTGATTGTAGTACAACAATGTACAACATTAACGAATAAGGCTCCCATCGCTCCCATTTCATTTGTTCGCCGGCACATTTGCCTCTCGCAATGCTCGTACGCTTTCTGCCACTAGAGGGCGCTGGCTGCTGCCGGGACGCGGCGAAGTGCCCATGTAACGAGAGTGTGAACGAACGTTGCGGTAATAGTTCCGGTTTTTGGGAAACGCATTCATGTTATGGTGTATAGAATGGACTCTAAGGTTAAAGGGTACTAGGGCGTGTTTTTCATATTGAAGTTACATATTATATTTTTTTATATTATAGACACTGTAGAATTAAAGGATTTTTATTAATGAACTGCGTTCACATGATTTACCCTCTATGTGTCCAATCGATTCGGATGAATCAGATGATTAACCACGTAACATGAAATCTGAAAATGCACTTACAAGATATACTTAACATAAAATATATGAATCCGAAAGGCTACCTAGCCTTTCGGATTCATATATTTTATTCGGATTCGTTTATTTTGCTAATGCATCATAATGGCCAAAAAAATTCTAAAACATTATTTACGTGACGGACTTGTATTGCTAACTATTTAAGAATACGGAAGATATACTAGTAGATACGGGTACAAGTGGTGAAAGTATTAATTGCTATAACGTAGAACAGCATAAAATAGCAAACAATTTTGCTGGCGAGTTACAGGACATGTTAAAAAAAGTCTATGCACAAATTATTAAAATGCTAACATAAATTATACAAGCACCTGTTAAGTTTATCTTTAAAAAATACAGCGTAAAGAAATGCATTGTTCCGTTAGATCAATAACACTCATAGCAACCCGTACCATCCCGGAAAATAAACAAAAAAAATCTCTTGCAGTATATTTTTGTGATAATGTATTAGCCACATCTCACATTTTTGATTTAGTGCCTTGCGAGCGAGTGCTTGCGAAATTTGTCGCGGCCATTCCTCAGACGAGTGAATTGGACCCATGAGAACATCATATAAATGTTGTTTTTGCACCAACACAAGGAGCTCTTGAAATATTTAAGGATTCCCGCTGCCTTGCCTGCAGTCTTATTTTGTCTTATTTTTCTTGTGGATATTCCAATAGGATACACTTTATTTCAAGACTGCACGAAGAAGTTTAAGTGGTTTCCAGCCCGTTTAGAATTGCGCCTGTGAATTGCGTGATTTGCAGAATGATGAATATATTTAAAAAGAGCTTAAAACTAGTATACTATAGGTTATTGATATCGCATCGTTAGTACTTTTCATTATTTGAGGTAACGTGACTTCGGGGATACGTTTTTCGTGGTAACGTGCATTCGTTATCAAGTGACGCGATTTGGTGAATTCGAGATTTAGTTATTCGAGATCGCGTGACGTGTACGATCAAACAAGTTGGCGCTAGACCAGTTCGAAACAAATCCCTAGGCTTGCTCATAGAGTCGATACACACTAGAAACTGGTTTTATACACGAGTGTAAATGTGCGTGTACTGGAAGTGACGATTTCTTGCTGAGCGATTCTCGCCCTTATGGTGGTCTAGCGGGAAATTGTTCGACTGTACATTCGTTGTCAGGTGCTCCGTGGTAGTGAGTTTACGTCGACGTGGTATACGTTGTTACATTTTCGCACCCCTTTAGTTCCTAACTAGGTACATGTTTTTGGGGGCTGGCGCGTGCTTGTTTTTTGTTCGTTACTTATTTATTTGCTTATGAATATTAATTAAGATGGTACATACGACTTGTGCTGTGAGACATTGCAATTCTTTATGCTTCATTTAAAGATTTAAAAAATAAGCATTTAAAAAATCTGCGATTTCATCAATTTACTTACACAAAAAATTAAAATTTCATTAATTTTAATTATTTATATTATTTTGAAACGTATGTGTATATACCTGTATCCACTTAAAATAATGTGCACGTACCCACTAATCTACTAACTTTTTACAATATCTCATGTCTGGCCAAATCTAATACTAATATATAAAACTGAATAGTTTGTTTGTTTGTTAGAAAGCGCTATTCTCAGTAACTTCTGGTTCGATTTGAAAAAATCTTTCAGTGTTAGATAGCACATTTATCGGGGAAGGCTATAGGTTACATAACATCACGCTATGAGCGACGGCAGCGGAGCAGTAGCCTTATATAACGCGGGTGTAACCGCGGGCATCCTCTTGTCACAGAATAAAGTAGTAATTACTGTACGTAAACAACATGGCAGACGTAAGAAAATAAGCGTTGTAAGGTAATATTCGATTCAAGCGTGTTTTTAATTTCATGCAATAAGTACCTAACCTAGTACCTTCGTATAAGGTAAGTGTACCTATCAAATATTAATATGTATCTTGGTAACGGCGCGTCCTAGCTAAAAAATAACCATATTTTTGGCCCCCTTTTACAAACCCCACACATGTTCTCAGTAATCTTATAGCCCGGTCACCCATCCATAAAATGACCTTGATGTCTATTGCTTTACCTTAACGTAGTTTGCTTGAAAATAGATCTTCAAAATACTTCATAATCGATAACATAGGCTCTGCAAGCTGATCCCATGGTTGCCCATCCATTAAACGACCGCTATATCAATCGCTTTATTTTAACTAGGTTTGTACGATAACCACCTAGTATATCTGAAAAAATGCTTCATATCCTTAACCGCCTCCTACGATACTTGCGGTATGAAATAGGTGCTGACTGACACTTTGTATGCAAAGCTGTCACCGCAAGTGCAAACTAAATGCAAACTGTTTTATAATAATTATTCATAGTTAATTATTCATATAATAAATGATTTACACTATAATATTCATGTAGCGTAGCAATTGTTATATTTTTCTAAAATAAATAGACGGTGTTTGAATAAGTAGGTATTGTTTAAATGTGGCAGCCCTAGCCTCCTTACCCTTGTCTAGACGTTGTCGGCTTTTTCTTCGAGATCAAAGGCGTCAAACTACTGTATGTCTTTATATACTGTGGTACTACATTGGATCGTGGGATCGATTTTAACCCAAAACTATTTTTTATGAGCATCATGATTCATTCTAAAGCTGCAATCTGGATATCTATAATGTGAATGTATTTCGAAATATGAAAGAATGTTTTTTTTACCCGTCTGCGCGACGCAAAGGAGGGTAATGTGTTTATCAGTCTATGTAATAATAATAATAATAATATCATTTATTGCGTCAAACATGGTAGGTATTACATAGGTGTTACAGTAGATTTGTTTCACATATTTGGCTGTTATACAGCGTGCAACATCAACATTGAGACAGTAAACTATAAATCATAAAATATAAATTAACAATACAAATTAACAATGTCTATGCCTTATTCGTTCAATATTATAAAATTTACATGGATTTTTATTTAAAAATTCTTCAATAGAATAATAACATTCCCGCAACAACCACTTTCGTAATGCGCTACAGAAATTATTGTATGGCAACACAGTTATCGATTTCGGCAGTGAGTTATAAATTAATGGGGCCATATAGACGCAACTTTTCCTGAACATTTCTGATTTGGGGGCGGGTGTTTTGTAGTCCAGATGCGTTAGTTTTCTTCTATTTTTACTATCAACTTGTTCAAATAAATTGTTATTAGACCGTAGAACCTTTGAAATTTCATAAATATATATGCAGGGAACAGTAAGTAAGTTTTGAGACTTAAATACAGGTCTGCAGGAGTCACACCAATTCATGCCGAACATTGCACGAATGCATTTTTTTGTGCAAGAAAGATTCTCGAGATGTCGGTTGAATTTCCCCAGACTATTATACCATACCGTATGATTGAGCATATGTAAGCATGGTACGCGATTAAGCATGTATGCCTGAACATGATATTTTTTATCTTTTTTAAGGCAAATACGAAGCTATTCATTTTGCTACAGATTATCTCAATGTGGTTTTTCCATGAGAGATGTTCATCTATAGTTACACCCAGAAATTTAGTGTTGTATACCTGCTTAATAATGTTGTTATTAAAGTTCATATTTACATTTAATGGCTTACATTGCCAGGGTCTGAAGTGTAAGGTATTAGTTTTGGTTAAATTGATTTTTAATTTATTGGTATCTAGCCATTTGGTTATCTCATTTAACGCATCCTTTAATTCTATATTTATATTCTGTTTTTTATTAAACTCTATGATAATAGTAGTGTCATCTGCGAATAAGACACATTGATGCTTAATCAACTGAGGCAGGTCATTTACATAAATTAGAAATAGTAACGGACCCAAAATGCTGCCTTGTGGCACCCCACAATAGTTAATTAGTGGTTCCGAATCAAAATCTTCCAAAGTGTTGCTTAGTTGATTAATTTTTACTATTCTAGTAATCTGTTTCCTTTCGGTCAGATACGACTGGAACCATTCTTTAGCTGGACCTCGAATACCATACCGCTCCAATTTATTTAGGAGTCTATCGTGATTAACTAAATCAAAAGCCTTACTTAGGTCTAAGAATAGAGCACAGGAATATTTATTATTATTCATATTTGTCACTATTGCCTTTACTAATGTGAAAATCGCTAATGAGGTTGATCTATTTTGACGGAAGCCATATTGTTGATCAGCTAAAATTTTGAACTTTTCTAAAAAATTTATTACTCGCTTGTACATTACCTTTTCAAATATTTTTGACAATATTGGTATTAACGCTATTGGTCTATAATTACTCATGTCTGTTTTTGTTCCTTTTTTATGTAATGGTTTTATCAGAGAGAGCTTCAATCTCTCAGGGAAACACCCTTGAATGAAAGAAAGGTTAATTATGTGAGCTACAGGCGGTGAAATATATAGAGATATTCTTTTAATTAGATCAGTGCCAATATTATCATAACCACTTGATTTAGTGTTTTTTAACGATTTTATAATATTATAGACTTCTGCAGCACACGTAGGTTCTAAAAATAAACTATTTTCATAATTTTTTATTATATTGTCAGAGTGATTATTATATACATTATTTTTATTATTATTCATTATGTCATTAAATTGAGTATTATTAGAAATGTCAACGAAATATTTATTAAATTTATTACAAATGTCAGGTCCAGATGTCAGTGATACAGAATTGTCCAAAATACTCGTTATGAATTCTTTCGGTGCCGTGCTACCCATGGTGTGCTTTACAATATCCCACGTGGCTTTAACTTTATTTTGTGAGTAGGCTATTAGTCTTTGGTTACACAATGCTTGAAGCCCGCACATACATTTTTTCAACAATTTTGAGTATATTAGGTATTTATTTTTATTCTCACAATTTTTATTTGCGTAATATTTATATCTCAGCTTTCTCTTAGTTTTACTGCTATTTTTAATTCCTTTCGTTATCCATTTAGATTTTTTAGAATTATGTAATATTTTTTTCAGTCTGATATAAGGGAAACACAATTTGTAAAAGAGTGTCAATGTGTCATGAAAATTATCGAAAGCTTTATTAGTATCCGATATATCGAATATTTCATTGAAACTTAGACAGCTAATATACTCGACAAATTTGTAGACATACTCTTTGCTCAAATTATTTACAGTCGTGAAATAGTAGTTTTTTCCCCGTAATATTGGATGTTTGATTGTAATTATTTGTGCTGTATTGTGATCAGAAAGATAGAAATTATATGTTTTACCCGTGACATTGTTTATGTTACTAATAATATTGTCAATGCACTTATTGAACCTAGTTGGTTCGTGTATGTGGTATTGCATTCCGTAATTGAGAAGAAGTTCTTTAAATGTCGTACTGTTTTTGTCAGAATTTTGTTAATCAATGTTAAAGTCACCACAGACTATAATTCTAGATTTTTTGTTTTGGAGATTTGTTAATGTTTTATTTATTTATTTATGTATGTATGTATGTATGTTTGTTTCTATGTGGCGTTCTAGAGACCAAATGCGTAGGGCGATTTTGATGATTCTTACGTCAATCGATTCGTCTTAACCATGCGAGTGTCACTAAAAAGATACTCTTAGGGAACGCTTTAGGCAAGTCTATAGGAATTCTTACAGAGGCCTCGCAATTTTTATTTGCTAATATTTTGTACATTAGGCAAAACATAAGTTTATTTACCACAAAAAGCGATATACATAATATAAATACCTACTCGAAACAAGCATAGGCTATATGCCCCTTATCATCGTTTACATAAAGTTATTACATAAAGGTATTCGTATATCCAATAAAATACCAATTACATAGTCTTTTAGAATTACCATTTAGTACATTTAAAGCTAAAGTAAAAGACTGCCTTATTAAGAAAGGTTATTATACTATTAATGATTATTTCAGTGACAAGGATAGATGGTCACTTACACTAGACAACTCATGATCTACTACTTATTTAGAATTTATATCGATACTTAGCATTTTTCAGTTTATCATTATATAACATTTCTAGTTCTTTTAAATTATTATTCGTTTATCATAATTAGCTCATTCTACTTACTACATTTACATTTGCATTGTTGTTCCACTAATTTTATTAAAATTTACTGTACTGTAAGATCAAGATAACTCGTTATCATGGTCTGTGAACTAACGGTATTGTAATTTTGTGTATTTATATACCGTCACTTCTGTAACATACATTTCCAACATAGTTCTGAACATGGTCACGAGTTGTATACGTTATAAGTCGTAAGTGGATGCTCCTGTTACACAATATTCGCATTGGAAGTCTAACTAAAACACATAATTTAATAACTACATTAATTGCTTAAGTATTATGTCTGTAACTAATTACTATTTACAAGTAATTTAGTACAATGTGTAACAGTTGCAGCTCCTTACAAAAATGAAAATATGTACCATAATATTGGCGATTTAAACGAGTGGCCTCGAGTTTTATTGCCCGTTCTTTCTCGTGGCTCTACCTATTGCTTTGCGAACGAAGCAGTAAATGTAGAAGCATTAAGTAATTTAATTTTAAGAGTGTGTCTTCCAGTCGTAATGTTGTGGCATGATTTTGGGTTTTCTATGTAAATAATTGTTGTGCCTTTATACTTAGAGCCTAAAACAAAAATACATGCTGTTTAAGATAAAAATATACAGCAGGGTAAACATTTATTTATGATTGTATGCAATATAAGTAGGTATCTAATATTGCACGTAGTTAGAATTATTATATAATGATATCAATCAAACAGTATTACGCTACCTGTTGTTGTTAAACATTGGAGTTTCATAGGTATAGGTATTCTTTTCCTTTAGTCTTCCTTTCTTCATAGTATGCAACACTTCAATTGTACCCACTAACAGTTGTATTACGTAATGTTTTGATAACGAGACACCCATGCTTGGGAAGCGCGGCGCGACGGCCGAATGAAAATTATTATGAAATGAATGTGCATCGTTTGATGTTACGTAACCGGGCGAGCGAGTCGACCCTATGTGCAAGCGAGACGGTAGGACTGCGACGAACTAACCGGTTTACTCAGGCGCGGCGTCTGGTCGCTTCGCGATTGGCAAAAATATGATCGTTGGTACTTTGGTGGACTTGAGGTGTTGTACAGTATAGATATAAGTATTTTTTTGTGTTTGTTTACATTATATCGATAATGCGAAGATATTTTCTCATATATAACGTTAAATTGGTTTTTGATATATTATATGTTTACTTATTTATGTATTTATCTTTCTTTAATTTATATATATGTCTTTATATACCTTTAATAAATCTTATGTAGGTATATTCTATTTAATACATATTATATGAAATGTTGGCAGGCACTGACATAAAATATTAGTATAAGGTTTTCTTTTTGTTATTTTTCTGTTTTGTATGAATTAGGTAGATACTTAATGTACTTATAATGATATCGGTATCGTCACTTGGGGTCACCAAATAAAATCAGGGTTGATTTGAGGTGTAGCCTCAAACCAACAATAAGCCTGAGTGGTGACCTCGTTTTCACAACATGCATTAAACTGTTAATATACTTTTCAATGTGTTTACAACAAGATGTTACCTGTGCCGTATTATAAGGTAAAAAACAATTATGTATGTATTATGATTTATGTTCATGTGTGTTGTGGAAATAAATGCTTTTCTTCTTCTTCTTCTTTTCTAAAATTGACGTTCATAAGCGTCACCTTGTGACCTAGATGAATAAATGATTTTGATTTTGATTGATTTTTGATTTTGAAAGCCATGACAGTAATCAAAATTCACCACAGCGACAACCAGACGCCATATTGTCAAAATGAAAAAAAAAATGTCGATGAACTATGTCATGTGGGGTGTCGTTGAACAGGTATTTTAAAATCATCTTTAGGTTCCTTTTATCATTTTTCATTTGGGAACACACTTGGGAACATTTGATTCGAGTCGTTCTGTTCTGCATTAGAATTCTAAACTACTGGCCTTGTTTCTTTCTTTGTTTTTTTAGTTTTTATTTAAGTTATTTTTCTCACGTATTTTTTTTAATTATTTTTTTTTTTGCTGTCGTAGTCTCTATTCACTTTGAGATCAGTTGACCGCGTGTGATTTGTTCCGGGAACATTTAAGAGATGTTACACGAAGAATCGTCCTGGATGGGAATAAAACCCACGACCATCAGTTTAGCAGCCTATGTCACTGACCACTAGTTCAACAAGCTAGTCAACTAGTTAGACAGCTAGGTTGTGTAAACAGCTGTTGTTTTATGTAAGAAGTAGAGCGTGACTGGGATCGTCCGTGACCGCTGTAACTGATACTTGCGTACTGCGTATTGTGTCTGTGATATTGTATATTCTCATTAACGTACTTGTTATAACATAAACATAACATAACTTCACGCCTTTTATCCCTGAAGGGGTAGCCAGAGGTGTATTACACACCTACATTTCGCCAGCTATGTTTAGGTCCCAATGTTAGAGGTGGCGATATTATTTCCATCTACCGGGAACATTATTAAACAAGCGATAATTAATATTTTTAATACTCACATAACTTCGAAAAGTCAGCGGTGTGTGCCCGGGGTATCTGGGGATCGAACCCGAGACCATGGTCTCGGCAGTCCGTTACGTCCAACCACTGGGCTATCGCCGCACACTCTTACTATTTAACATGCAATCTTCAGGGTAAGACGAAAATGGAACAAGAGTTTAAAAAAAAGAAAATGTTACTGCATAAATTCTGAGTAATGTAGTGTGTAACTAGTCTAACCTCCTTATACACGTAATGTTAGTCTGTAAGTTTATACAATATAGCTCAAATATTCGAACCATTAACACGCGTTTGATTTCCATCCTTTACATGGCGACCCTGCCAGGATAAAGGATGGAAATCATATAGTGTGTAGCTAGCCTAACCTCCTTATAATGTAATGTTAGTCTGTAAGTTTATGCAATATAGCTCAGTACTTGGAACCATACAACAAGTGTTTTATTCCATCCTTTACAGTAACATGAGTATCTGAAAAACGAATGGTATTAATTATTATAAGGTAATTTTAAGTGAGGCAGCGACATATCTTAATATATAAAATCCTTGCGTTACTGACTGACTGACAGACATGCTACAGCCGAAACTATTAGGCGCAGGAAGCTGAAATTTGGCATGTATGTTCCTTGGGGACCGTAGGGGTGCACTAAGAAGGGATTTTCCGAAATACCCACGGGATCGGCCAAAACGGGTAAATTAAAAAAATGCAGGCGTAGCTGCTGGCGTCCTCTAGTTAGTAGATATACTAGCATACTACCAATAAGGTTTTGGGTTCAACTTCACAACGCGCTCTACTGGCACTTTTTTAAGTTACGTGCATATGAAATTGTTATTTATAGCTCTTGCTCCTTACCTTGCAGCGCATGTCAAGCTGTCTGTCCGGGCTATCGTGCAGATCGTTTACATTACCTAAACGGAGTCAGTACCTTTGAATATACAAATAATTCCTGAGGCCCAATTCCCCTAAATAAATTTGTTCAAAATACAGTTTCGATATAATGCCAGTGTCATACTTACGTCACAAATGGTATTCTCCTAAATTAACTGATATTTGAATGATATTGTAATAGAATATACATTGAAACAAGTGTCAAAATATGTGTCAACGACGAACTGTTTATTTCAAATTATACGATAATTACACATTAGTAGATTACCGATTCAGTGTCAATTCAATATATATACTCATTTTGCTCAAAATATAATTTCAACGTCATATAAAATACGATAAAATACGATACGGTTCCCACCAAGAACTTAGGGTCCCAAGCCAACCTCACCTGCAAGTGGTGCACCTGCCGATCAACAGACGAGGCTCTGGCAAACAAAATATCCCGATAAGCGGCAATAGGCTCGCCACCTATTACGTGGGATCAAAACACTGGCGAAAAGTGGTCGTTTAATATGCCTCTGCCTACCCCTTCGGGGAAACAGGCGTCAGTCTATGTATGTATGTATGTAAAATACGAGAATTTGCCTTCTGGTCAAACCTATGGAACATGGCTATTCTTCTGGGAGGTAGCGGTCACATAGCAGTCGTTCGGTGAAAAACCTAATATTTTTTCAAGTCTGATTAGACTTAACAGAATATTAGGCTATCTCTCTCTTATGCTAGAATGATAATACATACGTACATATACAGACTCACGCTTATTTCCTGAAGGGGTAGACAGAGACTACGGACCTCCAACGACGATGACGATGTTATAGTTAATTTATACCTTAAATGTAAAAAATACCTACACAATATTATACAGAATGTAAGACATCTGAAGATGACTAACAAGTTTATGTTTTATAAAATCTTTGTATCCAGTAGCAATAAAGGAATCAGTCTAAAGAATTTCGTCATTCAATATCACTTTACTGTAAGACTACGTTAAGCCGTAGACTACAAGCAATTTAAGAACATTTCTTTTTAAATTTCGTAAATTCGTCCTCTTGGTAAAGGAGGGTTACCTACGTACATAGTACCAACATGTATAAATAATAAGGTTCTTTGGGGCGAAGAACACACGAGGGACGAATTATTACGGGCCACTTTTTATTTGTATCTGTACCTACTCTCATTTGCGTGGTACTTATTTATTAAAAGTCTATCTAAGTTTGAGTTGAAATTCATGTAAATAAAAGTGTTGTTTTTACTGCTATGAGCTGTTTTTTTATTGCAGCGTGTTTGAATACAAATGTCTGAAAGATTTTTTTAATCATAACATGCAGGCTGCCTTAAAACCCTTTAGCTGCCTCATATAAAATTAATTAAAGGGACTTTTATTTATTTATTTATCTTTGGAAAACCAGCAGCACATAAAAATACATACTTAGTTCCTATAAAACAAACACAGTATGATACAAATGGCCAGTTACAGGTCTTCACGATTAAATAATAGTTTAAAAAACAGTGAACATATTGGCTATTATAACGTTATTGATATGTTGAAAAACACATATTAACTAAGTATTATGTTTTGTGAAAAAATTAAGGCTAAGCATCCGTCTCACGCATTCCACTTTGGAGTTAAATATATCCATATCAATTTCTTTGCATTCATAGTTAAGATTTCTGCTCGCTCGTCACAGAAATGCATTCTGCCGGTAATTGGTAGTTATTACAGGAATATGAATGGGATTGTGGAGTCTAGTAACTTTACCAGGTACATTAAATATGATTTTTGATTATAAAGCAGCGATAGCCTAGTGGAGATACCAACGGACTGCCGTGCAGAGGGTATCGGGTTCGAATCCACGGCGCGCACCAATGACTCTGCGTATTAAATTGTTAATTATCGCTTGCCCCGTGCCTCGCAGAGCACGCCGTCAAGCCGTCGGTCCCAGCTGTCCTGAAGATCTTTAACAGTCGTTACGGGGAGTCAGTACCCTCAAATAAACTGATACTGGTCTAAACCATGGAATATCACTATCCCTTTGGGTTGCGGAGTTCTGTGGAAAAGTTGATATTCTGTCATAAATGGTTAGACCAGTAAGCAGACCTCGGGCTCCAAGGCGTGTATGTCTTGGATGCAACCAGGATAGCGCTAGGGCGATGATGATTATATATGATTTTTGAATGAAATTGTAACGAGATCGTATGTGTCAACGTAAAACGTTATTTTAAATTATACGATAATGACATTAGGTTATCAGAATACCGCTTTTAAATCCATTAAAAATATAATATCAATGTCATATAAAAATAGCAGAATTGGCCCCAGTCAACCGTACCATTTGATATGTTTAAAATGTAAGTCACATCGGCTATGTTGCGGCGTGTAACCAGAGGAAGGATGTGAAACCTAGCGCACAATTTCAGTCCTTAACTTAATGGAATAGTCCCTCTGTGACCACGACGGTTGCAACCAGTCGGAAAACCACAGGTGTATACATTAAATTTGTTAATTTAAGCGATTACGACTCGTTTAATAATTTTGTTTGATGTATGCAAATCGCAAAAATTTAATATCGATTATGATTTGGCTGTAAAATTCGTAAACTAATGTACTACATAACTGCCTAATGAGTGACATGCGTCGATACCCTTGCGCCAATACATCTTCCAAGCACAGCTGGATCGGCTGGCGCTGCTGCTGCATCAGCGGAGACCCTCAAACGGCGCAAATACGGAAACCTATCTGGTAATTACGATTTTGAGCCGTTTGGGGTCGAAACGCTGGAGCCATGGGGGCCTAGTGCACGCGCTCTGTACAAAGAAATCGGCTAAAGGCTGATCAACGCTTCCCGTGACCAGAGGGGTGGTTTATATTTTGCAGAGAGAATAAGCATTGCCATACAACGTGGCAATGCTGCCAGCCTTCTGGGCACGCTACCAGCCGACAGCGTTGCGGAGGAATTTTTGACTGGGTTTTTTGCTTTTGCTCTTCTATTTTGATAATATTATTTATTTAGTTTTACTGGTTTAGTTAAGGATAGTTTATAAGTAGATTCATTATGTTGTATATCTTATACTAATCTTATACTAATATATAAAGCTGAAGAGTTTGTTTGTTTGTTTGGTTGAACGCGCTAATCTCAGGAACTACTGGTCCGATTTGAAAAATTCTTTCAGTGTTAGGTAGCCCATTTATCGAGGAAGGCTAAAGGCTATATAACATCACGCTATGAGCGACGGGAGCAGAGCAGTGGCCTTAAATAACGCGGGTGTAACCGCGGGCATCGTCTAGTCTATACTAATATAATAAAGCGGAAGAGTTTGTTTGTTTGTTTGTTTGTTTGTTTGAACGCGCTAATCTCAGGAACTACCGGTCGGACCTGAAAAATTCTTTTTGTATACTATAGCCCAGTTATTCCGGCAGGCTATAGGCTATATAACATAACGCTTCGACCCTTTGGGGCCGGGCAAAAGGCTAAAAAGGCTAAAAGATAATGTCGGTTTATCTCAGGAACTAGCAGTCGGATTTTAAAAATTGTTATTGCCTATGATAGCCCAATTATGCCAAAAGGCTATAGGCTATATAAAATTACCCCACAACTTTTAGAGGCCAGACAAAAATAATAAAATGGTCAAACGAGAAGAGGGAGGGTTTGGTCAAGGGATACAATCTATATGAGTATCGTTTTCGAGATTTTCGGGACGCTGATTAATTAAATGAAATTTATTTAGTGATCCAAGATGGCGGACGGGAAATCAAAGATGGCGGATGAGAAAATTTAAAAAATCAATATGGGTATCGTCTTCGATATTTTAAGGGGTGGGGAATCGCAATACAACATCTATTTCGTGATCAAAAATGGCGGATGGGATATCAAAGATGGCGGATGGGAAAATTTAAAAAAATCAATATGGATATCGTCTCCGATGTTTAAAGGAATGGGTAATCCAAATACAACATCTATTTTGTGATTCAAGATGGTGGATGGGAAATCAAACATGGCGGATGGGAAAAATTAAAAAAATCAATATGGGTATCGTCTCTGTTGATTTAAGGGATGGTGAATCCAAATACAACATCTATTTCGTGATCAAAGATGGCGGATGGGAAATCAAAGATGGCGGATGGGAAAATTTTAAAAAATCGATATGGGTATCGTCTCCGATATTTTAAGGAATGGGGAATTCAAAAACACCATCTATTTCGTGATCAAAGATGGCGGATGGTAATTTAAAAAATAAATCAATATGGGCACCGTCTCCGATGTTTAAAGGGATGGGGAATCCAAATACAACATCTATTTTGTGATTCAAGATGGTGGATGGGAAATCAAACATGGCGGATGGGAAAAAATTAAAAAATCAATATGGGTATCGTCTCTGATGATTTAAGGGATGGTGAATCCGAATACAACATCTATTTCGTGATCAAAGATGGCGGATAGGAAATCAAAGATGGCGGATGGGAAAATTTTAAAAAATCAATATGGGTATCGTCTCCGATGTTTAAAGGGATGGGGAATCCAAATACAACATCTATTTTGTGATTCAAGATGGCGGATGGGAAATCAAACATGGCGGATGGGAAAAATTAAAAAAATCAATATGGGTATCGTCTCTGATGATTTAAGGGATGGTGAATCCAAATACAACATCTATTTCGTGATCAAAGATGGCGGATAGGAAATCAAAGATGGCGGATGGGAAAATTTTAAAAAATCAATATGGGTATCGTCTCCGATATTTTAAGGAATGGGGAATTCAATATTATATAAAAATCTATGTTTGTTTGTTCATCATTTATAGACTCTGAAATGATAAGAGATTAAGTGCTAAGTCAATGGTAACTTCGGAAAAGGGGCTTGGAAAAAAGGGAATTAAATAGTAGTCTATACTAATATAATAAAGCGGAAGAGTTTGTTTGTTTGTTTGTTTATTTGTTTGTTTGTTTGTTTGTTTGAACGCGCTAATCTCAGGAACTACCGGTCGGATCTGAAAAATTCTTTTTGTATACGATAGCCCAGTTATTCCGGAAGGCTATAGGCTATATAACATAACGCTTCGACCCTTTGGGGCCGGGCAAAAGGCTAAAAAGGCTAAAACATAATGTCGGCTAATCTCAGGAACTAGCAGTCAGATTTTAAAAATTGTTATTGCCTATGATAGCCCAATTATTCCGAAAGGCTTATAGGCTATATAAAATTACGCCACAACTTTTAGGGGCCAGACAAAAATAATAAAATGGTCAAAGGAGAAGGGGGAGGGTTGGGTCAAAGGCAAAAAAAGGCTAAAGGAATAGGATACAATCGACATGGGAATCATTTTCGAGATTTTTTCGAAATTTATTTTGTGATCCAAGATGGCGGACGGGAAATCAAAGATGGCGGATGAGAAAATTTTAAATATCAATATGGGTATCGCCTTCGATATTTTAAAGGGTAGAGAATCGAAATACAACATCTATTTCGTGATCAAAGATGGCGGATGGGCAATCAAAGATTGTGGATGGGAAAATTTAAAAAAATCAATATTGGTATCGTCTCCGATGTTTAAAGGGATGGGGAATCCAAATACAACATCTTTTTCGTGATTCAAGTTGGCGGATGTGAAATCAAAAATGGCGGATGGGAAAAATTTAAAAAATCAAAATGGGTATCGTCTTTAATGATTTATGGGATGGTGAATCCAACTACAACATCTATTTCGTGATCAAAGATGGCGGATAGGAAATCAAAGATGGCGGACGTGAAATATTTTTTAAAGTCGATATGGGTATCGTCTCCGATATTTTAAGGAATGGAGGATTCAAAACCACCATCTATTTTGTGATCAAAGATGGCGGATGGGATTTTTTTTTAAAATCATTATGGGTATCAACTCCAATATTTAAAGGGATGGGGAATCCAAATCCAACATCTAAATCGTGATCAAAGATGGCGGATGAGAAATCAAAGATGGCGGATGGGAAAGTTTTAAAAAATCAATATGGTTATCGTCTCCGATGTTTTAAGGGATGGCGAATCTAAATACAACATCTATTTCGTGATCAAAGATGGCGGATAGGAAATCAAAGATGGCGAACGGGATTTTTTTTTAAGTCGATATGGGTATCGTCTCCGATATTTTAAGCAATGGAAAATTCAAAAATACCATCTTTTTCGTGATCAACGGATGCGATTTTTTTTTAGAAATCAATATGGGTATCGTCTCCGATGTTTGAAGGGATGGGGAATCCAAATATAACATCTTTTTCGTGATTCAAGATGGCGGATGGGAAATGAAAGATGGCGGATGGGAAAAAAATAAAAAGTCAATATGGGTATCGTCTCTGATGATTTAAGGGATGGGGAATCCAAATAAAACATCTATTTCGTGATCAAAGATGGCGGATAGGAAATTAAAGATGGCGGACGGGATTTTTTTTTAAAGTCGATGTGGGTATCGTCTCCGATACTTTAAGGAATGGGCAATTCAATATTATATAAAAATCTATGTTTGATTTGCATCATTTATAGACCCTGAAATGATAAGAGATTAAGCGCTAAGTCAGTGTTGACTTTAGAAAAGGGGCTTAGAAAAAAAGGGAATTCAATAAAAACTCTTAAAAAGGCGATACGGAGTTCGCTGGGTCAGCTAGTATATATATAAAACTAGCTTTCGCCCGCGGCTTCGCCCGCATGAAAGTGAAATAAAGAGTTGCCTTTGTACTTCCCCAGGCTTCAGACTATCCATATCAAATTTCATCTCAAACGGATCTGCACATTAGCCGTGTAGCATACACATAAACAGGTCCAAACTACTTACTGTAAAAGACAAAGTTCATCTACATTAAATACTGAAGGCAATAAATCTATCAATTTGATAACTGCTCTACAATGAGCATTGTAAAAAACATTTTTTTTATGTTAAACTGTTTTATTACAATAAAAATTATGTAGTTAGAGGTTATGTACTAAAAGCTAAAAATTTATTCGGTAAGTCCTAGCTACCAGATCGCACTAATGTTCTCATCAATGTGAGGTATTGATCAGACAAATATAAAATAGTTGGGCAAGCGAAATTTCTATCATAATGTTTACTCTGGATATGCTACGCCCAAAACGATTTTTTTTAGTTAATTTTATTTTCAAGTTTTTGCTTTTGTTGTTAGTTGATACTTCTCATTATCTTTTCATAGTGATCCCTTTGCTACCAATCAGGCCCTGTCGTTCGATACCCATATTGAGGTATTTGTGGAATATAGGTAATTCGCCATTTTGTTGTGGCGGCCATCTTGAATTATTCATAGTGAGCTCTATTCTACCAATCGAACCCTTTCATTTGATACCCATATTGAGGTATTTGTGGAAAATATGTAATCCGCCATTTTGCAGCGACAGCCATCTTGGATTTTTCATAGTGAGCTATATACTACGAATCAAGCCCTTTCATTTGATACCCATATTGAACTGTTTGAGGAGAATAAGAAATCCACCATTTTGTCGCAGCGGCCATCTTGAATTCTTCATAGTGAGCTCTATTCTACGAATCAGGTCCTTTCATTTGATACCCATATTGAAGTATTTGTGGAAAATAAGTAATCCGCCATTTTGTGGCGGCGGCCATCTTGGATTTTTCATAGTGAGCTCTATTCTACGAATCAAGCCTTTTCATTTGATACCCATATTGAACTGTTTGAGGAAAATAAGAAATCCACCATTTTGTCGCGGCGGCCATCTTGAATTTTTCATAGTGAGCTCTATTCTACGAATCAAATCCTTTCATTTGATACCCATATTGAAGTATTTGTGGAAAATAAGTAATCCGCCATTTTGTGGCGGCGGCCATCTTGGATTTTTCATAGTGAGCTCTTTTCTACCAATCAAGCCCTTTCATTTGATACCCATATTGAGGTTGTTGTGAAGTAATATGTAATCTGCCATTTTGTATCGGCGGCCATCTTGAATTTACAATCATTAAAATTCTTTTAAATCTTGATGACAATATGAGTGTATACCAAAAATCAGATCAATCTGTCATCAGGAAGGGGGTAAAATTCCAATTAATAGCTTTCAGAGCTCAGGATTTTTGCCTACTTAGTTGATACTTTTCCTTATATTATGGCAACATTATCCAAAAATGTTTTAAATTGTAGCCTATGTGTTATTCTGATGTATAAACTATATTACTGTAAAGTTTCATCCAAATCCGTTCAGTAGTTTTTGCGTGAAAGAGTAACAAACATCCATACATACATCTTCACAAACTTTCACATTTATAATATTAGTAGGATTTGGATCGGCTGGCGCTGCTGCTGCATCAGCGGAGACCCTCAAACGGCGCAAATACGGAAACCTATCTGGTAATTACGATTTTGAGCCGTTTGGGGTCGAAACGCTGGAGCCATGGGGGCCTAGTGCACGCGCTCTGTACAAAGAAATCGGCTAAAGGCTGATCAACGCTTCCCGTGACCAGAGGGGTGGTTTATATTTTGCAGAGAGAATAAGCATTGCCATACAACGTGGCAATGCTGCCAGCCTTCTGGGCACGCTACCAGCCGACAGCGTTGCGGAGGAATTTTTGACTGGGTTTTTTGCTTTTGCTCTTCTATTTTGATAATATTATTTATTTAGTTTTACTGGTTTAGTTAAGGATAGTTTATAAGTAGATTCATTATGTTGTATATCTTATACTAATCTTATACTAATATATAAAGCTGAAGAGTTTGTTTGTTTGTTTGGTTGAACGCGCTAATCTCAGGAACTACTGGTCCGATTTGAAAAATTCTTTCAGTGTTAGGTAGCCCATTTATCGAGGAAGGCTAAAGGCTATATAACATCACGCTATGAGCGACGGGAGCAGAGCAGTGGCCTTAAATAACGCGGGTGTAACCGCGGGCATCGTCTAGTCTATCTATACTAATATAATAAAGCGGAAGAGTTTGTTTGTTTGTTTGTTTGTTTGTTTGTTTGTTTGTTTGAACGCGCTAATCTCAGGAACTACCGGTCGGATCTGAAAAATTCTTTTTGTATACGATAGCCCAGTTATTCCGGAAGGCTATAGGCTATATAACATAACGCTTCGACCCTTTGGGGCCGGGCAAAAGGCTAAAAAGGCTAAAACATAATGTCGGCTTATCTCAGGAACTAGCAGTCGGATTTTAAAAATTGTTATTGCCTATGATAGCCCAATTATTCCGAAAGGCTATAGGCTATATAAAATTACGCCACAACTTTTAGGGGCCGGACAAAAATAATAAAATGGTCAAACGAGAAGGGGGAGGGTTGGGTCAAAGGCAAAAAAAGGCTAAACGAATAGGATACAATCTATATGGGTATCGTTTTCGAAATTTTCGGGACGCTGATTAATAATATGAAATTTATTTAGTGATCCAAGATGGCGGACAGGAAATCAAAGATGGCGGATGAGAAAATTTTAAATATCAATATGGGTATCGCCTTCGATATTTTAAGGGGTGGAGAATCGAAATACAACATCTATTTCGTGATCAAAGATGGCGGATGGGAAAATTTAAAAAAATCAGTATTGGTATCGTCTCCGATGTTTAAAGGGATGGGGAATCCAAATACAACATCTATTTCGTGATTCAAGATGGCGGATGGGAAATCAAAAATGGCGGATGGGAAAATTTTTAAAAATCAATATGGGTATCGTCTCTGATGACTTAAGGGATGGTGAATCCAAACACAACATCTATTTCGTGATCAAAGATGGCGGATAGGAAATCAAAGATGGCGGATGGGATTTTTTTTAAAGTCGATATGGGTATCGTCGCCGATATTTAAAGGGATGGGGAATCCAAATCCGACATCTATTTCGTGATCAAAGATGGCGGATGAGAAATCAAAGATGGCGGATGAGAAAGTTTAAAAAAATCAATATGGTTATCGTCTCCGATGTTTTAAGGGATGGCGAATCTAAATACAACATCTATTTCGTGATCAAAGATGGCGGATATGAAATCAAAGATGGCGGACGGGATTTTTTTAAAGTCGATATGGGTATCGTCGCTGATATTTTAAGGAATGGGGAATTCAAAAATACCATCTATTTCGTGATCAAAGATGGCGGATGGGATATTTTTTTAAAAATCAACATGGGTATCGTCTCCGATGTTTGAAGGGATGGGAAATCCAAATACAACATCTATTTCGTGATTCAAGATGGCGGATGGAAAATCAAAAATGGCGGATGGGAAAAATTTTAAAAATCAATATGGGTATCGTCTCTAATGACTTAAGGGATGGTGAATCCAAATACAACATCTATTTCGTGATTAAAGATGGCGGATAGGAAATCAAAGATGGCGGATGGGATTTTTTTTAAAGTCGATATGGGTATCGTCGCCGATATTTAAAGGGATGGGGAATCCAAATCCGACATCTATTTCGTGATCAAAGATGGCGGATGAGAAATCAAAGATGGCGGATGAGAAAGTTTTAAAAAATCAATATGGTTATCGTCTCCGATGTTTTAAGGGATGGCGAATCTAAATACAACATCTATTTCGTGATCAAAGATGGCGGATATGAAATCAAAGATGGCGGACGGGATTTTTTTAAAGTCAATATGGGTATCGTCGCCGATATTTAAAGGGATGGGGAATCCAAATCCGACATCTATTTCGTGATCAAAGATGGCGGATGAGAAATCAAAGATGGCGGATGAGAAAGTTTTAAATATCAATATGGTTATCGTCTCCGATGTTTGAAGGGATGGTGAATCCAAATACACATCTATTTCGTGATCAAAGATGGCGGATAGGAAATCAAAGATGGTGGACGGGTTTTTTTTTAAGTCGATATGGGTATCGTCTCCGATATTTTAAGGAATTGGTAATCCAATATTATATAAAAATCTATGTTTGTTTTTGCATCATTTATAGACCCTGGAATGAAAAGAGATTAAGCGCTAAGTCAATGGTTACTTTGGAAAAGGGGCTTGGAAAAAAGGGAATTAAATAAAAACTCTTAAAAAGGCGATACGGAGTTCGCTGGGTCAGCTAGTACTAATATAATAAAGCGGAAGAGTTTGTTTGTTTGTTTGTTTGTTTGTTTGAACGCGCTAATCTCAGGAACTACCGGTCGGACCTGAAAAATTCTTTTTGTATACTATAGCCCAGTTATTCCGGCAGGCTATAGGCTATATAACATAACGCTTCGACCCTTTGGGGCCGGGCAAAAGGCTAAAAAGGCTAAAAGATAATGTCGGTTTATCTCAGGAACTAGCAGTCGGATTTTAAAAATTGTTATTGCCTATGATAGCCCAATTATGCCAAAAGGCTATAGGCTATATAAAATTACCCCACAACTTTTAGAGGCCAGACAAAAATAATAAAATGGTCAAACGAGAAGAGGGAGGGTTTGGTCAAGGGATACAATCTATATGAGTATCGTTTTCGAGATTTTCGGGACGCTGATTAATTAAATGAAATTTATTTAGTGATCCAAGATGGCGGACGGGAAATCAAAGATGGCGGATGAGAAAATTTAAAAAATCAATATGGGTATCGTCTTCGATATTTTAAGGGGTGGGGAATCGCAATACAACATCTATTTCGTGATCAAAAATGGCGGATGGGAAATCAAAGATGGCGGATGGGAAAATTTAAAAAAATCAATATGGATATCGTCTCCGATGTTTAAAGGAATGGGTAATCCAAATACAACATCTATTTTGTGATTCAAGATGGTGGATGGGAAATCAAACATGGCGGATGGGAAAAATTAAAAAAATCAATATGGGTATCGTCTCTGTTGATTTAAGGGATGGTGAATCCAAATACAACATCTATTTCGTGATCAAAGATGGCGGATGGGAAATCAAAGATGGCGGATGGGAAAATTTTAAAAAATCGATATGGGTATCGTCTCCGATATTTTAAGGAATGGGGAATTCAAAAACACCATCTATTTCGTGATCAAAGATGGCGGATGGTAATTTAAAAAATAAATCAATATGGGCACCGTCTCCGATGTTTAAAGGGATGGGGAATCCAAATACAACATCTATTTTGTGATTCAAGATGGTGGATGGGAAATCAAACATGGCGGATGGGAAAAAATTAAAAAATCAATATGGGTATCGTCTCTGATGATTTAAGGGATGGTGAATCCGAATACAACATCTATTTCGTGATCAAAGATGGCGGATAGGAAATCAAAGATGGCGGATGGGAAAATTTTAAAAAATCAATATGGGTATCGTCTCCGATGTTTAAAGGGATGGGGAATCCAAATACAACATCTATTTTGTGATTCAAGATGGCGGATGGGAAATCAAACATGGCGGATGGGAAAAATTAAAAAAATCAATATGGGTATCGTCTCTGATGATTTAAGGGATGGTGAATCCAAATACAACATCTATTTCGTGATCAAAGATGGCGGATAGGAAATCAAAGATGGCGGATGGGAAAATTTTAAAAAATCAATATGGGAATCGTCTCCGATATTTTAAGGAATGGGGAATTCAATATTATATAAAAATCTATGTTTGTTTGTTCATCATTTATAGACTCTGAAATGATAAGAGATTAAGTGCTAAGTCAATGGTAACTTCGGAAAAGGGGCTTGGAAAAAAGGGAATTAAATAGTAGTATAATATAAAGCTGAAGAGTTTGTTTGGTTGAACGCGCTAATCTCAGGAACTACTGGTCCGATTTGAACAATTCTTTCAGTGTTATGTGGCCCATTTATCGAGGAAGGCTATAGGCTATGTAACATTACGCTATGAGCGACGGGAGCAGGGCAGTAGCCTTAAATAACGCGGGTGTAACCGCGGGCATCCTCTAGTATGTTATATGTTACACTATTATGTATGCTTATATTTAATTATTGAAGTAATAAAAAGTATTAAGTCCTAATAAGTCAAAGCGTAATCTACAAACGCCTGTAAGCAAATAGGCAACGCTTCCCGACACCAAGTATAACCTTTATATGCCCTTTATAAATAACGTAATGGTATTGTCCCCAGGGAGACATTAATAGACAAGTCATTTTGCAAAAGTTAGCGGTGTCGTAGCCTACAGCGCGAATACTTAGGAATACTATAACGAGAAGTGATTCTAATTTCATGTGAATGTGAAGTTTGAGGGTGAATCTACTCACAATCGTTCAGCCGTTATCCCTGTTGCATTTACGATTCGCGATGGAAAATAAGAGAAGTTCAGTCGGTGCCCATCGCTCCTGAGGATGCCTCGTGCAGAGGCAAAACACGGGTCGAAGAATAGTCGGCGCATACAGCGGGATACTGCAAGTCAGGTATCTTCCTAGAACCCATACCATTCCTATATATCCCTTATCCTTTTAGAGGAGTTCGGTATTGTCAACCTTTTTCTAATAAGAGAAGTATTTATACCTTTGAATAAGTCGAATATCGCGAGTAAAACCCGCTAAATAATATTGTATGATCCTATATTCACCTTGACCTTTGGAGCCCAGAGTCCGCTAAAGGTGAATTTTCGTACTGCAGTGATATAAATATTTCAAACGATTCCTATAAAACGCCTAGTTCTACAAGCGAATTAAAGACTAAGCATAAAGATTCAGACATTATTTTTATGAAGAAAAGAAACTGGCAGAAGTTGACCTTTATTAGAGGTACTAAAGTTTTAACAGGTATTATTTGAAATAAAAAACTATGGTACACAACAGGAACTAAGTCAATCATCGTTGATAGATAATTTTCTGCATCTATTGCATTGCAACGACTAAAGAAATAACAAAACGAATGAAACAAGTTCTGTCTTTTTACAAAATGCGATTCCTCCAAGACCAATAAAAGCAAAGCCTATTTTAAATTGCATAAACTACGTCAATTACTAAATAATTTAACAGACGAAAGAGTTATTAAACTTGCGTCTCGCTCGCACCTCTTACTTTAAATAAGTAAGTGAGGTCCGAAACGTACTGAATTACCTTTCGCAGAGACGTTGGAATAAAAACTAGCAAAATGTTAGGCGAAGTAGGCTGTTAGCTATATAGCAAACGTGATTTACATTTAGATTGGACGTTTGGGAGATATCGTGATGCCGAGTGCATGAGTGCTACGGACTGTCTAGGTGGGGATATTTGGACGAAGAAACTTGAAAAAACATTTTACTATCAAATATGTCTACATAAAAGCAGTAGGTATTAATATATTTTTACTAAGATTAAACATACATAATATGGACAATCAAACAAGTTGACGCTGGTACAGTTTGAAAAATATTCCCTTGGCTCACTCTTAGAGTCGAGGCACACTAGAAACTAGTTTTGTATACGAGTGTCAATGTGCGTGTAAAGTATCACTGGAAGCAACGATTTCTTGCTGAGCGATTCTCCCCCTTAAGGTGATCGACCGAATCGAAGTTGTTCAACTGTACATACTACTGTACTGATGCACTTGAAATCTTCAACCCTTTAATTCTTACAGGATACCTGTCCTGATCCGTAGAGATGAAAAAAACCTCTCATCCGCGATTTTATTGTAACACTGTACGGAACTGACTACCTTCTTTTGTGTTAACTTTAATATTACAATGGAACTCCGTGAATAAACGTTATAATAAAAAATAAAAAAATCTATCAATAATTGTTATCAGATATACTGCACCAGTTGGACGCTAGCTTCGTTTAATTAAGAAGAATGCACCACAATCCATCCGCGCGAGTCTCGTGAAAAAATCCCGTAGGCACGCCGCGCCGTCGCTGCATACTTTCATTACAAAAATATTACTCTTTTTTTTACCAAGCTTCATTCGCAGAAAGCGAACGAGAAAGAGTCTAGTGATTTCGCTTGTCGTATTTGCTGGAACGGCAAATATCTTTGTATATTTGAATAATATTAAATTATAGCTATAGGTTATGTATTAGATTTAAATAAATTTATTTTGTGGGAGCCGAGTGCTGACACGACAACATAGCTCAGGGAGAGTCTAACAGATTGCGACGCAGAGCGTCTCTATTAGCAAGTGACGTTATTTTTCCTGGAGAAAACAACGTGAACAAACCTGCAGGTCTGAGAATTCTCCATAACTTTCTCGCAAGACATTTGAAATCTAACATCCCGCTCTTGGCCTGCTGCAGTACAGCCTAACACCACATAGTATAAAACAAAGTCTGTCTTCTGTCTGTCTGTCCTTATGTATGCATAAATCTTTAAAACTACGCAACGGATTATAATGCGGTTTTTTTAAAGATATATTGATTCAAGAGGAAGGTTTATATGTATAATACATTCATAATATAGTAGAGAAACATTGATAGTTTTAGAGGTCGGCCGGGGGCTGGCGGCGCGTGCCTACGAACATTGCACCCGTGCGAAGCCGGGGCGGGTCGCCAGTAAGTGATAAAAATAATGGCAATCAATTCCAAAGCAAGAAAATAGTCTTATAAAATAATAAGTCTTTTTTTAATATCTGTTCTACAAAAAAACATCAAACTTACAATGAGCTAAAGTCACAAATCCTGTTGACTCCAATCGCAAAATGTACCTACCATTATCATTGGGAGTATTGAGGTTAACCTGGTATTATCTATAGTATGAATCAGATCGATGTCTAATGTCATGAGCAGAAGGCTTCAAGACAATGGGCTAGCTTGAAGTTTGGCGCGACGTTCTGGGCACAGATATATTTGGAGTCCCTAGATACAAGACTTTGACATTTTTGACAAAGACTTTACACTAAGAAAACAAATAAAAAACATTTTTTTTTAAGACGATGCCCGAACCTTAGTTTAATTACACGTTGATTAAGTCCAAGATTCGAAACAACAATTTGGCATCTCATAAAGTTTTGTCGTATGAGGATCAAAGCTTCAACAGTCGACTCTGAAAAACAGCGTGGCCGCGTGGCGACAATTTAAACCACCATGCCACCTACGTGCAGTCATCATAAGTAAATACTTCATTTACCCTGCGGCTCCGCCTGCGTGAATATACACTTAAACTTACCTTAAGAATTAGACTATCCATTGGTGAAAGGCAACGACAACCCTACTAGACGCCGCATGTAAGGCGAACACTTTCGGACAACACAGTCACGGTAATAATATCTAACAGTATTGTAACTCCATACAAACGCACGAAACTCGAGTTATACCTACGCGCCGCGAGCAGAGTACCCATTAGACTGGGCGGACTGTACCTACAGTACCCGCAGCCGCTATCGTGCCGCAGCCCGCAGCTCGCATGCGGCGCGTCTGGTAGGTATATAACTCACGAAGACGGCCGAGTTACAATACTGTTAGATTATATTACCGTGACACAGTAGACTTATACGTCTTATATAACCAATCCCAACACCAGTTTGGACCAATCCAAACTCTAGATATGAATTATGACGTTCCGCAAATTTGAACCGGCCAATTAGAATGCATTTTTGTCGCCCCGCTTGCCCCGCATACCTCACCGCTTTGACAGAATTTTTTGTTTGTAGAAATGAAAACATTTAGAAGGCCAATTCTCGTATTTAACAGACACTGACACTGAATTTTGACTGAACTGCGATTTAATTTTGAATTGACTCACAATTGGTATTCTGCTCCACTTAATCTCCTTATAGTATAATTTCGATATAATCAATTTATAATCTCTTGTTGATCTTAGAGGTAATGTCAAAAACTCAAAAACAAAAACATGAATTTTGCCATTGTATGGGAAAATGGGAAAAAATAGGAATGGTTATTGGATGCCAATACGTTTACATGCCAAATTAAAATTATTAAACAACTAAGTAATCAAATTTCGGTAAGTAAATATATTGGTTCCTTGGATCGTGTGAATTATTTTCAATAGGTATTCAATAATTAAAAAATTTAATATTCAATAATAGAAATAATTCAGACATTATAAAGATTTTAACGATGGTAACGTACAATTGGGTTTTTTAATTCGTTTTTTCCTCCTGATAATTTTATCACATTTGTTGAATTTCTCGAGCAAAAGTTTCGCGAATATTTCGATCTTGAAATAAATATTGTCAATGCTGGCAACGAAATACTTAACATGTTTGCATGTTGTCCACCAGGATCTCCTAGCCAGATCCCCCAGAGGATCCTTGTGAACTCATTAGTTGTGAAATTGTATAAAAGCAATTAACATTTACAAAACCAGTGACTATCAGAAAGTTATCAGCCATCGATAGGGATTACAAAAATCAGGTGCATGCGATTTTCGACCTTATTGACGTAACTCAGAATTTATAATTTTACTAACGTATCAATGTCAGAAAGCAAGAAAATACCAAAAAGAAGTTTATCATGAATTGTCAATAAGGTCGAAAATCGCATGCACCTGTTTTTTGTAAGCCCTATCGATGGTTGATCATTTTATAGTCATTTGTTTTGTAGACATGAATTTGTCTTACACAATTTCTATTTAAACTTATTTTAGATACCTATCCCCGTGGTAAAACCAGTGGCACAAAATAGCAAAATAGGTAACAAATTTACAAGCTCTTAAGAAGCTGTTTCTCTGTTCGGTTTATTTACTCATGTGGTTATATTATGTACGATGGTATCATTGTGAAAAAACTAGAAATACCTTACCTGCTCTACTAATAATTAGCAGAATACCGTTCACACTAGTTCACACTTGGTTCAACTTTCGATGTAGTCCCGATCTCATTCAAGTGTCAGTTAAGTTACGAGAATACCATTTATGACGCCGAGACTAGATCGATATTGGAATTTGAACACATATAATTACCAGAATTGGCCTTCAGGTGTCTAGTAGGCTGGGTTGTCGTTGGTGAAAGGTGAAAAGGTTAAGATAGAACCTGCGATACAGCCAAATACCTAGTTCAAAAGTGACAATTAAAATTAATTTATTTTAATGTGTTAACAAATGTGCATAGGGTTCCCACCAAGAACTTAGGGTCTCAAGCCAACCTCACCTGCAAGTGGTGCACCTGCCGATCAACGGACGAGGCTCTGGCAAACAAAATGTCCCAATAAGCGGCAATAGGCTTGCCACCTATTACGTGGGATCAAAACACTGGCGAAAAGTGGGCGTTTAATATGCCTCTGCCTACCCCTTCGGGGAAACAGGCGTGAGTCTATGTATATGTTAACAAATATGGAAAATGTAGTTACAATCAAGGTTATTCTTTCTGAGCACAACTTAACACTAATTCCAGCACATAATTTTTTATAAATTATTCAAATATCAGCTGTCTTTCATTAAATTCGTAACCAGATTTTCCGAAATCAAGATGTATCAACACAAATTGTACATACTAAACAAAAACTACTAATATTTACATAATAACGACATTTGTGTAACCCTTACAAAAGCTGGCTTCTCTTCATATAAAAAGAATCCTTATTGCACCCTCTTTATAAATCCTTTCCGGGCGCTCCTGAACCCTGTGATTTTGGACAAACCGGGGGATTTCGGATGGCATGGATATCATCTCCCCACCTTTCGCACTAACGTTTATGTCCCTCGTAATAAACTGCGAAGCTATAACGTCTACGACACTTAGTTTCAAACTATGACCTCCTATGAACGCTACGCAGTAGGTTAATACACATACCTAGATATAGGCTTACGACTTTTCCGTAGAGGTATTAGCTACGAATACTCTATTGCTACGACTTTGATAAAATGAATTCGTAGCAAAAAAAGTAGCGTATTGTGTAGCAAGCATTGATTCCCATTCATATCCTGTATTTGTTTTAATGGTCATAGGTGTTACTGGATAACATTTTGAATTTGAAGAAATAACTCAAAGTTAACCTTGTCTAAACTGTTTCATTTACTCTCACTCCCTTCTTGTATTATCCTAAGATAGTTCCAAGATATCTCTGAAGCAAATGTCCTAAACAGCTACATATCGTTATGACCTAATAATACAAGCATTGTACCTCGGCAGTACTTCACACAAAACAAGAAAGGCTCGTTGGTGACAAACGCGCTCCGTCGACACAATAGCAAGTACACCACTCAGCATATTGCTCGCGGTTGCAAAAGAACAAACCTACATACTTACACAAATATGTATGTAGGTAGGTACGTACTTTAGACTGTCAACGTTACAACTGCTCCATTACTATGAATACGAGAGTTTGGCGCTATCGAGGTTCTAACCTTTTTATTGTCATGTTGTATCCGTGGGGGAGGCAGCGATATCCTAGTAGAGATAACCACAGATTGCTCTGCAATTCTGGGTATCGGGTTTGAATCCACCGCGCGCATCAATGACTTTTCGAAGTAATGTCCGTATTAAATTGTTTATCGCTTGCCTCGTGCCTCGGAGAGCATGTTAAGCTGTCGGCCGCGGCTGTCATGAAGATCTTTGACAGTCGTTACAGGGAGGTACCCGGTCTTTGGATTTTGGTCCCAGGTTTTTGTATGTTTTTGTTCCTTTGAGTTGCGGAGGTCAGACGGCAGTCGCTCTGACAAAAAGCTGATATTCTGTCATATATAGTTAGACTAGTAAGCGGAACCCGGACTCCAAGGCATGTAGGGCTAGGATGAAAATGGGATAACACTAGGATGATTATGATGATGAAATTAGATCCGTGAGATGACGGATAAAAAAAGTGGTAGTACTCCCTTTTAACACGTTCCCAGTGGCACAGATTTATCTGTACTTTCCATTACTGCGTTACGGGTCGTTTTAAACCTTGTCCTATACCAGACATTGTGGCGGCACGAGGCATATTAAACCCCACCCTTACACCTATGGTGTTTTCCAGCTGGTGCCAGCCTCTTTCCGTATACCGTCACTCCACCTTGCTTACGCTACGTTTGCGGCGTCCGTCGGTCATCAGGATAAACATTTTCGGCACCATTACAAGGTCCTTGAAAACGGATTTTAAATGAACTTCTGCTACTACTATCGACATTATTCCTGAAATGACTAGCGAGAAAGGTCCAGACAATTATAGATGACTTCATTGACGACCGGTTGGCGCAGTGGGAGTGTAAGCGACTGCTACGCCTAAGGTCGCGGGTTCGATTCCCGCAAACATTTGTATGCGTGAACATGGATGTTTGTCTAGGTCTGAGTGTTTCTATGTATAATATGTATGTAATTACAAAAAAAACTATATAATGTATGTTTATCCATTATCTAGTACCCATGGTACAAGCTTCTGCTTAGTTTAGGCATATTATTATATATTATAATAATATATATAATATAATAATATTGACTTCGAGGAGAGTTATCAAAAGATGTTTTTGGGTACTGTCAATGTGAACTAAGTTTGGTTCACCAGGTAACTTTATTAAAGTATTTTAAGTAAAAACATGCATTCATGATTGTTAGTTGCTGCTTGTTTTTGACAAGCACTCTGCGTTGGTGTAAGGTAGGTACCGACACAGTTTGTATTCAAAAATTGCCTATGTTCACATTTTAAGTACTTTAATTTATTTCGCCTTTTTTTTTGCTCCACCTAAATAAACCATACATCATGTACATAGCAATCCTTAACAAGGAAAAGGAAGTTCCTGCTTCCGTGGTCCAGTATGCGTCTGCTGATCGGAAGATCCCGGGTTCGATTCCCGGCTCGGACAATAGTGTTATATGATTTTTTTTATAGACTCACGCCTGTATCCCCGAAGCGGTAGACAGAGGTGTAATATTACACCCACATTCTGCCATGAATTTTTGAGTCTCACGTAATAGGGGGCGAGCCTATTGCCGTACCGGGCACATTACCAGACTCCGTGCTGCTACTGAGAATTTCCAAATTACGCCGCGAGACCAACGAGGCAGTTATTAAATTACCCAAATTCCCAGTAGCAGCACGGAGTGGGGCTGAGGCTATAAAAACAAGTTCCTGCGATTTGTGAATTCTAATGTACAAAAACACTCTTCACCTTTACGATATTAGTATACCTATATGCCTATACGATTATAATATAACGACTAGCCGTTTCCCGCGGTTTTCGCGAGGGAACTACTTCGCGTACCCGAAAAACCCAAATATCTTACGGACCCCTAATTTTTTTTAAATAAAATATAGCCTATGTTACTCGCAGATAGTGTAGCTTTCCAATGATGAAAGAATTTTTAAAATCGGTCCAGTAGTTTTTGAGTTTATCCATTAAAAACAAAAATACAAATTTTTCCTCTTTATAATATTAGTAGATATGTAGGTAGGTACCCTATCGAGGGTAACCTGAGTAAAGATCGACCACGTTACGTGTGTATGTCACTTGAAGTGACAATGTGGGGGATCTTTTATTGAGCTTTGACACGATACCCGTCACCTGACATCATCTACACATAAAGACATACAGCCAAAATACGTGTACACGTTAATAGAAACGTATATAACAAGGTACGGTATCCCTCAATCCAATACCGCTTCACGGGAATCCTGGAAAAGGTCCCGAATAAAGACACGCAATCAAAGTTATTGAAAGAACGGTCGCCGGCGATCTGAGCCGGCTTGAGGCTCGACGCCACTATTCTGCAATCGTTTCGCGAATCCCTCCCTTAAAGCCTTCAACCCATGATTATCGACCAACCCAAACTTGAACTCTGACCTTTTGCCTGCAAACCTCCAATTAAATTGCCATTCGTTTGTTGCTACAATTTCCAAGCTACAAAATGTCTCGCTATCCCTCGACTTACGGCGAACTATTTATAGATTTCTATTTAGGGGAGCTAATTATCATGCTGGATATGTAACCCGCGGTTGTCGAGCAATTAACGACAACGTGAGTCATTGCCGGATCAATAAATAGCACGGGAATGACGGTGGAACCCTGAGGTTATTGTCTAAGCAGGTCTGGCCAATGCACGTTAAAAAAACAGCGGCACGTGGCTAAAGCTGAAAATAATTGCGGCCACCGCAACAACTGTCTCTAAGTCGAGCTCGTAAAATTCTAAATCTCACTCGAATAAAGGTCACCCCAAATCGCACCCTGCAGGTATTGTAAAATGGCGCCATCGGTATAGAGTTATAGTGTTGTGATCGGCAGGTAGAGGCGTAGAGTGGTCGTGCGGGCCGGGGCGCGAAGGGGCCGGCGGCGGCGAGCCTCCCCGTGACCTTTAGAGTGTCGGGCGTGAGCGCGTAATCTCGCCGCATTACGCGACACATCTGAGCGTGTGGCCCGGCCTCGCGAGGCACCTGTGCGAGGCAGCGAGCGCCGCGCACTGCTGCAGGGCGGCGCGGCGGCGCGGCCGACACACGCACCCGTAGGCATGTGCCACGATACTCGCCGAGACGAAAATACATTACACTATTTATTGGTATCGATGTTCTAACTACGAGTGTCTTAACTGCGGCAGCCCGGTCTGATGCAAACTATTTCTAGATTTGTTTGCGTCTCCTAAAGTATAATATAAAGTTGTATACATACATCTCATAATGTAGTCGCAACAAATATGTGTATGCATCTGCCATTCTGTCAGTCTGCTACCGATTAACCGATGCTATCAATCACCCCTTCTATTAAATCAGCGAGCCAACATAAATAACGTGTATAATGGTTCGGTTGTAACGTACAATAATCCGTCGTTCGGCGCGACGTTCCCATCCCTAGAGCGGGCGCGGGCGACGCGCATGCGCGCTGGCCGCTATTAAAAAATGAATTCCTGGTTGTGGCACTGTGAGCCGTGCGTCGGTGCCGGCGGCTGCGTGTCGGAGGCAGCGAGAGGACCGCGCCCGAGCGCCGAGCGTCACGCGTCACGCGTCACGCGTCACGCGCGGGTCCCGCGTCCCTCGTCACGCGGCTGCGACAGTGCGGGTGTGGTCGCGCCGCGCGTGTAGTGTCCCGGTGCAGTGCGGACATGCGGTAGGGTCGCCCGGCGCGATGCGGCCGCGCTGCTAGCGGCCGCGGCATGGCGCGCCGCGCCCCCCGCGCCCGCGCCCTCCCCCCACCATCATGAGCGACCTGCAGGCCACCTTCGAGTTCTCCGTCGAACTCTACAAGTTCTACAATGTCGACCTCTTTCAGAGAGGGTGAGCATCCCCCGTACCCGTACAACCCAGCGCCCCCAGTGACGTACGACCACTGATAACGTCGATAACAACTGATAACTGCAATCTGCATCTGCTTTCATCAGTAACCATACGACACGTTATTGAATAGCTAATCCGTGTGAAGCTTTGATCGAATTCGAATATCGAAACCTAAATATTGCAGCACAGTTTTATTACCCTTGACGCATTGTGGACTTAATTTACAAAAGAGCTGGTTTGAGGGCAATGAATAATCGTCATCAATCAATCGTCAAGCAAGCGCTATAATTTAGATTCGAGTGGTACGAAGTGCACGCAATCAAACTGAGCATTAGCCGACATTACGAGCAAGATGTTCAGAAAGTAGACCGATACTTACCGACTGAGCTCTACCACAGATAAGACAATGCTCTACGTAACACTTCAGTCGCGCCGACATCTCGCACTAATCTCACGAGCACTCGTCGATATTAAAACCTTATCTCATCCCGAATTTATAAACTAGCTTTATCTCTCTCATAACATAACTATTGGATAAAGACAATCTTTCGGATAGGAACTCAGCGTTAACCTTATTATGTGAGTGTAGCGAGGGTGCTATTAAGTAGTAACAATAGAAGAGCTCTCTGGTGTGACATCTCGGCGAGACATGTGATGACATTACAGTGAGACAAGTTGTTCAGACTTGTCCATATGGGATTATGTTCGGCTACGAGTGCCTACATCGTCCTGTCTCGGGTCTGGTCGGGAGGCTCGCTCGGCGCCTTTTGTCTCGGCTGGTATTCAAAATGTAGACGTCTGAATGTCGGCGCGATGTTATAAATTGCGATACATTTATAAAATTGCGAGCTGGTGCGTTCGACCGGCCTTACTTACTAGTATGTGACTCTTGTAAAGCTTAGGACGATTATAATAACATTTCACATTGAATTTAACACTGAAAATAAGCGTTACATTTGGTAACAAATGGAAGTACCATAAGCATAAAATATATCGTACTTTTTCAATAGAACTTACATACCTACCAACACATAAATTGGATTCGTAATGGCTTCATTCGGTAAATGATAATAACACAAATGATAGTCGCTAGATTACAGACAGGTACGACAGCAGCAAAAGTATTTTTATAGTTGACTGTCTACATTTAATGTTGGTTTTATTAATTAATGTTTATCATTTAGTGTGTATATGCTTTTGAAAAAGTATATTCGGTGAAAAACTATCAACGTTTATGATCATTTAAGCCTTCTTTAAATGAACCTTTGATAAAATATTCAAATAAATACGTACCTACGGTAAACGATTGTATTCAAGCTAATAATAATTCGCCATGGCCTATTCACAGTTCTCATGAACTATCATTAATAATACAGTGTTAGTCAAATGCCAGCGATTCTTTACTATTGAGGTTAACAAACTTTAGTAAGTTTACACACATAGATTTTTTCGTAGAATGTTCTCGAACCAGTGCATTTTACTAAGAAGCACCTATATCATATTTTAAGAGGTGGATATACGCCGTTGACGTTGCTCGTACTACTGCTTAGTTGTCCACGCGCGATTTGCGAGTATCGGTGACGTAAAAAATCCTTAGAAAATAATAAGTAAAGTTATTTGCAAAAATAAGCTGAAGATTCCCATGGTGTTCTAATATATAAGAGGCTGATTCAATTTAAACATTCTTATGATTGATAGATTAGGAGAAAAAATAATAAGAAAAAAACAAAACGAAAATGAAAAATTAAAAATCGCACCAAAAATGTTTACTAGGTATTTAGTTTCTTTTTTAAAAAAGAGAACCGCCTTCAAAAAATCGGCCCACTGGAAAGTACGAAATAATTTTTACATACGCTAATACATAGTATATAACTTATACAAAATACTTAGTTTTTGAAGTCGGTGCCAAACCAAATCCCTCTAAAAGCCTATTGTTTGGCGTCATCCTTTCCAAACCAGCGCATTCAATCTACATAGTACTTACAGCCCAAAATAGCTAAGAAGTATATAATTATTTTATAATTAAGCATTTATTTCATACTTTTTATATATTTTTTAAATATGTTGCTTTTTAGAGTATATAGGTAGATTATTTTAAATTTTATTAATTCAGATTTTTTTAGGCTTTATTGATTTGATATATTCGTCGTATTATTTTCTCTGTTTGCCAGTATTCTTTTTTGTTTTTTGATGGTTTGGCACCGACTTCAAAAACTAAGTATTTTGTATAAGTTATATACTATGTATTAGCGTATGTAAAAATTATTTCGTACTTTTCAGTGGGCCGATTTTTTGAAGGCGGTTCTCTTTTTTTAAAAAAGAAACTAAATACCTAGTAAACATTTTTGGTGCGATTTTTAATTTTTCATTTTCGTTTTGTTTTTTTCTTATTATTTTTATTTCATACTTTTTAGTGTTAGGTACTTCGTTCGTTTACTTCAGGTTTTGTGTTAACTATTCTTTTATTTATTTCATACTTTTTAGTGATAGGTACTCCATTTACTTTAAGTTTTGGGCTAATTAATACTTTGTTTATAGTTAGATTCAATTATTTTAGTGATAAGTTTTCTGCTAGTATCAGTTTGTTATCATGACTTTGACATAGGTACCTACTTTTATTCTGTGTGCCAATGGGCTTAGGCTTCATGCTGGAAGAGAGAGATGAATCTAGGGAATCAATCACATATGGAAGTACGATCCAAACAAATGCGGTGGACTTGTACATACTATTGAATTGGCTGTGAGCTCTCGTATTATGCTCCGGAGAAATATGCCAATAACGGATGGCTTAGCGAACGGGGCAATGGGTGTTCTTAAAGGATTTAAAATGGCCGGCACTAAGACGAGACCAACTTGAGCCAGGTGAACTGCCTGATGCCATTTGATGATCCATCAATAGCATTGCGTCTTAAAGATGATGATGGATACATTTCCATAGCTCCAGTGCCAGCGACCTATCAAGGCAATCGCAGTTATGGTGATATCGAGAGGCGGATGTTGCCAGTCATATTGAGTTGGGCTGTGACGGTACACAAGTTGCAAGGATGTACACTTAGTTCCGCGGACCTAGGGCCTAAAATCTTTGCTATAGGCCAATGCTATGTTGCCTTGAGGCGGGTCAAATCCCTAAAAGGCATGGCTTTAAGTGATATTGACTGGAACAAATTACTCAACCATTCCCACGACAACAGAGTTACTAGCTACGTTAAAAAAAACCTTATCCGAAATGACAAGAATGAGAAATATGCTCTCGCATTAGATTCTTTCACCGACTTTCTTTGTTTTTTGTTAATCGCAGAGACATAGACACGTACACGCACACACTCGTACACACACACACGTACACATACAAATACACACACGCGCGCGCGCGCAAACACGTACACACGTACAAACACACACACATAATACATACAAACATACTAAGAACCAATATATGTATACGGGTCAAACTTAGAACCTTCTTTTTTTGAAGTCGGTTAAAATACTAAAACTTTCTCCTAAGTGTAACAAATACTTTTTTTCTGAAAACCGCATAAAAAGCGGTTCAGCCAAACTCGAGTTAATCGTGGGCAAACTTACATATATACGGGTCAAACTCAGAACCTTCTTTTTTTGAAGTCGGTTAAGGGCCTAAAACCTTCTCCTAAGTGTAACAAATACTTTGCTGAAAACCGCATCAAAATCGCTTCAGCCAATCGCGAGATAATCGCGGACAAACAAACATACATACATACATACAGGTCAAACTGATAACCTCCTTTTTTTTTTAAGTCGGTTAAAAAAGGTAATAACTACAATAAATAGGTTACTTTGCATATTTTATTCAAATATTTAAAATACTTGTGCTGGAGCACCGGCCGAGTAAGGTAAACGTCCCAATAGCCGTGAAATTCTGAACTTCGCTGACTTTGCAGGTCTGCTATGTAAAGGTTAAAAGACTAACAAAAATTAAATTTACGGAAGTTGATAGATTATTTATTCTTGTATTCGTGCAATTTTATAGCTTTTGATATATATGTCGTTAAGAATACTTTAATTTAAATAAAGTTTGAAAAGACCCATTTGTACCAGTATCCGGTAGATTTGTCCCAGTAAACGGTAGATGGTCCCAGATACCGGCAAATTTTAACCGCGAATTTAAACCCTATTTGCTTAGTGTTAAGGTTTATAATATTTGAACTTTATATTTATAAATATTGTGTAATGTAATTGTTATGTATCTAAAGGGGTCAAAGAAAAGATTTTATTGAAATGTATTTCAAAGGAAATCACAAGCAAGAATTAAAAGTGTCGTACTTAAAACTATATTTATATCATTTCAACTTTTTCACACAGCAGCGATAGCTGAGTGGAGAGACCGACGGACTGCTACGCAGAGGGTCTCGGGTTCGAATCCACGGCGCCCACCGATGACTTTTCGAAGTTAATTGCGTATTAAATTGTTAATAGCGATATTTATCGCTTGCTGAACGGGAAAAGAAAGCATCGTGAGGAAACCTGCATGTCTGAGAGTTATCCATAATGTTCTCAAAAGACATGAACCATGAATCCATAATGAACTCGAAAGTATTGAACCCAGAACATTAGGCAAATGCCAGCGGCGAGGTGGCCTCTTCAACCACGACGCCAACCGCGCAGTCAGCTCAACAACCACTCTTTGTTTGCCGAAACGGGGTCTTCTCTCTAAGACTTGTCTGCTCCATTTCTCGTCGGTCCTTCGGGAGACGTGGCCAGCTCATTGCCACTTCAGACTGCTTATACGGCGAGCTATGTTGGTGACTCCAGTTCTCTTCCTGATGACCTCGTTACGAATTCTATCCTTTAGAGAGACTCCGAGCATAGCTCGATCCATAGTACGCTGAGCTATCTTAAATCTATGGACCAGTAGTACCGTGAGTGTCCAGATTTCGGCACCGTATATCATTACTGGTAGGATGCATTGGTCAAAGACTTTTGTCTTGAGGCTTTGCGGGATAGGCGACGAGTAAATCCGACGTAGCTTACCGAATGCTGCCCATACCAACTTAATCCACTGATCGATTGCCTTCTCGAAGCTGTGTCTACCCAACTGTAATACTTGCCCCAGGTAGACATACTGTTTCACAACTTCGAGCAAGGAACCGTCAATGCAGATCAGTCTCAACACGACGTATTCATTAATATTACCTTCGTTTTAGCCAGGTTCATGCCAAGACCAATCCACCGGGGAGGCTTCATTAAGGTCGACAGGATTCCGCTAAGCTTTTCCAACGTCTCTGCTATTAGGATGATGTCGTCAGCAAATTGAAGGTGTGACATGTACTCGCCGTTGATATACGTTGAGCCCACTCCAGTGTCTTGAAGACATCCTCAATTGCGTTGGTGAACAGCTTGGGAGATATTACATCCCCTTGCCGGACTCCCCTACGCAACTCTATGGTGTATGTCTTTCTGTCTTGGATCTGAACGGTCATGATCGCCGGTCGGTTTCATACAAATATCTACACTACTATACAAACACCTCTATATATCGCCAGCTAATGCGTAATCGTTGCAGGCTGTCAAGAAATGCCCAAGTTTTGATAGAGTCAAATAATGCTGTGCCATACACAGCGGCTGGTTGTGCTCATGGGTCTTCAGTATGGATGTGGTCCACGGTGATGAAGACTTTTCGAAACCCGGCTTGCACTGATGGCTGGAAGATGTCGAGTCGTTTGTTACAACTCACAAGAACAACTTGTAGATATGGTTCAGGAGTGAAATGGGCCTGTAATCTTAATATATAAAATCCTTGCGTTACTGACTGACTGACAGACAAGCCACAGCCGAAACTACTCGGCGCAAGAAGCTGAAATTTAGCATGTTTGTTCCTTGGGGACCGTAGGGGCGCACTAAGACGGGATTTCCCGAAATTCCCACGGGATCGGTCAAAACGGGAAATTCGAAAATATGTGCGTGCGAAGCCGTTGGCGTCGACTAGTTTTTCAATAAAATTTGTCGCCTATTTTGAAAAACAGAGCCACCACTCTCCCTCTCCATGCCCATAGTTTTGAACCTTCGTGGATAACGGAACTGTAAAGACTTGCTAGCTCTCTCAAGGTTGTGTCTCCACCTGCTCAAGTTGCTCAAAGGCCATCCGTACCTCGCTGTGTTCGGCATCCGGGATAGGTAACTTCAGTAAAGTGGCTCGTGGTCGAGGGCTCTGTGGTCGCCCAGTTGGTCTGTCACGTTGAACTCATGTTTCAGTGGAACTCAACTATGATTTGAAATCAACTTTGAGTTGAAGTCAACTTTGACAACGCATCATCAAAATCTGGTTGCCATATAAGATCAGAGTACTCGTCAATACGATTGAAACGAGCCCAAACTCGATGGGCTTGTGTCGTTTTATTGCGGAGTTCCTATGGCCAATTCCCAGCTCCATCATGCGATTAGCTCTATACAAATTAAGAAATGGGAGCAGGGCACCGTTTTTTTTTATTTTTCATTATAAATAAGTATTTATGCCTCGTAATAAAATACGTTTTGAAATATACATATCAAGCCCTTTCCTTTCATATGGTAGGGTTTTGAATCAAGTGGTGTGGTGTACGTCCCAGCATCAGGCAAAATATTATGTTATAATACTACTAGTGCACAACTACAGTTTCAAAGGATAATGAGACTTATTGCAAGGCATTAAGGTGCAGTAACGGGCTCCGGTGCAACGGGTAGTACGAAGTTAACTTGTGTACCAGTATCCGGTAAAAAAGGGTATAATATTGCCGGGTACTGGGTCATGTGGGGGTTTCTGAGTCCCAGTAAATGTAATATGCGAAAATAATTACTATTTCATTAAATTCATCACATCTTATGGACTATATCGCTAGATAATTAACTCAAATATTTAAGCAAATAAACACTCGCACTGTACTGCTATCTGCAGCAATATGATAAGCAAACCAATACAATGTGGTAGCTTCGTAGTTTAGTGACAGAACCTCGAAATTTCACAAAGTTTTCGCACACCACACTTTCATTGTAGTATAGTTTTGCCACCATTACACTTATTGACCAGCGTTAATATTATAATTATACGAAATAATATCAAGTATGTATTGCAATTCTCAAACTTTAATTATATTTTGGTAGAAACCTGCAAAATTATAAAAACCGACTAGTTACCGGGTACCGGGACACTGCCGGAATTACGTACGTTTACCTTACCTGATGACTGGGCCACAGCAGTAGTTGTGCCTCTTTATAAAGGAAAAGGCTCGCAACAAGACTGCAAAAATTATAGAGGCATTAGCCTTCTCAGCATTGTTGGCAAACTGTATGCGAAGGTACTGATTGAAAGAGTTACGAAAGTAACCGACAAGAAAATATGGGATGTACAAGCGGGATTCCGAAAGAGTATGGGGTGTACGGATCAAGTCTTTGCCTTGCGATGCATAGCCGATAAATTTTTGGCCAAAGGTCAAAAGGTCTACTGCGCATTCGTGGATTTGGAAAAGGCTTACGATAAAGTGGTGAGGAATGAAATGTGGTCGGTACTGTCGATGTATGGGGTGAACAGCAGCCTCATTCGAGCTCTGAAATCCCTTTATGAGGATTCTAGAGCTTGTGTGAGGATAAACGGGGCATACACTGGCTGGTTTACCATCGAGAAAGGTGTTAGACAGGGATGTGTAGCGTCGCCGTGCCTGTTCAACCTCTTCATGGACAGTTGTATGCAAGACTTGAAACATAGTGATTGTGGATTAAGGATGAATGAGTTACTTGTCAAATGCCTCCTTTATGCTGATGATCAGGTTATACTTGCGTCTTCAACGGAGGAGTTGCAGGAGATGGTAACAATCATGCATGGTGCGTTAGAGAGGAAAGAAATGAAAGTGAATGTAAGTAAAACGAAACTTATGGTTTTTGAAAAGGAGGAATGCGTTACGGCTTGGAATGTTATGATCGATGGACAGAGAGTGGAGCAAGTGAATGAGTTTGTATATTTAGGTACGCTGTTTACAAGAGATGGTAAGAATGTAGAAGATATTGAAAGAAGAGTTAATGCAGGTAATAGAGTGAATGAAGCTCTGAAGGCATTTATGAATAGCCAAAACGTGTCCAAAAAGGCACGTTTGGCTGTGCATAGAGGGGTGTTAGTACCTACTCTTATGTATGGTAGTGATAGTTGGGTATAACAGAATAGTCATGAAAGTAGAATAAATGCTGTAGAAATGAGAGCACTGAGAAGTATGTGTGGTGTCTCTCTGACTGACAGAGTAAAGAATTGTGTGATAAGAGAGTGTTGTGGGGTAAAACAAGATGTAGTGACAAGCATCGAGAAAGGTATGCTAAGATGGTTTGGGCACGTGGAGAGGATGGATGACGAAAGACTGACCAAGCAGATATATAAGGCAAGTGAGGAAGGGACAGGACGAAGGGGAAGACCTAGGCGGACTTTCTCTGCCCAGATTGGAGACAGCCTAAAAACAGGACAGGTGAGAAGTACCCTGAACAGAAGAGCATGCATGAGGAATCTGATGGGAGTGAATGAAGCAAGAGAGATATGTCAGGATCGTTGCAAATGGCGTTCCGTAGTCTCTGCCTACCCCTCCGGGAAACAAGCGTGAGTCTATGTATGTATGTATGTATTTAAAATACTTTTTTTAGGATTTGGTACCGAAGAGAAAATGCTTTATACTATTAAGACCTATTTTTTGGATTTTTTTTCTATAACAATTACGGGGAAAAACGGTTTTAATTTACCCCTAATGACGCCCAATTCACATATGTCCTCGCCTTAATATGTAAAATACAAAATATTTAAATAAAATAGATACGTGAAGCTTCTAGCACAGTATTCATAAAATTCGTGAAAGAAAATTGTGTCTTTGTTATACTTCAATAGATTATTTTGAAATAGTAGAAGTAAAAGTTTTTAATTAAATGAAAAGTTATCGGAGCAAATCACAATGTATTCTATATTTAGAAAGTTTTTTGAGATGTATGTGATACCATGTACGTAGTTTTAAGGTGTTTTATGATAATTTATCAACTCTTTGGAAAAGGATAACTCTAACCACGAGGCAGGCGTGTTGTTTCATATCGATATAACCTCAAGTGTTGTATATTTGCACTGTTAGTCGATGGCGAACTACCATCGACTAATGGCGAACCCACAATATGATACATTCAGGATTAGGTAAGCCAATTAAATCGAATGATGGCTCTGCCAGCTCTACTCGCTGTTAGTTTGTAATCAGATCATGACACAGATTCTTAAATTTAAACGGTGACAGTTTTTTAAGTTGATTAGGTATTTTATTTTGGAATACCAGTAGTTGTTACATTATTCTTACATCTAAATATAAATATTTGCAGTAACAAAGGTAAATGTACAACATTTTAAGGTGTCTCAGCTTGCGTAGTATTAGCGATTAACACATTATATAATGCAAGATTTTTTAAATGCGTTTTAAATTAGAACACTAAAGTAAGAAAATTAAATTGAAAAACAAGAAAAAACATATGGTAATAATAAAAAATTAAAAAAATCTTAATCCCTCAACAATCTCAAAACAGCAGTTTTGAAATTTACTATTATGTCAAAAAATATATCCAATCCCTCACAAATTGAATTGTACGTCTTCGACAATCTAGACACATCAGAAAACAGCTTTAAGTTGGTTCTGGCAGATAGGCGATGGAATAGTCCAGCATTGAGATGCGCTCGTTTGGGAACTCGGCTTGGAACACGTAAACAAATTGATTTCAGAAGCTGCGGACAGTGTATCTCATATCTTAATATTTTATACAAAAATTTCAGATCAAGTACCTGCCTGCGCTTCAATAAACTGTCCATCTTGAAATGCCTCAATCTGTCACAGTAGGAAATAAGATTTTTATGTAACCCACATGAAAATGTAAAAAAAGGTATGCCTATCTCGTGTCACTCAATCGTTTTCTATAATAAGTGTTAAAAATACATTCTGATTAAAATATAAATACTCATATAAGGGTATCTTTAAATCCCTATCTTAATATATAAAATCCTTGCGTTACTGGCTGACTGACAGACACGCTACAGCCGAAACTATTGGGCGCAGGAAGCTGCAATTTGGCATGTATGTTCCTTGGAGACCGAAGGGGTGCACTAAGAAGGGATTTCTCGAAATTTCCACGGGATCGGTCAAAACGGGTAAATTTAAAAAAATGCAGGCGTAGCTGCTGGCGTCCTCTAGTTGATAATAAAATGTTACAGTATATACTAGTAATGTTCTAATCCCTGTAATTTTCTAGAAATGAATGTTCGTCTCTATTATTATGTCAGATCAGATTTTAAAGAACAAACGATCGGGACAATATTATGATTAACAGTTGAGTAGTGTGATGTCATAACAACCCAAAAAAGAATTTACTCTATCCAAAATCTATTTCTATTTGAAAAATAAATAACTACTTGTACCAACAAAACTAAACTCAATATAACCTAACATAATAACTGAAAAAATCACTTTCCACTTTGCTTTATTAAACCTGTTTCATTAATTTGATTGCAACTATGTTCCTGTAACAGAAATAAATTCTCACTCAAATATCAACCGGCTTTTAAAATGATTTGTAACAGCTTTAAATCAGAACGCACCAAAACCAGCAATCAATATGACCAACTAAATTAAAAAGCTTTAAATTTTTGTGCTCCCTTTCTACGTAGCTTCGTGCGCAATTATTATTGACGCAGTGAACTGCATAGCTGTCGTCGAAACCCCTTCAATTAAAAACGAAGCACTGACTCATAACTCTTAATTAGTAATACGGCTGTTAGCGAGCTTACTCAAATATTCGTCGCGATAAAATACTAAATATGGCTTCTGTGGATAAGTGAATGAATGTCGATTGGTGGTGGAGTAGTTGGTAACTTAATGGTAGGATAGATGAGCAATAGTGATGATATCTTAGGACAATTTATTCGGAAGGTAGACTATAGCTGCTCTGTGGAAAAGCTAATCTTAATATATAAAATCCTTGCGTTACTGACTGACTGACAGACACGCTACAGCCGAAACTATTGGGCGCAGGAAGCTGAAATTTGGCATGTATGTTCCTAGGGGACCGTAGGGGTGCACTAAGAATGGATTTCCCGAAATACCCACGGGATCGGGCAAAACGGGTAAATTAAAAAATGTTGCGGGCGTAGCCGTGGGCATCCTCTAGTATTCTATAAAATCTGGTGAAAATAGTAAGCTAGACTCCAGTCTGGGATTTATGAAAGAAAGAAAGAAAATGTTTATTATAAGCAGGTTAACGCTAGAACGATGAAGATGAGTCTAGGAATTGTCCTAGAAAAATGTGAGTGTGTGAATTGTCACACACTCACATTTGACCACAAACTGGACAAGCCTCGTATAGTGACTAGATAACTTATAAACCTATGTATGTGTTACTATAAAGGCCTATGATCGTGAATCTTAGATTCTACTATTAAATCTTAAGATTTACACACAAAAGCTGGTAAATATGCAGTATAATCTATAAAAAAACGTTCTTTTACCAGCAGTGTTTGGCGCATCCGAGATTTTACCAAAGACGGTTGCTAGGTACATGTTGCTTTTAGACATACCTTATGTGAACCCACGGTCTAGGTGTTTCTAGTTTCAGTTTAATAGGCTCCGTGATCGCATTGATTTCAGTCAGGACAAGTGATTTTATACAAAAAGCTTTTTCTACGCCATCAAAGTATGCATCATGCAATTATGATTGATATTTTATTGGTATGATGCCCCTTAAACTAAAGAGCAAAATATACAACTCCGATATAAGACCAATTGTATGTGTCGCACTGTATGGACCGGAATGCTGGACCATGAAGAAGACGGATGAAAGAAGATTGTAGCAGAGATGAGGATGTTGAGATGGATGTGTGGAGTGACAAGGATGGATAAAATTAGAAATGAGTATATTAGGGGAAGTTTGAGTTGGTGCAACTTGCACCGGTGCAAGAAAAGCTGAGAGGAAGTCGTCTAGCGTGGTATGGGCATGTAATGAAGAGGGATGAAAAGCATGTGACTAGAATGGTGATGAATATAAGAGTTGAAGGATATGAGGCAAGAGGAAGACCAAATAAAAGATAGATGGATTGTGTGAACGATGACATGAATGAAAAGGGAGTGAATAATCAGATGACGTCTGATAGGAGAGAATGGAAGCGAAAGACATTCTGCGCCGACCCCAAGTAATATGGAAACAGGGCAGGAAAAAGAAGACTTTAGCTATGGGATTCCATGACTACTTACGATCAGGCGGCATGGAGACATTTTGTTGGGCTACAATAAAAAAAGAACATGATTTTGACGATGACGATGGATCTGCTAGTTACTTACTGTTGCTAGGTAGTCGTTATATTGCAGATCGGTCGAAGTCTAAAATCGGTCGTCGGTGACTCTTTGACGTCAATTGCACATTCAATGTTTGTTTAACTTCACTTCACCGTGGATCGAAAACGTCGTCTTGCACTTCGTTGTGCAAATAGCAATATCCACGTAATCCCTTGATTAGTGACTGTAGTAGGACTCTTATAGATTTATACAGAGTGTTATATGTCTCTACATGCATAGAACACTCTGTATAAAACTATGCTGAGGTTTAGAACTCAATATGGGTTAAACCACGCTGTACAGTGCATTAATAAATTGGCTTTAAAATAGCATTTTTTTTTCAAAAGACACCTACACAGCGTGTCCATAAATTGTGCGGTTTCAATGAGTAATTATTGCTTGTTCATCGGTGGAAAACATCGTGGGAAAACTTACATGACTAAGAGTTATCCATTATCTTCTCGGAACCCAAATGATGTCTGCCTATCCGCTCTTAGCCTGTGTCGTGTACCTATCCCGGTGGCCAGTTTATATTTATATACTACGTTTTTTAGAGCCTACTCCTGTACTAGGAATAAAACCTGTGTTGCAGGAGACTTTACAAACATACAACTGACGGATACAATGTACACCCAGACTCGAAACAACAATTTGTGAATTACACAAAGTGTTGTCTCGTGTGGGGATCGAACCCACAACACTCGGCGCAGTGTCAAGTGGCGAGGCGGCCGCTTAAACCACTACGCCAACCGTGCAGTATCATCATATATCAAATACAGTTTCTATACCGACTTTATATGCTACTAGCTGTTTCCCGCGGTTTCATCCGCGTCCTGAGGGAACTACTTCGCGTACCCGGTTAATTTGTAGCCTAAGTTACTCCTTGCTACATCAGCTATTCGCCAGTGAAAGTCCCGTCAAAATCGGTCCAGCCGTTCCTGAGATTAGCGAGAACAAACAGACAGACAGACAAAAATTTTAAAAAATTTCATTTCGGTATATGTCCCGTGTATACATCCATATGCATTAAGTAAAAAGACAGTCCATTTTATTTATGTGTATAGATACCTATCTACAGAAAACTTGAATAATTTAACTATTTTATTTATTATATTGCTGATTAAGGCCAGGATTTAAATATAAATTGACCTTTAGCTCCAGAATTTCGTTCTGTCTCTGGTATAGACAGGTATGTCTGTCTGGTGCCACGGATGTCAATTTTCATTATTTTGCTTATAATAAATGTTTCGAATCCTTGATCCAGCATTATAAAAGTTATTTCTAATTTCAAATATCATAAAAATTGGGTCAAGTGATACTTATTTTGTTAAATAATTTTGTGAATTTTATCTCTATCTTGCTCTAGCAATTCTTCAAATAAGATACCATTTCTTTTTGGTAATAATTACTTCACGGTTGGCGTAGTGGTCTACCTCACCGCCTGACACTGCGCCGAATGCAGTTGGTTCGATTACCAGACGAGACAAACACTCTGTGTGATTCATAAATCGCTGTTTCGAGTCTGAATGTTCATTGTGTCCGTTGATTGTATGTTTGTAAAGTCTCCTGCAATACAGGTTTCATTCCTAGTACAGGAGTAGGCTCTAAATAACATAGTATATAAATATAAACTGCCCACCGGGATAGGTACACGACACAGGCCAAGAGCGGATAGGCAGAGTTCATTTGTGTTGTAGAGTTCAAGTTTTCCCACAATGTTTTCCACCGATAAACAAGCAATAATTACTCATTGAAACCGCACAATTTATGAACACGAGACCGTCTAGGTAAGAGTACTTATGTTATTCTTACCGCTAGGCTATCATTTTTTTCTTTTAATCTGATTATATTGATGAGTATATTTCAAAAATCTCTACAGTTTAATGTAAACCATTGTGCGTGCAAACAATTGGATTCAAAAACGTTGCGTGTTTATAACTCCTAAAATAACCTCTGTATACATTTTATTGTTTCAGCATTCTATAAATCATTTTATTTGCAATAAACATATTTTATAAAGTGTCATTGTTATGGAGTTATTTATACAGCGATGGAATATTTTCATTTGGATCGGTTATTTATCCTGGTTGTGGGTAGAATGTATTTGGCAAAGAGCGCGGCATTTCCATTTAAAATCCAAATGAAATATATCTTTGTGCAGAACGTGAAAATATAATAATAGCTCTCTTTCGTTTGCGAGCGATAATCTTAAGTTTTATTTGCAGAAGCAAATTAAAAGTGGAACAAAACACAATGTTTCTCATGTTTTGTAGAATTTATTTGAACGTCTGTATTCAAATATTTGGTTATTACTTGTATTATATCTTTTAGCAATATATGATCATTATAATGTACATACATCTATAGACTCACGCCTGTTTCCCCGGAGGGGTAGGCAGAGGCATATTAAACGCCCACTTTTCGCCAGTGTTTTGATCCCACGTAATAGGTGGCGAGCCTATTGCCGCTTATCGGGATATTTTGTTTGCCAGATTATAATGTACGCGACTGAAAATAACCCCTAAACTTAATTGAGACGGCACACATTGGGCACCAACTAATTACTTAATATTAAATTCATTGCTCACTCATCAAGAGGTACAATAGAGGTGGAAGTTTTGTTTGAAAATCAAGTAATTTTGACGCTACAACTACTTTTCAATCATCATCAGCCACATACTGTCCCACTGCTGGGCACGGGCCTCTTCTCACTATGAAAAGGGTAAGGCCATAGTCTACCACGCTGGCCAAGTGCGAGTTGACAAACTTCACATGTCTTTCGAGAACATTATGGAGAACTCTCAGAGATGCAGGTTTCCTCACGATGTTTTCTTTCACCGATAAATAAGCGAACTTCGAAAAGTCATTGGTGCGTGCCGTGGATTCGAACCCGAGACCCTCTGCGTAGCAGTCTGTCGGTCTCTCCACTCTGCTATCGCTGCTTTTTTTTAAATATATGATTGAAAAGTATTCGAGACAAAACATATAGAAGCTAGTATCGATGAAGTTTCTTTGCATTCCTTGGGCTAGAGCCGCCACGGCCCTTCACAGTAAAGGCAAGAGTGCTCACCGCTACAGTTGTCTTTTACAAAAGATGCTGAGCTTTTCATATGAAGCGCTGATTCGTTTTAATTCTAATATTATAGTTATCATCTTATGCACTGTATATAAACTGTACAAGAGATTGCAAGAATGAAGAAGATATTGAAAGAAGAGTTAATGCAGGTAATAGAGTGAATAGAGCGCTGAAGGCGTTTATGAATAGCCAAAACGTGTCCAAAGAGGCACTTTTGGCTTTGCATAGAGGGGTGTTAGTGCCTACCCTTATGTACGGTAGTGAAAGTTGGGTATGGCAGAAGAGACTTGAAAGTAGAATAAATGCTGTAGAAATGAGAGCACTGAGAAGTATGTGTGGTATATCTTTGACCGATAGAGTAAAGAATAGTGTGATAAGAGAGTGGTGTGGGGTAAAAACAGATGTAGTGACAAGCATCGAGAAAGGCATGTTAAGATGGTTTGGGCACATGGAGAGGATGGATGACGAAACTTAGAAGATATATAAGGCAAATGTGTATGGGACAGGACGAAGGGGAAGACCTAGGCGGACGTTCTCTGACCAGATTGAAGACATCCTAAAAAAAGGACAGGTCAGAAGTACCCTAAACAGAAGAGCATGCATGAGGAATTAGATAAAAGTGAATGAAGCAAGAGAGATATCGTTATCGAGGATCGTTGCAAATGGCGTTCTGTAGTCTCTGCCTACCCCTCCGGGAAACAGGCGTGAGTCTATTGGTGTATAAACTGTGCAACTGCTGGCACGAGCCTCTTCTCACTTTGAGAAAGGTAAGGTCAGAGTCCATTACGCTGGCGACGCTGGCGTTTACATGTTAACAAAATTCACATGTCTTTCAAGAACAGTCTGTCATGTAGGTATTCTCCCGATCTGTCATTCACTCTTTAGCAAGCGATAATTAGCAATTGAATACGCACTTTACTTCGAAAAGTCATAGGTGCGCGCCGTGGTTTTAACCTCAATTAGGCCACTTCCCACAGTGCGTGGCTTAGCAGACGAACGCGAACTGCACCTTTGAAGTTAGCCGACACGCATTGTAACTTTAAAGGTGCCGCGCATGTCCGTCCGCGAAACCAACCTGGGAAGCCGACTTTGCACGGATGCCACCTACAAATAATATTCGCAAGCAGTACCTTTACATTTCGTGGAAGATGGCTATCTAAATATATATTTCAACGCGCGGAAGGATGTAACCTATTACCAAACACTTAAATGTACTATTTAAATGAGGCGATGTAGTAATAAAAACAATCGTATAAAGTGTCTGATGTTTGTCAGTTCACACGTCAGGGCGGCACAAGGTCGAAGCTAAAATTAACTGTTTATAACTATGTGAAACATCACAATATTTACGCTCCGAGCAAGATGTTTTACTATAAAGAGCTGGGTATATACCTGAGAATAACCTGCTAACAGCAGTGAAATCTATACTTCCATATCCATACTTCTATACTATTTGTATCCATACTGATGACTTCTAATGATATTATAAATGCTGCTTGTCTGCTAACCTTAGGCGTCAAACCTGCACAACTGATTTTGATGAAATTTTGCATGGACACTACGAATAGTGTTCATGCAAAATTTCATCAAAATCAGTTGTTCCGGGACTTACATCCGAAGATGTAGGTAGGTAAGTCCCGGAACCATACGTAATTCTGGTACTTATGTTCTTGAAAATCAACCTTTATAGAAAAGAAAGAAAGAGGATAAGTTTGTATGAAATCAGCACACGCTCATTTAATATCTGGCTAGATTATATATGTTCCAACTTAAATAAAAAAGTAAGTACCTAATGTAGGAGAAAAAAATATCTGGCTTAATCAATATAGCTCACAAACAAAACTGCGGGCAAAAACTAGTACGAAATAACGCGATAAAAAAATAAAACTTCGATTTGATAATCTCCATCATCCCGGTCATTGAACAGTAACGTGATGAAAAATATACATATTTATTATTAATAATTGCATGTAATATTATCGCGAAATGTGTACGATAATAACAGCTAAATATTGTACGACAAAAACATCAGTATTTAATGTTCTAAAGCAGTTGACAGACTCCTACGCATCGGTCGGCTTGCGAGTTTTGTGACCCACTTGTTTATTTGTGGCGCGGACCATTCTGAACACTGAATAGATAATATTACAACTTTATTCATGTGCAGCTTCACACCTGTTTATCTCGATGAGTTGGGCAGAGTGTGTCACGTATCTAGATATAATATATGTTTGAACTTCACATGAATAACGCAGTCTATTATGATAACCACTGTTACAATAGTTATAATTTGTAACTAGACATCAATCGCAACTCCACCCGCGTGAAAATTTTTTCATCCTTAGAGGGACAATTTATAGAGCCAACGATAGCCTAGTGGAGATACCAACATACTTCTGCCATACTGGAGTATCGGGTTCGAATCCACGGCGCGCAGAACATATTTTTTTCGAAGTTACATATTAAATTGTTAATTATAATTATCGCAGCGTCAGTCCCAACCTTCATGTAGATCTTTGTCGGTCGTTGTAACTGTCTGTAGGGAGTCAGTACACTCAAATAAACTTATACTGCCCTAAATCATGGAATTTTGCTGTCTCACTGCTCTGTGGAAAAGATATTCTGTCATATCTGGTTAGGCTAGTGAGCGAGCTTCAAGGCGTATAAATCTTGGATGTAACCGGGATAACGTTAGGACGATGATAATGAGTAGGTAATGACTGATGAATGATAGAGCCGATAAATATGCGTCCGACGTAATTATATCAAAATGATGGTCCTATAATCAAGGCTTCTTTATAGGTGACCTAATCCGGTCAGCTATTTATAAAAAGAAACATAAATACTTATTTAAATTCATTGACCAACGACTACCTCGTCGTTGCAGCGCCGTAGGCAAAAGTCTTCTAGCGGAATAACTTTATAGTGCTGCTACACCTTAGCATTCCCTAGTAAGGCCGGTTTCAGATTAGCGTATTTTTCTGCGCGTATACGGTCGTTTTAGCATACTCACTTACACGCGCGCTACATTACGCGCTCCAAAAAACCGAACTTGCGTAAACGGGCATGTTTCGACGTGTTCGCTCGAAGCAGTAGTGACGTCTTGTCAGTGTCAACATGGATTCTGACGGCTCGCGCTTATACGAACTAAGAAGCGAGTCGACGCTCGTACGAGTTGCGCGTATAAAACGCTAATCTGTAACCGCCCTAATAGAACAGCGAGCATTCGCCGCTTTTTGTATTGTCGAACTGAACTCTCATTACAGGCTTTCAGCTGAAATGTTTCCACACCATTACAAGTCATAAAACGCCCGATGAATTTTTTTTTAGACTGAGTTACTGGTGCAATAAAATACTTACATTCGATGAAAAGTTAATGCAATTTACAATATCACTGCAAATACGAAATTTTGTGAAGATGGATCGATTTGATGTAAGCATTTGCATTACCCCTGCACTCAAGGGCTTTTGATCAAACTAATAGTATTGTAATATAACTTATCATCAGAATTTCAAATAAAATTGAGGGTGACTGGCCAGAGATTGCCAACCGAGATGGCAATACAGGGGAGAGACCATTGACATAGTAAAAACAGAATAGTAAGATAGCTTCATACAAATCGGCCGCCGCAGCCGCGCTGGTTTGAATGTACGCGTGAGTCGCCGGCGCCGTGTACGCACGCACTTTTCACGCACACAATCTCACGACCGCGGCAAGCCCGGCGCGGTGTCAGTACGGGATGCGCCGCGCGTCTGATCGAGCGCATTCATGTAGATGTCTTTATACTGTGGTACTACACTGCTCGCCCGCTTGAATTGTTTATATACATTCAGTTTTGTAATAAACGTTATTAATAATATACAATGTGTTAAACGACAGTAAATTTTACTTGTTACTTTTTCTCATTAAAATAGGCATTTAGATAGTTATATAACGCTTAGATAGTCAGTTAGGGTGCATAGGGTTCCCATCAAGAACTTAGGGTCCCAAGCCAACCTCACCTGCAAGTGGTGCACCTGCCGATCAACGGACGAGGCTCTGGCAAACAAAATATCCCGATAAGCGGCAATAGGCTCGCCACCTATTACGTGGGATCAAAACACTGGCGAAAAGTGGGCGTTTAATATGCCTCTGCCTACCCCTTCGGGGAAACAGGTGTGAGTCTATGTATGTATGTATGTAGATAGTCAGTAGGTATTTGAAAAAAATAAATTCAAGCTTAAATTGTGAAGTATTCAGCGCGATCACTTAAAAAAGCGGCGAAAAAGCGCGAGCGCCGACAAAGCCGGCGCCGCGGTGTAAACAAGTGACAACCCGTGCGTAAACGCAAGAGTAGGCAATTAACTCGCCGAGCGGCCTTAGCTAACCTACTATTCTGTTTTTACTATGCCATTGACCAGCAGTGGGGCACTAAAGGCAGACAAAACAAATACATCAGAATGACACATAGGAAACCTCTTGTCGTAAAACCCGACACTCACGTAAGTGCAGTCTAGTAAAATGTAAGCTTTAAACAAATACTCAGTATGTACTTAACTACTGCAAAGTTAACTCGATTAAAACATCAAAGTGAGTGTAGCTTTACTCTAAGTAAGTACCTTTTTACTGATAACTCTGGTGCGTTTAAGGGAACTCGTTAATCCCTTTTGAAATATAAACCTTTAAAAAACTGTAAAATGTTCGTTTAGATGCAATGATCGTATATACTAGATGACCAAAAGTTACAACCGCGTTATTTAAGGTTACTGCTCCGTGGCTTATAGCGTGATGTTATATATCTTACAGCCTTCTTTAAATGGGCTTTCTACTACTGAAAGAATTATTCAAATCGGACCAGTAGTTCCTGAGATTAGCGCATTCAAGCAAACAAACTCTACAGCTTTATATATTAGTATTAGATACTACCAATTTCGTTGCCTCATTTCGTAGATATGCAACAGAACATTTAAGTAAAACGATGGCATTACAATCTGTTAAGTCTTGACATATTGGGCAGATTTTAAACTTTCGCGATTTTAGACATCATAACATTATGTGACAGTTCGAATAAAAATAAAAACAAAAAACAAGTGAGGGTAGCTGCCGAAACCCGCGCTTCACAAGGACGACGCTGAGATGACATCAGTCATAATTAATATATCTATGGTCCTGCCGCAACCATGACTGTTGTAAGACGGCCGAAACGTCGGTAAAACATAGGTATTTATACATTAAATTAATTAAATATCGCGCTTAAGACCCGTTTACATAAAATTGTATGATATATTGGGCAGAAATTATTTTATAGGCCTTTCATGCACTCCCACATATACCTATTTATATCGGTCTACCATCGGTCTACTAATATAATAAAACTCTAGTTTGTATACGCGACTTCTGCAAGAAAGACCTACGAATTTAAGCGTTGCTTTTCGTTTCCAACCAGATTGCTAAGGCAAGGCATGTAATATCACGGTATGACTTTTAGCAGCCGAGCAAAAGGAAAATGAATAAAAGAAAAAATGACGCTATTCGAGAAGGGTGGGGTGAAACCGCGGGGCGAGGCTATCAATCATTTTCAGGGCACAATACGTTTATAGGTCATACCAGAATCGGAGGATAATTTGAATGCACTGATAGCGCCGAGGTTTAAATGGCTATTTCACCGTTTAACTGTGAAGTGATATTTTTGATGGATTTGTTTCTGAAATCTACATAGATACGTTCTAAAAGGTTATATTATCAATTCTATGTTACTTTATAATAGTAACATCAGTATCGACCATAAACGGTGAAATCAAATGTTATTTCAAACAAAGTTATTCTACTAAAAAAAATATATAAATCAACCTCGAATCGGACTGACAAAATGTTTTCAGATCTAGTTGATTGGATCAGGCGTTACTTGGCGGAACTCCATTGTAACCTAATGGAAGGAAAGAGGAACCCACCACGCACCCTCGGATTGACCACCCCAACTATTGCAATAGAAAAAGGTTGACAATACCGAACTCCTCTAAAAGGACAAGGGATATAGGAATGGTATGCGTTTCAGGAAGATACCTGACTTTCAGTAGGTATCCTGCTGTATGCGCCGACTATTCTTCGACACGTGTTTCGCCTCTGCACGAGGCATCCTCAAGAGCGATGGGTAACGACTGAGACGAAACACGTGTCGAAGAATAGTCGGCGCATACAGCGGGATACTGCAAGTCCATACCATATAATACCTTTCCTATATCCCTTATCCTTTTAGAGTTCGGTATTGTCAACCTCTTTCTATTGCAATAGTTGGGGTGGTTAATCCGAGGGTACGTGGTGGGTTCCTCTTTCCTTCCATTAGGTTTTCAGATCTCATGTAGAGCCAAACTTCAACTATCACTACAAACACTTTACAAACTCTACCCCTTCGTCAAAATATGTCGCATAGCCGTTTCTCTACCATCGCACGGTAACCGATTCATACACTATTCAATACTTATCTGTTATACAACAGGTTTTGTAGTTACTTGCAGACACACGTATTTTGTACAGTTTGTGACCCTAAATTTTAAGTTGAACACTATTTTTATCACCACCTAAATCCAAAAGAATTGTATTTATTTATAGTCTCACGCCTGTATCCCCGAAGGGCCTACCCCAGAGGTGTAAATATCACACCCACATTTCGCCATGAATTTTTAGGTCCCACGTAATAGAGGGCGAGCCTATTACCGTTACCGGGCACATCACCATACTCCGGGCTGCTACTGAGTATTCGGAACAACCCAGTAACAGTTTTGCTTGACCCGGGAATTGAACCCGGGACCTCCGATCAGCAGTCGCATACGCTATCCACTGGACCACGGAAGCAGTCCATCTCCTTGTTTAACTCTCCATTTTCTTCACTAATGTCTTACGGGTTGTAATGTCTTCACTAATGTAATGTCTTACGGGATACTATTATGGGGTACGACGGCCGATATTCAGACAATTTTTGTTATTCAAAAGAGGGCCATACGTGCAATATATAAGTTAGGTGCTAGAGATTCTTTACGAGATAAATTTAAAGAAGTAGAAATATTTACAGTTGCATCGCAGTATATATTTGCTAATTTAATGTACGTTAAGAAAAACTTAACTCTTTACCGTAAAAATAGTGACGTGCACAAAGTGAACACAAGGAATAAGCATAAACTAGTGGGCACTAACTACCGTCTACATAAAGTTCATAACTCATTTGCGGGACTCGGTATACAATTCTTCAACAAATTACCTCTGGAAATAATGAATTTACCTCTGCACAAATTTAAAACACTACTAGGAATTTTCTTTTAAAAAGGGGTTATTACACTATTAAAGAATTTCTAGATGACAAGACATCATGGGTCTAGTTGCTTTTTTTTTTAATTCACCATTATTGTTATTTTTATGACTGTGTAAAATACTCTCTTCTCAATTAGTAACATGTTAAGTGGAGGTGCCTCGTGAACACATGATTTTTGCAGGATTTGGATATTATTACGATTTGTTGAATGTAGTTTAACATTATTTATTCCTGATCATATCGTTGTTCACTTGTCACCTTCACAAAATTCTTTCTACATTTGCATTCCTTCACGCGGTCCACTGATTTATGTTCATAATAACGATCTGGAAAATGGAGGTAATTGGCGGTCATGGTCAGTATACCAATAGATTGTTTCTTACTGCCGGTTCGTATACCGTTATCGTCATGCTCACTAAAATGTCATTTCTTGTGGTGGCGTCGTGTGTCGGGTCATCCCTGTCCCTCTAATATGGCGAGAGGGATGATGGCTGGCACATGCGTCATACTCGTGAACGGGTGCTACTTGCGATGACTGGTCGATGACGGTCTTGCGGGCTGGTATTAGATTTTAATATTTAACTGCATCATTTCCATCATGGGTCTGATCACTTTCGCGGATTGCCTGCATTGTTAGGTATATATAATGTTAGTGGATGCTCCTGTTTCACCATGTCTATTCTGAGGAGACTAACCAAATGAACATCAAAAGTATTATGCTTGAGTATTATTATGTACAGTAAATATATACAAGTGATATAGAAGGTGTAACAGTTGCAGCACCTTACAAAATGTAAATTATGTGTATTATGCAAAACCTGGCGAAGAAAAAGAGTGACCGTGAGTTTTATTGCCCGTTCTTTCTCATGGTTCTACCTATTGCTTTGCGAACGTGGCAGTAAATGTAAATGTAGAGTCTTTAAGTAATTATTTTACAAATTTATTATTTTGACGTTCATAAGCGTCACATTGTGACCCAAATGAATAAACGATTTTGAATTTGAATTTGAATTCACTCAAATTCATCAACAAAAATACGAAATTTTCATCTACTACAGCTTGATAAAACACTACAATTTTATTAACCAAACCAGCTCCGACTGGGTTTGAGAGAGAAACGCCAGCACATACAATTACTGTCACTTTTCGACTGCAGCGCCAGACCAACTCATATTGTATGCTACAAGCGCTAACTTATCAACTTATATTCTCACTTTACTGCACATGCAATCATTTTGTTTGTTAAGTGCCTACTTTGAATCTTGCTACTATTATAAACGTGGTTTGTAAGAATGCATGGAGAGCTGTTAGTGGCTCTTTCAAGCATATATTTTTTATAGACTCACGCATTTTTCCCCGAAGGGGTAGGCAGAGTATATGACACCCACATTTCACCATTAAATTTGTAGGTCCCACGTAATAGGGGATGAGCATATTGCCGTTAACGGGCATATCACCAGACTCCGTGCTGCTACTGAGAATTCGGAAAAACTCAGTAGGTAACACTTTTGCCTGACCCGGGAATTGAACCCGGTTTTCCGATCAGCGGATCCATACGCTATCCACTGGACCACAGAGGCAGTCCATATACATAACAGGCATAAAATACAGACCGATTTAAGTTTAGTACATTAGAACAGCACATAGGCATTAGGCAGCGATAGCCGAATGGAGATACCAACAGACTGCCATGCAGAGGGTATCGGGTTCGAATCCACTGCGCGCACCAATGACTTTTCGGAGTTATGTGCGTATTGAATTATTAATTATCGCTTGTCCCGTGCCTCGGAGAGCACGTTAAGCCGTCGGTCCCGGTTGTCATGAAGATCTTTGACAGTCGTTACAGGGCGTCAGTACCTTCTAAATAAACTGACACTAGTCTAAACCATGGAATATCGCTATTCCTTCGGGTTGCGGAGGTCAGATAGGCAGTCGCTCTGTGGAAAAGCTAATATTCAGCCAAATCCGGTTAGACTAGTAAGCGGACCCCAGATCGAAAACTGGGATAACGCTAGGAGGATGATGACATTAGAATAGCACATTATTTTATGCTACCTATCCCAAGCGGGCAAAACTGCGGTCAAAAACTATTTTTTATATTCGTAGAACACCATTTTACATCGATGGCGTAGAGGTTATAGGGACCGCTTCACCGCTTAACACCGCGGCGAATATTATAAGTAGATTCGATAACCAAACAAGACTAAACTTCGCGTGAACCACAAATTGTTCTTTAAAGGACTATGGGCAAAAATGTATGGACTCCGTCTCCATATACCAACACACATGGAACTGATGCCAATGTGTACCTTAAGTATCCACTATTTCATTGAAGTCCTTTTATTTACTTAAATCCCTGGCAAATATAAATAAAAAGAACTAAAGTTGAAGATGTGGGAAAAAATGCTGCTAGCTTTAGATGGAACTGGGCGGGCCATGTCGACAGCCGTATACATGAGGATCGTTGGGCGAAAATCTCGACACTGTGGGTGCCAGAAAATGGTCGTCGTCGCCAAGGTCGGCCCCGAAAACGGTGGCGAGATGACCTAGACGCCTACCACAAGAGTTGGCTTGAGATTGCAGGTGACAAGAGAGCGTGAAAAGATTTGGGGGAGCCTTTGCCCAGCAGTGGAACAGTACAGGCTAAAGAAAAAAAAACAAAATAAAAAAGAAAATAAATGAATGAATAATTTAAACTCATAGTCTTCTAATTATTCGGCCATACAATGCTCATAGTCGGCAAATAACAATAGTGCGTGTTAATATTATTACTGGTCTATTATAAATATAACACTGTTTAACAGCTGCGCTGGCAGATTAAAATCTGTATGACGACCTATTCCCATGTACCATACAATCATTATAATATATGCACAACTTCCTATAATAGATAAATGAGCAGGTGTTTTACAATTAATCGTCAATAATACGTATTAATAGTCAAAACGTGTCCAAAAAGGCACGTTTGGCTGTGCATAGAGGGGTGTTAGTACCTACATTTATGTATGGTTGTGAAAGTTGGGTATAGCAGAATAGACATGAAAGTCGAATAAATGCTGTAGAAATGAGAGCACTGAGAAGTATGTGTGGAGTGTCTTTGAACGACAGAGTAAATAATTGTGTGCTAAGAGAGTGTTGTGGGGTAAAAGAAGATGTATTGACAACCATTGAGAAAGGTATGCTAAGATGGTTTGGACGCATGGAGAGGATGGATGACGAAAGACTGACCAAGAAGTTATATATATCAAGTGTAAATGGGACAAGAGGAAGGGGAAGACCTAGACGGACGTTCTCTGACCAGATTGGAGACATCCTAAAAACGGGACAGTTTAGAAGTACCCGAATGGTTGTGAATGAAGCAAGAGAGATATGTCAGGATCGTTGCAAATGGCGTTCCGTAGTCTCTGCCTACCCTTCCGGGAAACAGGCGTGAGGCTATGTATGTATGTATTACATAAACGAAATATTTGTTTAAACGTTATTTACTATGACAACCTAAATCATTTGGGCAACGTCCCCATAGTAAAAATATATCATCTTGCCAAGATGTGTCAATTGAGCTACATTTCATTTCTGTTGATGGGTAGGGACCATTCCGCCCATTGTCCTTTGCGTCTGTTGGTTGCATGTCTGTAAACTATCTCGCGATACAGGATTTTTAGTGCGGGCTTTATCCGTAAATATAAAAGATTTCTTTTTTCTTTATTTTTAGTTTACGTACTTACTGCTGTGCTGCATTTTTATTGCGCTAGCGTTAAAACCAGCAGATTTGCAAACAAATATTAAACCCGTATTGTACATCCTTAGTGCAGGAATACTAAAAAAAAGCCTTCCTTGTATTTTTGAGTTTATTACGGCCATAAAGACATACAGGCACTTAAATTTATAATATGATGTAGAGATTTTGTTATTATAAAGATGCATGTAACTGAACTTACATCTTTACCTGCATAAAATAAAATAAAATAAAAATAAAAATACCAAGTGTGAATTTGACTGCACGGTTGGCGTAGTGGTTTCAGCAGCCGCCTCACCGCTTGACACTGTGCAGAAGTGTTGTTGGTTCGATCCCCACACGAGACAACACTTTGTGTGATTCATAAATTGTTGCTTCGAGTCTGGGTGTATGGACACCATAACGGACAAAATGGTGTGTCCGTTAGTTGTATGTTTGTAAAGTTCCCCGCGACACAGGATTTAGTCCTAATGCGGGAGTTGTCTTATAAAAAAAAATTGAACTTGTTTGAAGCCACCATAGACACGTGATTCTCATAGTGCTTATGTAAAACACCAGCACATAGTTGTCAAATGTCAAAAGGTTCAAGAAAATGTTATTCTTCACATAAAATCGTTACGATATCGATATCGATAAAAATCTCGTCGAACAATAGCTCGTGCAGTCTTATTCAGCTACATTGTTATGTTAAAACTCAAATGTAACTTACCTTTTATATTTTTCTTTCGTTCAGCATTTTTACTTCCTTGTTTTTAAAAGAAATGTTGGGAGAAATGTTTTCTCTAGATGTTCGATTCCTTTGGATAATTGTTACTGCAAAATTTTATAAATGCAATGCAATTATATGCAATGGGTATGTAAGGAGAGTGACGTATCTACTTCTTATTAATGGACATTAGGCACATATGCACTAATTAAATGTTCAGGATGTTTCATTAAAACGCTAAATCTTTTATTGAATCTAAGTGTCATATTGCATCATCATCATCAGCCTTAAACAGTCCATTGCTGGACAGGCCTCTCCTTTGAAAGGAGGAATTGGCCTACTATACCACGCTGGCCAAACGGGTTGGTATAGGGTTTGTATCAAGTTTTCCTTCTCTTACAGAGCTGTTCTCTGCATGATATGCTCCCTCTGTCGGCTCTTACGACACCCATGGGATGATATGGGGTGGTGACATTCCGTATTTTTAATCCGTCACCACTCGGAACACGTAAGCTTGTATAAATACAGTGTGTTTCATATCCCCCTGTCCGGTCCCGAAACCACATATTACTGACTTGTAAGGCATACTAGGAAAAATAATAAAAAAAATCTAGGTCTTCATAAAACGTCACAATTTATTTCCTTAGTATAGTATTAACGAGAAACATTACCCCGAAATTAGAGAAAATTCCCTAAACTAGCAACACTCCACTCAGCGGCGGTATCCTTTATGATTGTAATAAAAAGCCGCTCGAGACAATACCGAAACGCGGTAGAGATGTTTACGTTCGATAGCAGCTAATATCGATTTAATAAATTTTAACATGAAATTTGACACAACATTCATTTTTCAAAGAATTATTACATTAATGATATTACGATATCGACACATTACGTAAACAAGACTTAAATAATACTTTTGTGTTACAGAACTTAGTCGATCATAGACAAAAGACTAATTTCGGTAACCTAAATCAAATAAAAAAGTTACATCATTTTTATGTTATAACAATAATTTTATTTAAAAACAAACAACAATCTTGCGTTGGATACGTGCCCATCTCGTACGGGGACAATAATAACATATCGATAAAAACAGAACTCCAATAAATATCATTGGTTACATCCCTAGCTGGCTAGTTTTTACGACTTCAATTTACCTACTGATCACTCAGTCTTGCCCTAGGATTAGTTTCGTTCGGACTTCCGGAATAACTTACGTTGTGAAATGGTTACGTCGTCGATCGTATTCAAACTCTGAATACTTTAACATTTCGATGTGTTTAGGTAGGAGTGAATGCAATTCATGCAGGTGCACGTAGTGATAAGGAGGAACAGTTCGCTGGACCACCAGGTCTGCCAGTGCCTTTGGAGCGCGTTGTTCAACGGCTTCACCACCTCGTGAACTAAAGTGTGCTAGTTAGTGTGCTTTCAAATAGGTACCTTTGATGAAAAGGTACCGCAAGTGTCTTAACCTTTACGGTCGACATGTGGAGCATGATCGTCGTACGCAGCATACAAGTAAGTTGATGTTTTTCGTAATTAAAGGTAACCTGCCTAAGTAAGATTTAAACAATTAGTAATAACCGTAAATACTGCAGCGCTCATAGCGTGACTAAGCTTTTGGATCGTAATAGTTTGGCAAAGTTAAGCAACTGTTGCACAGGTCATCACTTGGATGGGTGCCCACGTACTCAGAAGGCACGTAAAACTGAATCTAAGAATCGTAAGGCCATGTCGTGGGCCTTCGGGTGATCTGAAATGTCTGAATACACGGACACCAAAGTTGGCTACGCACTCTTACGAAACAAACAAACAACGTAAACAATACCTTCCGTTTTACCTAATAATGCAATGAACCAGCTGTTGCAACAAACTCATAAATAAAATGGGTATACCTACCTAACTAAAAGGATGGCACGTGTAAAGTTGACGTTCGGCTTTTGTCAAAGGATTAGGTAACTAGACGCGGCCGCCGACGGCGGCCGATGCACTCAACGACCTTTTATGAACTTTAGGTAGATACCTAGTTATTACGATTTATGATTCTTCAGTGTTGCCATGGGTAATCTGATATGATATTATTTAAAGTTAATTAAATTTACCAGGGAAAATTTTATCTCGAATTTCCGTGAATTAATGACAAATCCCTCATCATTTTACTCTACCCTACAACCCCTTCATTGATCGGACGGGGGGTTCTGAAGCACCCTGTATATCACATAATAGGTACAATAATATAAAACCCAATTAAAACATTTCAAGCACGACATATTTTTGGTGGTAGGGCATCGTTTAAATTAAATTAAAGCAGTGCAAATAATCCTATTTAAGTACACAAAACTAAATTCATGACATTCTGTGTTAAAATTTCCTTTCACTCATGACTGCTGACAAATCAATTTGTCATATAGTTAAACCTAGACAAGTATGCAAGTAGCTCTTTCCTGTTATAACAAAAGGGCGCTACGGTGTCGTTACACTGAGAGCCAAGAAACAAAGGCACCTGCAGACAAGACTGGATATCCTTAAGTAACTCTGACACTACACCAACATTACTCAAGATTATACGTACTTTACAAATAACTCATCATAACCACTACGGAAACTTAAACCTGTATTATTATACTAGATAAAAACCGCAGCAGCGCCCGCTTGGGTGTCAGTTATTGCAATAAAACCATGTGTGTTATTCTTGTGATGCGCTATACAGCTTGTGCCAAGACCAAGCCGAAGTCAACTCGTTTTGGACATCATGCCAAGTCATACTAACCAAAAATAGTACCTTTGACGATTTTTTTAAGTTGGCTTATTTTTAAGTCGCATTTAAAAGTGCGCGCGTGCAATGCTCGTAATATCTACTTACTTATGAGTGTATATGACATCTACAGGACAAATTATCGGGGTAAATGTATTAATTTTGTTATTAGAAAAATGCAATAGTGACTTTGTGCCTCAATATTTCCTAAGCTAGTAATTTCCCAGGTATGGTGCCGAAGTAAAAAATGTTCGTAATGATTGGTAACTTATCGGATTTTAGTTTTTGTTTTGGTCTTGTAACACCCCGTATTTATGCGTAGTTTCATCAAAATATGTGCAGCCGTTTTTGCGAGCAAACGACAGACATCCATTGATCCTCACAAACATTTGCGTTTTTTTTTATATATAAAACTAGAGGACGCCAGCAGCTACGCCTGCATTTTTTTTAAATTTATCCGTTTTGGCCGATCCCGTGGGAATTTCGGGAAATCCCTTCTTAGTGCACCCCTACGGTCCCCAAGGAACATACATCCCAAATTTTAGCTTCCTGCGCCCAATAGTTTTGGCTGTAGCGTGTCTGTCAGTCAGTCAGTAACGCAAGGATTTTATATATTAAGAATAAGATTAGGCGGCAAACGAGCAGACGGATCGATGGTAAGCAATTGCCGCCGCCCAGGGACACAAGCAACACCACAGGAGTCACAAGTGCGTTGCCGCCCCTTGGGTTGGGAAAAGGGTCAGGAGGAGGAATGGGATGAAAGAGAAGGAATAGGAGATGGGCCTCCGGCACTCTCACTCACCGAACGAAACGCAACAGTTTGGTTACTGTTACTTTACGTCGATTTTCTGTGAGAGGGTAGTACTTCCCCGGTCGAGCCGGCCCATTCGTGCTAAAATCAGCGAGGCTCTACTACCTGGAAAATAAGTAATAAGGACCCAAACGCACACTAACATAGCACTATCGTCACAAGCTTCACTACACACTATGCGGCACCAACACATTTCATTCCCCTTTTAACGGCCCTTTTTATGGTACTATAAGTATACGATGGCTATGGGACACGTGTAAATTGATTTGGGTCAGGCGACACTCGACAGGTGTAAATGAATTGGTGTAAAAAATGCGGAACTTCGATACAGCCGTGTGGTGGAAAGGTCACTGACATCTTGACAGATCGCTTTGGTCGGGTGGCGAAATAAGAAGGGAAAAGCAGTGGAAATATTTCAGGAGAGGTTTGTTGGGGATATAAATCTTTACTGACTGCCATGGCTTTGTGTACTTGGTTCGTAACCTTTGAGTCTCTTTTGTACCAATACGAGTAAAAAAGTTATGCGTATTTTAAATTGTCTTTCGGGATATATACCACGTACCTTTGTTTGGAGTAACCGATATTTCGGCACTCTTGCAAGCGCCATGTTCACGGATGTACTGAGGGTATTGCGGGTGGATGAATGTTACGAGCAAGTATAATGCCGCGTTTCCACGCTTGCCAAGCCTCGACAAGCTTCCACAAGCTCCAAGCGTCCACAAATCTCGCTTGGCGTTTGGGAGCCGTTTACACGCTTGTGAATGCGTCAGTATGCTACGTACATCCAAGCATGGCGGACACCGAACTTGTATCGACTATAACCTTTGGTTTAACCTACTTTTATTTGAAATACACTTAAAGAGAAGCAAAACCAATTATTTTGTATGATGTAGATTGCCAGGGCCTCTTCCTTACCCTCTACGGAAAACCTTACCTACATAGCCTCGAAATATTACTGGTGCCATATAAGTTACGGCATTAGGTATGTCAATACACCTGCATATTATTAATATGTTCCCTCGTGACACTTCTCTGGGAGCGATATAGTGCATAAACATACAAACAAGCAAAAGAAGTTCGACCAGCCACTCATTTTGAGACAGAACTAGACGTGCGTTAGTTTCGAGATCACAGCGACTACTAAGCACGCGCCAACGTGTGAACGCGTCGCAAGCGCTTGCCGCAAGCGCCCTTTGATCTGTGTCCAAAAACCGACACTAGACCGGATCCTGTACAAGCGTCCACAAGCTCACGCAAGCCAAGCCAAACGGCCTGTTTACACGCTTGTGCTTGTGGAAGCTTGTCGAGGCTTGGCAAGCGTGGAAACGCGGCAAACGGTCTACCCGCTTTCTTACTCGTTTTTTGCCGTCAACACCACTAGCACTGTTATCACTATCGCACTGTACCCGATCACGACATACTACACTCACTACGTCAGCTCGCGGTTTGACTTTGTTCTTTTCACGGGTTTTACATAGACGTACCACTGGATGCCAGATACTCGACAGTTGAAACCCATCCTCTCTATTGAAATTTTTGCACTTTTTAATTTCAATAGCCTCCCTAACCATTCGAGGTATATAGTGGCGTTCTGTCGAAAGCACCTGAGGGTTATGTAACTCAATCCAGTGGTCGGTACCCGAGTCTAAGAGGTGTTAAACTATGGCCGACTTGTGTGGTTCATTATTATTAAATTCCAAAAAAGTTATGCGTTTGATAACATACTACCTTATGTTATCAAACGCATAACTTCTTAGGCTTTAAAACATCCTGCTGGAGCACAGTCTCAGCAATACAGTAATTAGCAATACATCTGGAAAACTCTCGCAAAAATATTAATACCTCCCAATGCGTACGTAAGTTAATTCAATAAACTGTAAATGTAACCGTCATAAGTTATGAAAGTTATGAATAATATCTGAATGTACCTGGTACAGAAAATATCTTTATTTAAGATGTAGGAAGAGTTCTAATTTAGAATTTTTAATTTTCTGGCAAGATGGCCTAACTTTTACTTTTTATGTACATACCTACCTTATAAATATTGTTCAAGAACCGCGGTGTTTTCCTCAGCTTAAGTAGATATGTCATAGAGAAAGGTCACTATTAAAGCTACTCACTGATATCAAATAGAATTAAGTAACAAAGCCATAAATTTACTATTCAAAGTGATACCAGAGTTACGTAATTCGAAACCATTTCTCACAGTCTTGTTTCTAAACCCCATGATCCGTTTTCATCACAAAACAGTGCAGACATTTTTTTTTATAGTCCCACGCACGCCTGTATCCCCGAAGTGGTAGGTAGTAATATTACACCCACATTTCGCCATGAATTTTAGGTCCCACTTAATAGGGGGTGACCCTATTGCCGTTACCGGGCACACCACCAGGCTCCGTGCTGCTACTGAGAATTCGGAAAAACCCAGTAACACTTTTGCCCGACCCGGGAATCGAACTCGGGGCCTGCGATCAGCAGTCGCATACGCTATCCACTGGACCGCGGCGGCAGTCATAATATCTTCAATAGCTTGAACTTTCAATAGCTTGAACTTTTTCCTTTTTCTTTACAACATAGTTCTATAAACAACTTAATTAATTGTTAAAGTTTTCTTTAGTGCACTGATATTGACAAGAAAAAGTTGCTTCTTTATTTATTTTCCAATGGTACTTGAGACTCTTTATTTTTATCACCAATTTAAATTTCTGTTATTGATTTTATGGAAATTATTTTTCCGCTCTTTCTTATCCTGGGTAAGATTTGTGAAATCACTTTTTATACATATAAAGATACTAACATCCCGTCCTGGTTTTAAACGGGTAGTATATACACAAAACCTTCACAAATTATACATCTAAAACTTCCTCACAGATCAGTCTGTGGACTGGTGAAAACCGAATGAAACTTTTTTCAGTCGTTTTTATTTATCGCGAATATACAGGCAGATAGACGCGATGTGTAGTGGGTACATGAACTAATTCAAATTGAACATCGCATTGGTCATTAAGGCTTCGTGTTCCACATACTGGGTTGCGTCAGGGAATTACGGGAGGGCCATTTGTAGCCCCGGTGACCCGCATAGCAAGTAACGAGCTCCGTGAGTAATAGCATGGTTACTTAACCTCTTAACGACTAGACTCTTACTTGAAAATATTTTATAGGGTCAATCGGATAACTAACAATCGATAATGAGATTTAGTGGAATTCCTGAGATTGGCATCAACAAACAATCAAAAAAACATAAGCTTGTATTACCATAGATTACCACAAATCCATACAATTTTAACGGTAGTAGAGCCTTGCTGATTTCAGCATGAATGGGCTGGCTCGACCGGGGAAGTACTATCCTCTCACAGAAAATCGACGTAAAGTAACAGTACCTAAACGGTTGCGTTTCGTTCGGTGAGTGAAAGTGCCGGAGGCCCTATCCCCTATTCCTTCTCCCTCATCCTATCCCTTTTCCCAACCCCAAGGGGCGGCAGCGCACTTGTGACTCCTGTGGTGTTGCTTGTGTCCATGGGCGGCGGTAATCGCTTACCATCAGACAATCCGTCTGCTCGTTTGCCGCCTATTACCATAAAAAAAAACATTTACACTTTTAATCTAACTTTTACATCCTTGATCAACAACAACATAACATTATGACAGCATTGTTGTCCATTTATTCTCTTATTATTCAAAGTTAATGAACAATTCTGGCCAATGACACGCACATTCAAAACTGAAACATTGTTCAAGTTAGAATTTAGAATCATAGCATACCGTTAACAGGCGCCGTTGACTCAAAATGACAGTAATAATTACCAAGACTATTATGAACTCTACTTAATAAGCTGGTTTTACTTCATGTTTCCATGAAATGTTGGGCAAAAATAAATAACTTGACGGTAATTGGGTTGGGAAGTTTGTAGTGAATGCGTTTAATGTCCCGACTATTTTTTCCTTTTTTCTTTTATGGTCTTTATAACGTCATCTTAACTTTCTTATTCTTTGACTATTATCGTTTTGACTTTCTGCTTTCTGGGCGGTGATGCGAGATGAAGTACAGGTAGTAATTAGTAATTTCTTGTCCGTTCTGCCCAGAAAGAGCTTAGCGACAAGTTTCCCAATCATATATTTTGTGAAATCAGACTTCGAATAACAACATATTATAATTATTTTCATGTTCAAAAAGTTAGTTATATAAAATATTTCATAAGCGGTCTCGGGTTTCGCGATTTTTGAAAGCTCTTTCGATGTGAGTTTACTTGTGTGTACTCATGCCATCATACCATTGTCCATCGATATTTTTTTATAGTCTCACGCCTGTATCCCCAAAGGGGTAGGCAGAGGTATAAGTATTACACCCACATTTTGCCATGAATTTTTTGGTCCCACGTAAGGGGGCGAGCCTATTGCCGTTACCGGGCACATCACCAGACCCGGGCTGCTACTGAGTATTCGGAAAAACCCAGTAACACTTTTGCCCGACCCGGGACCGCCGATCAGCAGTCGCATACGCTATCCACTGGACCATGTAAGCAGTCACCATCGATATATATGTATGTACTAAAGTCCATTGACCTCTAATTGCCTCTTAACATGTGACTTACTTACTAATATTTATTTTATTTATTTATTTATTTATAGACTCACGCCTGTTTCCCCGAAGGAGTAGGCAGAGGTGTGATATAACACCTACACTTCGCCATGAATTTTTAGGTCCCACGTAATAGGGGGTGAGCCTATTGCCGTACCGGGCACATTACCAGACTCCGAGCTGGTACTGGGAATTGCCTAACGGAAAAACCCAATAACACTTTGCCCGACCCGGGAATAGAACCCGAGACCTCCCAATCCCATGCGCACATTTATGCCGCGAGACCAACGAGGCAGTCAGCATACTAATATTGGGATTGATTGTCAAATATAAGGATCGCCCAATTTTAGTTTTCGAACATTAAATTTCTACATACCTACGTGTCTCTACCGATTCAATAAATCTTGCTTATAGTCTGTATCTGTATAAAGTAATATTCTTTAATCGACTGGAAATTGCGTTGAAATCCGTTGAATATTCCACTAGTCGGTCACGTAATTGATCTGGTTACGGAAATGTGATGGTCAGACGCGATAGCTTCCGGTAAACGGAATAGCCGACGTGATCTGAGGCTACAGATATAAATAAATATATGCATTAGTACCATTTAAAAGATGCAATTAATTTAATACAGCTTCGAAGCAAATCATTATCTTCGGTTAATCCAATTTAACTGCCTTTTATTGATCGTGCTTACCATTATTGCAATACAGATTTTCTCTTTTATATACAGATGTTATTCACAAGTTGTTCAAATATGAACATGACATTCTTGGCATTCTTACACACATCCAACTTATCACCGAGGAAGATGCGTGATATTTTAAGATCATGTAATTTATCACGTACGGCGGTCGGCTCAGACATGCTGCATCGGCACAATACACCGACGGCACACATCTAAATACGTGTATATGTGTACATAGAATAAGTTTAGTATATAAGATTATAGTTTTAAGAAATAAACCAGTCACAAGTTCACTCCCGGCTTGGACTCATACCCTACCCCACACCTCTCACTGTGGCCAAGACACCCTTAGCCGTCACCATGATCGGTCTTGTGAGTCTGCTTGACCGGCAGTGAGATAACCCACTCCGCTACACCTTAATCCTACCCACTTTCCGTCTGCCGCAGGTCTCCCGGCGACAGATATCCCGGCCCAGGGATCCCAGGGACTGCTAGGGAACTAGGGATTAGGGTTGTATACGCGACAGTCTGTGTGACCACAGTGTACACGGCCTCGCTATACAAAATACCTAACAGGGGTAGGGTAGCACTAGGGAGATAGGGAATAGGTGGACTTGGTTACTGCGACGGTAGCCAAGTTGAGGGATACTACTACAACAAGGGAATAGGAGGACTTGGTTACTGCGACGGTAGCCAAGTTGAGGGAAACTACTACTACTACAAGGGAATAGGTGGACTTGGATACTGCGACGGTACCAAGTTGAGGGAAACTACTACTACAACAAGGGAATAGGAGGACTTGGATACTGCGACGGTACCAAGTTGAGGGAAACTACTACTACAACAAGGGAATAGGTGGACTTGGATACTGCGACGGTACCAAGTTGAGGGAAACTACTACTACAACAAGGGAATAGGAGGACTTGGATACTGCGACGGTACTAAGTTGAGGGAAACTACTACTACAACAAGGGAATAGGTGGACTTGGATACTGCGACGGTACCAAGTTGAGGGAAACTACTACTACAACAAGGGAATAGGAGGACTTGGATACTGCGACGGTACCAAGTTGAGGGAAACTACTACTACAACAAGGGAATAGGAGGACTTGGATACTGCGACGGTACCAAGTTGAGAAGAACTACTTTTACAATTGCTACTACTACAACTAATACTACTGTTAAATAAGGGAAGGAATATAATTTCTGGAGGGGTGAAGAACATGCAATTGTATAACAAAAAATGATTACAATTGCGTGTTGACTAAATATATATATATATTTTTTAATACATATGTACCTACCAAAGTTCTTAACATTTCCCCCGCAACGATCGCCTTAAGACTCCACAGCATGCAACGAGGGCAACTGTCGCTGCCAGGGTTGCATCGCACGTGGCCTACAGCCAGCCAACCGAAGCCGTCAAGAAAACAACTCACCAGTGAACAATCAACTACCGATGCAGATGAAGTTGAGCTGAAGCCTACGCCGAAGAGACGCCAGAATGTTCACGCCTGAACATAAGAACTTTCTAGAGCCTGCCCCGGAGAGGCGCTAGAATGTTCACGCCGGAACATGACCTTCCTGAAGCCTATCCCGGAGAGACGCCAGAATGTTCAAATATGAACATAACATTCTTGGCATTCCAACACACATCCAACTTATCACCGAGGAAGATGCGTGATATTTTAAGATCATGTAATTTATCACGTACGGCGGTCGGCTCAGACATGCTGCATCGGCACAATACACCGACGGCACACATCTAAATACGTGTATATGTGTACATAGAATAAGTTTAGTATATAAGATTATAGTTTTAAGAAATAAACCAGTCATTAGCTCACTCCCGGCTTTGACTCATACCCTACCCCTCACCTCTCACTGCGGCCAAGACACCCTTAGCCGTCACCATGATCGGTCTTGTGAGTCTGCTCGACCGGCAGTGAGAAAACCCACTTCACTACACCCTAATCCTACCCACTTTCCGTCTGTCGCCTTAGGTCTCCCGGCGACAGATATCCCGGCCTAGGAATCCCAGGGACTGCTAGGGAACTAGGGATTAGGGTTGCATACGCGACAGTCTGTGTGACCACAGTGTACACGGCCTCGCTATACACTATACCTAACAGGGCTAGGGTAGACTAGGGAGTTAGGTTAGAGTTAGATCTAAAATAGGGATAGGTATATCATAAGATAGGTTAGGCTAGATATAGGAACCAGTAGGCTTAAATTAGGATAATTCTAGGTGTAGGTACGTGCAAGCTTAGGGCTATACTTAAGAGCTATCGAAGGTTAGGCCCTAACTTGTACACAAGTTTTAAAGATTATGCGGTATCTTATTTTTTATTTAAATGTATTTTTTATCGTAGAATTTTAAAAGTGGCCCATTAATACGGTCATGATAGAGATTTTTATAGGCTTAAAATTTTCTCCAATGCAGCGATAGCTTTAAAGAGACCGACAGACTGCTACGCAGAGGGTCCGGGTTTGAATCCACGGCGCGCACCGATGACTTTTCGGAGTTACGTGCGTATTAAATTATTCATTATCGCTTGCTAAACGGTGAAGGAAAACATCGTGAGGAAACCTGCATGTCTGAAAGTTCTCCATAATGTTCTCGAAAGACATGTAAAGTCTGCCAACCCGCACTTGGCCAGCGTGGTGGATTATGGCCTTACCCTTCTCATAATGGGCCCGTGCCTAGCAGTGGGACAGTATAAATTGCTGATGATGATGAAATTTTTCTCCACATGGTGAATCAACTATACTGTGTTGTCTTGTTACATGTCATAGTTTAAACCACTTACGTCACAAGTGGTATGATAATAATCTTAAACTACATGCCGTTGTCCACAGGTTATACCAAGTGCGCGTTGGTCTCCGAGTGTCCCCGAAGGTCCCGGTCCACATCGAGGCCTCGGTCACGAGCGGCAGCACGTCGGGGTCCTCGCGGTCCAGCCGGTCCTCCTCAGGCGCCGCGTGCCTCATCGGAGGCCTGGCCGCCTCCAGAGCCTTCCAGATCATGTACAGGAACGAAGAGGTCACGCTCAGGGATATCGTGCATTTTAGAGCGCATTTATTAGGTAATTATAATAACTACTAATACTATCTATAGAAAGGCTTCCACTGCTAAACATAGGCCTCCCTCAATGCCGCACCTTGAACCGTCCGCTACTAACTACTTCCCGCGTTTATCATCGATCCCTCGAGCTAATTGATCTACCCAATGCCACTTCAGCTTGACTATTTGGAGAGCTATGTAGATCACCATCATCCTCTTAGCGTTATCCCAGTTTTCAATCTGGGGTCCGCTTCCTAGTCTAACCGGATTTGGCTGAATATTAGCTTTTCCACAGAGCGACTGCCTATCTGACCTCTGCAACCCGAAGGGATAGCGATATTCCATGGTTTAGACTAGTGTCAGTTTATTTAGAAGGTACTGACGCCCTGTAACGATTGTCAAATATCTTCATGACAACCGGGACCGACGGCTTAACGTGCTCTCCGAGGCACGGGACAAGCGATAATTAATAATTCAATACGCACATAACTCCGCAAAATCATTGGTGCGCGCCGTGGATTCCAACCCGATACACTCTGCATGGCAGACTGTTGGTATCTCCACTAGGCTATCGCTGCCTTTGGAGAGCTATGTAGATAATGCTAATAAAATAATACAGGCCTAATGAGTTAAGAAAAGCCGCCGTTAAGCTGTAATTGCGTCTCAATCTTTGATCTTTATTAAGGCTTGGAATTATACTACCATAATGGTTGGTTGTAATTTTAAACCATTACACAGTGACACAAACGAGACTCTTAATTTTAATTAAATTAAAGTATTACGTGTTCTATTGTGACATATGTTCTAAAGCTTTTCCTATTTTCGCCAAAAACCAATATGACTGCTATTATTGAACAGTACCAAGCATTTGTGGACAAACTCTCCACGAAATTATGACAATATTTTGCCGTTCCTGTTTGGTAATATAGGGACATGTTGAAAATTGCCGAATTTAGACTGGATAACATTCGAATTGCATCTATGCCTAGAAATGTGCACGAAAGACTTGTGACTCTATTCCAATAAAGCACAAATCTTGGAACGGTATAGACAGATAACTGCGCATTTTGATGCATATACTTCAAATCATTCTCCGTGTGGTGACGGATTAAGAATACGGATTGTCACTACCCCATATCGTCCCATGGGTGTCGTAAGAGCCGACAGAGGGGGCATATTATGCAGAGAACAGCACTGTAAGAGAAGGGTATACCAACCCGTCTGGCCAGCGTGGTATATTAGGCTAATTCCTCCTTTCAAAAGAGAAGCCTAGTCCAGCAGTGCACTGTTAAAGGCTGATGATGACTTCAAATCATTATAATCATTATAATCTGTCGCACTGCTGGTCACAGACATCTTCTTATTATAAGAAGAGTTAGGCGAGGTCCACCAGGTTGGCCAAATGCGAATCAGTAGACTTCATATGTCTTCTGCAGATATTATGTAGGACTCACAGACACGCAGATTTGTTCACGATGTTTTCCTTCAAGGTTTTGGGATTCAAGGGACGAAGGGCTTCAAAGGATTGCACCCAAGAGTCTCTCATAGCATTATTCTCTCTTCGATGCCTCCTCCATATGTAAAATAATAATAATTTCTTCCAACCGATTTCGGTTGCGGCGGCTTGAGACTAGCTCTGCCTCTGTGGTCCTCCGTATACCAAACAGACTTCTGAAAAATAAACAAACTTGTTCCAGTGGACAGTCGAAATCTGAAGGAGTCCCTAGAACGGGCGGAATGGAGCCTCGGCGTGGAGCTGTGGTGCAGCGAGGGCGCGCAGTCGAGCACTCTGGCGCCGGTGTCCTGCCGGGTGCTCAAGCTGCACTTCCAGCCGGCGCAAGGCCTGCACTACCACCTGCCCGTGCTGTTCGACTACTTCCACCTCTCCGCCGTCTCCATCACCATCCACGCGAGCCTTGTTGCTTTGCATCAGCCGTACATCAAGTAAGTAACACCTTACATACATAAAGGCCTTTTTTCCCGTCGGGGTAGACAGAGCCAACAAAACGCCACTTGCTTCTATCCTTACGAATCTAAGAGCGCTTCCTCTACATTCATTACTCCTTTCATACATGCTCGCCGGTCGTCGGGTACTTCGGCGCATTCCGTTAAGTAAGACCTTACATAGTGGCTTACAAGTGGAAATGGGCAGGGCACATAGCTCGAAGAACCGATGGCCGTTGGAGTAGGCGGGTTCTAGAGTGGCGACCACGTACCGGCGACGCAGCAGGGGTAGGCCCCCCGCAAGGTGGCCCGACGATCTGGTTAAGATCGCGGGCGGCGGTTGGATGTGGGCGGCTCAAAATCGGTCTGTGTGGAGAACCTTGGGGGAGGCCTGTGTCCAGCAGTGGACGTCTCTAGGCTGACATGATGAAGACCTTTCATTATTATGCTTCATCATCATCATCGTCAACCTGCCATATTCCACTGCTGAATAGGCCTGTCCATTGGCACTGAGATCCATTTTCGGCTGTTCGTGTCCAGCCGCTGCCAGCCACTTCGCGTATATCTGCGTATATCGTCAATTCACCTAGTCGGAGAATATATTATTATACTTAATCAAAATTTATGTAGGTACTTATCAAATATCACTTCATCAGGCTGTTATAAATAACTGCCCTGCTACTGCATGGAGCTCATCTCTAAGCATCTTACTCTCATGAGACAAAACGGAAACTATTTATATCCTATCAAAAAGTAGAATTTTCGAAATCAGTTACTAAACGTAACTAACTAAGCAAATTGAAAGCCTCCTCCTTTTTAAAATGTATGAAGAACATGCACATATCGTGTTTGAATTTAACACCTTCCTTTAAGTCTTATCTGCATACGAGTTTTTATACGTAGAATAATACTTAACTTTTGTGAGCAACTTATAGAGACACATTTCTAAAAGTCGTTGGCACAGCTGTCAATTGAAATGCATAACCTTCTGTAATAAAAGTCTAAGCCTTGGAATAAATCTAGTGATATATTTGTTCGTTTTAATGAAATAAGTTCACGCTTATCAAATGTAGATTCGAAGACATTACCTAGCCAATAGGTATACCTATCTACCATATCTTTAAGAACATTATAAAGCTCTCAGACATACCAAGTGGTCACCTACCGTACGCCACATAAACCTCATCTCGTAATTGGATATTCAATATTGTAATATTCCCTTGAAACATAAATAAGATTACAACACCCGATAAGTAATTGGAATGTCGAAGATTACTTAAATGTTGAAATAAATATTATCATATTATATTAATGTGAACAGGAAGAGACATAATTTTATTTAGTCTGTCTCCAAACCGTTCAATTCTTGATAATTATCGGTGAGTAAGCGGCAAGGTGCCAATTGTGCCTTTTTAAATTACCCCTACGGTAATATGTCTTAAGGATTAAGTCTCGAGTCATAAATTGCGATAAAATATCTGCAATTTCCTTTTATTTTTTATATTGTTATGGAAATATTAATTCATGTATTTGTAGCCCTTCAGGTTAATATAAGTAAAGAGTATTTATGTCTTACATTTTACCGATCGGTATCAGCAATTTCTTTGTTTCGTGCGAGTACGTAGACAATAGCACTAAAATGTTGATTTCTCGCGACTAGAGTTAGATCAGTTTTGTTATCAATATGATATGAGTTCAAATAAGAATAGAGATATTTAAGTTTAGTTCAGCTTATTTTTAATAATATCCTTTGTCAGATAAAAGTCTTTGTCTTCTGCCTGGCGATAATTAATTCCTATCTATACCAGAATCCACCTAAAAAATATTTTTAGAGCATAAAAACACCATTTAAGTGTAACTTAGCGAATAAGTAATAAGGTAGGTATTTGATTTATAAAAGTCTCTTTAAGTCGCTTATTGCCGGGGTGCAATACATTTTTATTATAAACATTGAACACCTACCTTAGCTGACTGACGTGAATTAATGCATGATTCGAACATCGATGATTTGTCTCCAGGAAATTCCTTCTTGTCGTCAGCGCCGCGCAAAGAAATTTAATACACTTTATATAATGTTTAAATGTTAAGAGTCAAAAAAGTACTTAAAGTTTAATTTATTTATAACATTTTACTTAAGTAAATGTTTCCCTATTTGCATTGCTGCTTGTAAAGGAAAAGCATCATGCATTACGTGCAAAGCTGGTGAGTGTCTTTCCAATGAATCTTGACTATCTTAATTATGCTTTACACAAATCTAATAATAAATTAAAGGTCAAAAAACGTGTTGATTTGCAGTACGCCGCGGTCGAGCAAGCAGTGGGGCAAGTTGATGAAGAGTGCGGGGTCGAACTTTAACACTTCGGGCAGCTTCGAGAATGTTCTGTTTGGCTCCACGGGCAAATGCGCCGGGGGTAACTCCAGCAAGATTGCGCATGCCAGGTACAGCACACATACCTAGCTCTATCTAGCTTGTAGTATACTAAAAGGTTCAGAAACTTGTGTCTATAAGGAACTCAATTAAGAAGCTATGGTGAGTGCGACGCATCAAAAAAATTAAAGCCGTGATAAGGTAAATCTCGCATTTTCGGTATCAACATCGTGTCACTGTAAGTATGATTGGAGGCATAAAGAGTGTATACGTTTTATTTTTTATGGAAATATTTTCCAAAAATTTGGTAGCACACCGACTGCAGCTTCACTTCCTGGAGTCAATTATATTTTTAAACCAAGAAATCAGTTAGAAGAGTTAAATATAAGTTGACAAACATGTAGGTACCAAATAATTATGCCTTGAAAAAAATTGAAAATCGAAATTAAAAGGCCTTATCATAGTCCCGAAACCCTTAAATTTTAATACATACTTAATGTTATGTCTTCGTTGATTTCCAGACAAGTCCACGCGGAGGTGTGCGGCATCCTGCTGGGGTCTCTGGAGGGTCTTCAGAGCGCGCTGGCGGTGTGCGGCTCCACCGGGGTGCTGCTCACCCCAGAGGAGGCCTCCTCCAACTCCGTCGTAGGAGAGGTCGCGCAGAGGATCAAGGACCTCAGCGATTTTGGGAAGGTCAGATTTTATTCTAACGTCATGCTGTGCTTGATATTAATACACATACATACATATCGTCACGCCTTTTATCCCCGAAGGGGTAGGCAGAGGTGTATTTCTACACCCACTTTTCGCCAGATATACTTTAGTCCCACGTAATAAGGGGCGAGCCTATTGCCGTACCGGGCACATTTCCAGACTCCGTGCTGCTACTGAGAATTTCGTGACAGAAAAACCCAATAACACTGCCCGACCCAGGAATCGAACCCGGGACCAATACTCATGATAATCTCAAAAGTTTTTTGTGGAGTCACGCCTGTATCCCCGAAGGGGTAGGCAGAGGTGTAATATGTATAACCATATTTCTACTGAAATAAAAAAATAGTATAGAAATAGAGATTATAAGCGACCATAATTATTTACCTGTTAAGATACCAGGTAAACAGGTACACATCGGCAGCACAATACTGTTTAATTTAAAAATAGCTTTATCATTTAGCACAGGATTAAATATGTCCTGATCGAATCGCGAATGCAACATTATGTTAGTGAAGAATTATCTATACACATAAATAAAATTGGAGTCTCTGTTTGTAATATTAAAATAACCTCTTTTTACTAAATGCATATGAATGTATACACGGTACATATACTGAAATGACATTTTTTTCAATTTTCGTCTGTCTGTCTGTCGGTCTGTCTGTGTGTCTGTCTGTCTGTTTGTCTGTCTGTCTGTTTGTTCCCGCTAATCTCTGGAACGGCTGGACCGATATTAACGAGATCTTTACTGGCAGATAGCTGATGTACCTACCACGGAGTAACTTAGGCTATAAATTAACCGGGTACACGAAGTAGTTCCATCAGAACGCGGGTGAAACCACGGGAAACAACTAGTATATAAATAAACACCAAGTCTGCAAAGTCTACTGGGTCTTGCAATTACGCGAATAGGTATAACCTAAACAAAAGTGACTAATCTAGCTATGCTAGCTAGCAACACGCCATTTTATTAGGTACTTCGGCAAGTGCCTGGCATCTGTCTCTCCACGAGCTAACTATAGAAGTAGTTTGTCTGCGATTTCTTTTACGTTACATAGTTATGCAAGTCGTTTGAAGTTCAGTCAACGAGTCTGGGCTGCAGTGCGAAATCTATTAGTAAGAAACACATTAGTAAGAAAGAAGAAAGAAAGAAACGTTTATTAGTTCGCAAAAAAAAACATAGTCCTACATTTAAGAAAAAATAATATTAATGCTACATTGTGCTTCACTTATGAAATAATAACACACAATATAAAAAAAAAACAAAAAACTAAACAAACGCAAATGAAACACAGATGTATATTTATAGATGTATATCGCAAAGTTCGGTACAGTATTGTGTTTAGACACAAGCTATTAGTAGCACAGATTACTAAATAGTCTAATAGGCCACAGCTCAGCTTATGTTGCAATGGGGAATTGCAACGCTGATTTTCAGCTGCCACCTTGGTGGCTAGGCATACTTAATTATAATGATAGGGAAAAATAATATGCAGTCGAAGTTACATGAATAATAAATATTAAAAAAGTCCAAGTAGATTAATTTAAAAGATGTCACATATTAAATTAATGATAGTGTATAGTATAATAGGTAAGTTGTAATAATAAATGGTGTAAAAAAAACAGCTGTAACGTACACGATTACATTGGTCATATATTAATGAGGGGCTGGATTGGATTTTCTAGTCGAGCTATAAATGGCAGCTAGTTTTTCCATCACAAATTAATAGCTTAAAAGTTCATTATCGCCATACAACGTGGCAATGCTGCCAGCGCTCTGGGCACGTTTCCAGTTGACGGCGATGTGGACGAATTTCATGATGGCCTCTAAATTATATTTTTTTCTCTTTCTGTATTTATTTATTTCTATGTTCTGTATATATTTCTTTGTATAGTAATTTAAGAACTAGTTACTTTTTCTTTATACCTATTTTAATTTTAAGACATATTAAAGTTGCTTGAAATATTTAAGTTATTATAAAATAGCTTAAATAATAATAATATTAGGTCAGATAGTTTACGGTATTGCATAGACTCGTATAGGTAAGTAGTTTATTCTGCGTTTCTGGCTAGACCCCATTATAGCCGCGTTCTTAGTGTTGTGACGACAGACTATCGTGCAGGTCAAAGTGTGGCTTGTGTATTTAAATAGAGATGATAACCTATTTGCAACGGTAACAGCTAGACACGACAGAAGTCCAAAGATCAATTTACCGACAAGACATCATAGGAACGCGCATAAGCGTGCCATGAGACTGATTTCACGGTCGAAATTCTGCAGCACTTTAGAACTTAAACTGCACTTTAGTTAAGCGTCATATCCTGATGTTCAGAACTTCCAGAAGTCGGAGTGTGGCGAGGAAGAGGAGTGGGCGATGAGCGCGGCGCACGACATCGCGCGGCTCTGCGCCGAGGTCACCCTGAGGTGGCGAGCCTTCCTGCACCACACCACCGACCGACCCCATGTGCACCACGCGCTAGCTGCCAGGCACCACGCGCTAAGGTACCACCTCGTTACGTAACACGTGCGTACTTCACCACACCACCAACTGGCCTTTCGTGCACCACGTCGGTCAGAGACAGATCCAGAGGGAGAGGGGTGTAAGGCCCTGAGAGCAGCATGATAAATAAATTATTTTTTATTTTTTCCTTTGATATTCCTGACCCTCAGAACTGCTATAGTCAAGGCTTATCCAAATGAAAATCACGAATCCGCCGCTGTCATAGCGTATGGTCTCATTCATCAGATTGACTTCTTCTGATTAGCACCACTACATCTAGTTTGAACCCTGCCATTGATCATGCGGTTAATGCCACAATAGGCTAGTTGACGAAAAAAATTAATAAGTCCGTCCTTTAGATTATTCAAAAATAAGCGATACGTATTTTTTTATTTGTAAATTAAACCAAAAATGACCAAGATATAGCTCATTAAAGTTACGTATAACGTCACGCCGTGCTGCATTTTTTCGCACTAGGTGACGTCACACGTAACTTTAATGGGCTATATCTTTGTTATTTTTTATTTAATCGAAAAAAGAAAAAATACGTGTCCAATATTTTTTTATAATCTAAAATACTGACTAAATAAAATGTAATTATTTTGACCCTGGAAACTACCCTATTTAGCTCCACAGACTATTCGAAGAATCACCATAGACAAGCAACTTCTAAAAGCCTACAGCTAGTAAACACTTCATGTACTATATTCCAGAATAAAACGCTTCTCGGAGTGTTTCTTCGTGCTGGACAACCCGCGTCACTCGCTGGCGGGCTGCTACGACAGCAACTACCAGTCGTACCAGAGCGTGGGCGACGTGGCCCGCCGGTCCCGGTACCTGGCGCTGCTGCCGCCGCTGCCGGTCCACTGCATCGCGCTCGACGGCGACCCGCATATCATGCCCATCATCTTTGAGGATAGGTGAGAAATCTATAGGTAGTCTACATATCATATCGTGATTTGTGACCATCATTTTCGAGAATAGGTGAGCACACAAGATAGACTGAAGGATATAAGAATGATACGGAAATAGAGGAGACGAAACGGTTGGTGTAACCGCCTCGCAGCCTAACACTGTGCCACATGCTGTGGGGTCGATCTCCACACAAGACCACACTTCGTGTGATAGATAAATTGTTGTGTCCGAGTCTGAGCATACTTTGTGTCCGTTGGATGTATATCTGTAAAGTCCGAAAGCCATAGTATGGGTGGCACACCACTGAGCCCGATGGCACTCAACTGCTCTTCATTCATTTAGTCTAGCCACAGATGATGTCTGGTACATAAGTTCCACATTGAGATTACCTCTGGTTTTGTACCTATATTATCTTTGTTTTACTTTCAGGTATCAAGACACGGCAGAATTTGCAAGACGTCGATCGTTTTTGAATTCTAATACTAACAAATCTGGCAGTGGTAAGTATAGTATTCAATCTGTATATTATTATTATCAGTATATAGAAAATCCTTGTGTTACTGACTTACTGACAGACAACGCATGTACAGCCAAAACTACTTATTGGGCGTAAGAAGCTTAAATTTGGTATTTATGTTTCTTGAGGACTGTAGGCGTTCACAGGAAGGGATTTTCCGAAATTCCCAAGAGATCGGGCAAAACGGGGAAATAAAAAATAAGTTGGTGTAGTGATCTTCTAGTATACATAAAGATCCAACAGACTCTTGCTTTAAAATAATTCTTTAATTTTCTTTACAGATCCATTCTTGTGCTCGGAGCCAATGGGAGACGACTGTGCTTGCAGCATTAGTTCGCTCATGGATTCTAGAAGACCGTCATCCGAAGCATCAAGAGTTACCCTAACATTGCCAAAAACGATCATGGACGTTCTAGAGCCACAGTTCAATGCGCCTAAAGCAAACGCTAATGTTGTACAAGCAACTCTGACGTTAGCCCCTCAGAAGTCTGCGCGCGGCTCTCCTAAGAGAGCATTAGTGAAACAAAACGTTGTTGAAATGGGCAAAGCCCACAACAAACAACTCGAACTAACGGGAAGGAATAGGTATATTGTACAAAACAACCAAATTAGTGAAATTCAGTTACCACCAAATAATGCGTTTGCTTCATGCCCCATACAACAAGGACAGCAACTGTCCAGGTACTCCGCGTCGACTCTGCTTGACATCAACACAGCTAAAAGCACAACGAACGTATCACGTCTAGGTAAAGAAAAAGGTGATCCTAATGAAGCCTTCCGACAAAAACATGAAATCACAAGCGGTGTAAGCACACTGCCGGCCAGACATAGCAAGTCTCTGGATCAGCTAAGAGTAGCCCAGCTTACTCCTCTCAACACCGCTCAAACGTTAACGAAGAATGTTAGAAATAGTTCCAACTCATCAGTCAACTATCCGAAACCATATCTACCGCCACAGCAAATCAAACCTACAACATTACCTAGAAGTGTTACAACTAGTGCTTATCCAACAAATACAACGACGAGATGCGGAAAAGGAGACGATTATAAAAGGAATATAACCGAATTTAGAGAAAAGTTTAAAAATCCAAATATTATGAATAATGGTACTAATAACTCTCAATCGGGAGCGAGCAATGAAGTGTTTTATACTGTAGGACATAATAAGTTCGACGGAATGATGAAACCTAATCCTAACCAAGTGTATGGCTATGCTTTCGGTAATCAGGGTAATATGCAAGTGAATAATGTAATTCGTAATCCGTTAGAGTTTCAAAGAGGCTACACTGTAAATTTACCCCGTCCTATGTTGCCTCCACGTAATTCTTACCCACCGGTTAGTGGTAAAACTCAAGTGACTGATCAGCATAACTTAGTTTCTAATAAACACGTACATAGATCAAACTCTACACACGTGTTTCATCAAACAGAACATAAGCACATCGACATGGAAGCGGCTCGCAACCAACTCCGACACGAGCTCAACTATTATTTACAAAAAGGTGACTGGAGTTACGACTTCAACACCGGCAGCTTAATACAAAATTATCAAAAGAAATCCAGCAAAAGTAGCGACGACAGTGGCTTTGTAATGACTTTAGATAGAAGTAGTGATGGAACTTCAAAATCAACTTATTCAAAGACTCCGCCATCTACACCACATTCGTCGATGCCGTCTGTAAGACACAAGAAAAGCCGATCAAAGGAATCGAGATTAAATAGCAGCGGCATAGAAACTTCAAAAATGAATACAAGCAGAGACTCTCTGAGCAGTCACCATTCTATCAAATCTAGAGATAGTAAATCAGACCGACACACATCTAAATCAGAAAGAAGTACACCCAAATCAGATAGAGCGACTCCAAGATCTGGTAAATCTACACCTAAGTCTGGTAAAATGACCCCAAGATCGGGTTTAGCAACTCCTAAATCAGGAAGGGTAACACCCAAATCCGGCGCCCAAACACCAAAAAGCGGTAGATCAAGTGGGAAACCTGAAAAAAAGACGAAACACAAAGCTTCAGAAAAAATGACGCAACTAATGTCAGAAGCTGCATCATCGTCTAGCAATGAAAGTATACCATTTGAGCTCAGAAGATTAGAGTCATCTGCCAGCGTTCCTTACAGTCTCGACCATGGTCCGGAGCTGTTACGACACTGTAGAAGTGCAGCGTCAGTACTAGATGAGCCTAATTTGAATAATACTTTTGGTTCTGAATCATTACCAAATTTAGCACCTCCGCCGGCTTTCGAGTCGCCGCCGCTTGATATTGGAGATAAGGATTTCAAAATATTACCTCCTGAAAACTTTTCAAATAAAGAAGAAAAACGGAGTAGAAGCAATTCTACATCGAGTTTAAGTGAACAAAGCGGTTGGGTGTCTAGCGGTCGTAGTTCAGGCCCGTCGTCCCCAGATAATGCTAGTTGTCAATTAAATCAAAATTATCCTCCCCAGAACCCACCTGCACCTAAAGTAAGTCACAAAAACTACGAAGATACTACGGAACCTCGTAAAATGGAGGGCGAGACGATAAGCGATTTCAAAAGAACAGTCCTCAACGGAGAACAATTAAGGGAACGCTTATTAAAATTAGCTGTAAAAGTCGCTCAAGCTAACTCAAATGAAAAAATTGAGTGTTGTGATAAGGAAGTGTGCGAAGAATGCACCATCTGTAGTGATTCGATATGCACGGACAGCCAATGCGAATATAATAAACTCATGCATAGCAACGGCATAGATGCAGGCTGCAACTCAGATACTTGCACAGCGAGCTGTTACCAACAGATGGCTGAAATGAGTGCTGGCAAATCGAATCAAAGACATAACTCTTTCAGTGCTATACAAGGAAAAACGTACAGTTCTTCCGGAAGATCTCACAGCGAGGGAGCTGTTAAGAAATCTCAAACTGTCGGTGATAATCTCCATCCTTATATCAGAAAAGAGATACCGGCTAAAACGCAGCAGCAGCCTGCTAAAGGAGGTTTAGATAAAAAACTGAAAGACAGAATAGAGTATACGGAGAAACTAATCGCAGCTGAAATAAGAAGTCTGACCGTAGACCGATCGTGTAAAAGCCATGTAAATGGCAAAAAAGGTTCGGCAGCGCAATACTCAGGCAAAGCGAAATCTGAAGTGGATCTCGCACACTTCGTAGGTGATGCTGACTACGAGCACCTACCACCTCCGCAGCAATTTAGAGATGCTCCACCTCCACCTGACGAGTTTAAGGTAAATTCCCTTTTCCATTCCTCACTCAACTTAGACCTAACTATGACGAAGTAACAACTATATAATTTCAGGATCCACCAACGAAGTCACCAAGATTAAGTAGACAGAGTAGCAAATCGTCTACTCCGTCGAAAACGCCTAGAAAGCACCAGGTGCAGCCAACGACGCTTCAGTTAGACAACCCGTTATACCACGTATGCGAAGGTAAAAAGCAAACTAAGTAGATGTTTTTATTAATACATGGCTTCAAAGCTTCTGCTACTAACACCGTCGCTTGGCTTACAACAGGTATAATGGAGAGACGCAAGCTGAGGCCGCACCAGTCCGTGAACGCGTCTGGCGCCATATCTGGTAGTACACTTAATAAAAGTCAGAGCACTGGGGAGCTGGCCAACAGAAATGAAGGTGGATACCATGAGGGTATTTTACTAACCCTACTTCTCGTTATATTCTTCCTTAAGTTTGTTTCGAATATTCTTTCTTTTACTAACACATTATTATATCTACCAATTACTCTTCTTACTCAAAATCTAATTTAATCTTATTCAGTCAAGCACAATCTGAGATACTTTGATTAATACCTTCAAAGCTTTTAAAAACCTGTTGTTATACGTTTCCAGAGCGAGAAAGCAATCTCGTCAGCATATTCGGACTGGCCGAATCGGAGAGACTATTCGTCAAATGTCGTGAGGAATTCAGACAGAGCGTCAAGTATTTAGGGGCTATCTACTCTGATTTCCCGCCTATTGAAAACCCGCTGCCGTACTTCCATATCAGCGATGAGTACAGAATGTTTAATCCTGAAGGTAAGAACTTAAACTTGTAAATTTTTATGATATGATCATTATAGATTATGAGAATAGTAATTGTTATACCAAAATGTACGCCCCTGTCCACCTGCCACTAATCTAACCTGATTGAAGGAACACGATGCTTCGTATAGTAACAACATGATCTGAGTGTGTGGATAGTGGATGTGTGATCGAGGTATCATTCCCCACACAGGATTCCCCACTCAGGACAAATAGTTGTTTCTCTGCAAGTTCTTTGTATCAATTACCTGAATATTTATAAAGTCCTCCGCGATACAGGAAAAAATCTGACTGCGAGAAGATCATAAAATACGTGTACAGACATTTTTTTATATGAATCCATTTGAACAAGGCGAAAGTTACGGTTTAACATATCAAAGGCCACATAAAAATCACTGCCTCCGTGGTCCAGTGGATCGGCGATCCTGGGTTCGATACCCGGGTCGGGCAAAAGTGTTACGGGGTTTTTCCGAATTGTCAGTAGCAGCACGGAGACTGGTGCTGTGCCCGGTAACGGCAATAGGCTCGCCCCCTATTACGTGGGACCTAAAAATTAATGGCGAAATGTGGGTGTAATATTACACCTCTGCCTACCCCTTCGGGGATACAGGCGTGAGTCTATAAATAAAATAAATAAATAATAAAAAAATCATTGAAGCATGTGCACATGTCACTAATAATATTCTTGTTATTTTTTAGGATTACATCTGATTATTTGCGTGCACGGGTTGGATGGGAACGCGGCAGATCTACGACTAGTTAAAACTTACCTAGAACTAGGTCTGCCGGGCGCCAGGCTAGACTTCCTCATGTCCGAGAGAAACCAAGGCGACACTTTCTCCGATTTCGAAACGATGACAGACAGGTAAATCGTAACTACACACCGATTACGATTTATAAATATATTCTTTAGTAATTTGTTACTCGCTCTTGATTAATTGCAAAAACCAGTTACGGAATTAAATTACACGCCTGATTGAAATGACCGTGTCGTCACAATTATCCAATGATGTATTACCGAACTTGAATTCAGAAGTTTCGAAAAGACATAAATCATGTTTATGATGATCATATTCAAATGATGTTTGTTTTAATCCACAGGTTGGTTCAAGAGATCCTGACGCACATTCAGAACTCTAGTGAACCGGCCAGAATAAGTTTCGTGGGGCATTCCCTAGGAACAATCATCATCCGTTCGGCGCTAGCGAAGCCTCAGATGAAACCGTTCTTAGGGAAACTGCACACATTCCTGTCACTGAGTGGACCACATCTTGGGACGTTGTATAATTCTAGCGGCTTAGTTAATGCTGGTGAGTTATACATTTAAATTTTACTATGAACTAAAGTGATGCAGTGTATTGATTTCTGGTAATCGTTAATCCTTTTATAAAAGACGATATTATTGCGATCGCGGGCCGAACCTGGACTAGATTGGTACCTACAAGATCGTGTGAAATGGCAAGGACAAAGAGAAGCCTATGTTCAGAAGTGCACACAGTGGGTTGTAAATGCTGATGATGATAAACTAAAATAACATAATATAACTTCACGCCTTTTATCCCCGAAGGGGAAGTGTTGGTGTATTATACACCAACACTTCGCCTGTTATGTTTCGGGCCCAATGTAATAGGGGGCGTGCCTATTGCCATCTACCAGGCACATTTGTAAGCGAGCGATAATTAACATTTTAATACACACATAACTTCGAAAAGTCAGAGGTGTGTGCTCGGGGTAACTGGGAATCGAACCCGAGACCATCGTCTCGGCAGTCCGTTACGTACACAACTTGGCTTTCGCCGCTTATCTGAACTAAAATATACCACAAGTTATTTTAAAAACGAATGCAGTGACCACCGCCTGGCTAGATTAATTAGTTTCAGATTTAAAAACAAGTTCCGTAATATTTTAATTGGTTGTCACAGTCCACTGAACTTAAGCTTCTCCTGATTGAGTTAATTTGAGGATTTGATCCAATATGCCACGCTGGCCACACGATTTGCTACATGGTGCGATGTCGTCCGTGGGTGTCGCAAGAGTAGAAATATTATCTTAAAGATATTATTTGTCCTATTACGACATGTAATAAAATTGGTGACATTTTGTAGTGGCAGGCGAGCATTCTACCACTGAACAACCGATGCAAAAGGCGACTGCCTCCGTGGTACAGTGGATAGCGTTTGCGACTGCTGATCGGAGGTCCCGGATTCGATTCCCGGGTCGGGCAAAACTGTTACTCAGTTTTTCCGAATTCTCAATAGCAGCACGAAGTCTGGTGATGTGCCCGGTAACGGCAATAGGCTCGCCCCCTATTACGTGGGACCAAAAATTCATGGCGAAATGTGGGTGTTATATTACACCTCTGCCTACCCCTTCGGGGTGCCCCTACAGGCGTGAGCCTATAAAACAATAAAAAACATTTTGTAGTCTCTCCATCAGTCGACGGAACGCTAAAAGCTCCAAGTGCTACCCTACTTCCCTAAAAATATCGTCACTTTTCCAGGGATGTGGTTCATGCAGAAATGGAAGAAGTCAGGCTCGTTGCTGCAGCTGTCTTTACGCGACAACTCGGACCCCCGTCGCTCGTTCCTGTACCGGCTGAGCGAGCGCAGCCAGCTGCACCAGTTCAAGCACATCCTGCTGTGCGGCTCGGGGCAGGACCGCTATGTGCCGCTGCACTCGGCGCGACTCGAGCTGTGCAAGGCGGCGGCTAAGGACACGTCGTTGTTGGGACAGGCGTACAGGGAAATGGTTGGTGGACAATACTTATAACTTATAGAATAGCTAGCGTATAGGACACTTCGATTATAAAATGCTGAAGTGTCCACGCATCATGGCATTTTAAACAAACTTTGCCGTTGATTATATAAATACATTCTAAAGATTAAGCAAATATAAGAAGCTCCCGACTTTTAGAGACTTATTCTCAATTAGCATCAGTCATTTGTCACTGTTCAGAAATTAGTAGGTAGTGTCTTTGAAACATAATAAATACTTAATTATGTTCTCTACAAATCCTCTCTGATGATATAATATTTTAAACATAATCCTAGATGACCCGAGGTTATTGATTAAATTCAATTAACGTATCAATAAATCATTGAATAATGGTGGCTTGCGGCTAAACACCGATGGTCTGTTAAAAAACATAATGGTGTTAGAATAATAATAATTACGTGCTCAAATGTTTACATTAGCTAAAAAGCCGTAGTGATATATTAATAGCCTTTCACACGAAATTGTATCATAATAGCAACACTATCTTTGTAGCGTTTCTTGGATTTCAACAAGTTGTGGCGCAAAACTACGAATTAGATCATCACATTCCCAAATTCTAACCAACTATTTTTACACGTTCGCTGCATTACGAGATCTATCAGATCTCTTACAGGACTTTTGTATTGTGCGTTGAATATAATCGTATTGTTTCACTGGATTAGGTCCCTAACGCATAGTACTGTAATTATTTTCATTCCTTGCGTTAGGAGGTATGTTGGTACTCGAGGAATCGTACGCTTCGTAGACACAAGGGAGGGAGGGTGGTCGTCGCGGTCGCTGCGTGACTCGTTTAAGTGTAGTCCTACCATCGATATTGAAAAAAATGCCTGTTTAAAAAAGTAGAGCCTCATGAGAAGAATCAGGCAAGAAACTCAGGGAGACTCTTTTCATCGTCGTGTTTTATACAATTTAAATAACTAAGTAAGTAACTACACTGCATTTTTCATATATGAGCTGGTTTGTCCATAATGTTGTCGTTAATTATATATAAAATTTGGTTACTTTAAACATAATATAAAAGCACTAAACTAGACTAGCACAATACAGACACTACAGCTCACATTCATAAAAGACTTAAAAATCTTAGGAAAGAAATTCTCCGTGGGACTGAAAAAGTTAATCCCAAGCATATTTATATATCAGATAGCTGACCCAGCGAACTTCGTATCGCCTTTTTAAGAGTTTTTATTTAAGTAATTCCCTTTTTTCCAAGCCCCTTTTTCCAAAGTTACCATTGACTTAGCGCTTAATCTCTTATCATTTCAGAGTCTATAAATGATGAACAAACAAACATAGATTTTTATATACCTAATATTGAATTCCCCATTCCTTAAAATATCGGAGACGATACCCATATCGACTTTTAAAAAAATCCCGTCCGCCATCTTTGATTTCCAATCCGCCATCTTTGATCACGAAATAGATGTTGTATTTGGATTCACCATGCCTTAAATCATCAGAGACGATACCCATATTGATTTTTAAATTTTTTCTATCCGCCATCTTTGATTTCCCATCCACCATCTTGAATCACGAAATAGATGTTGTATTTGGATTCCGCATCCCTTTAAACATCGGAGACGATACCAATATTGACTTTTTATTTTATTTTCCCATCCGCCATCTTTGATCACGAAATAGATGTTGTATTTCGATTCTCCACCCCTTAAAGTATCGAAGGCTATACCCATACATACATAGGCGATAAAAATCAATATTTTTAAAATTTTCACATCCGCCATCTTTGATTGCCCGTCCGCCATCTTGGATCACTAAATTAATTTCATATTATTAATCAGCGTCCCGAAAATCTCGAAAACGATACCCATATAGATTGTATCCTATTCGTTTAGCCTCTTTTTGCCTTTGACCCAACCCTCCCCCTTCTCGTGTGACCATTTTATTATTTTTGTCCAGCCCCTAAAAGTTGTGGCGTAATTTTATATAGCCTATAGCCTTTCGGAATAATTGGGCTATCATAAGCAACATTTTTTAAAATCCAACTGCTAGTTCCTGAGATTAGCCGACATTATCTTTTAGCCTTTTTAGCCTTTTGCCCGGCCTCAAAGGGTCGATGCGTTATGTTATATAGCCTATAGCCTGCCGGAATAACTGGACTATCGTATACAAAAATATTTTTTCAGATCCGACCGGTAGGTTCTGAGATTAGCGCGTTCAAACAAACAAACAAATAAACAAACTCTTCCGCTTTATTATATTATTATAGTACAGATAGATATTCCGGGTAACACAAATCTCCTTTATTGGGCGGATACTATATAACTGTAAAAAGTATTTACACATACAAACTACTTAGTACAAAGCAAACTTGAGCCAAAGAAATATAACAACGTCCAACCTCGCTGACTTGAGCCAATATCATAGAGCCAATATGGCGACTGTGATTTGTCTGTCAGAACTCTCAGAACCATTAGAATTTAACAAAATACTCGACAATCCGAATTTTGCGGATATATGTTGTCGACTCGAAATCTTTATTTTTTAATGTTTTAATATCAGGTAAGGTTTCGATGTATTCCTTGACGAAATTATTAATATAAGATTATCGACATCTGTTAGAATCTTTTGGAGCAGATAATTGTGACTGTCAATTAATTATAGACAAATAATTTGCAATAAAATAAAATAGCGACTATAATTAAAGATCTAAGCTATCCTATCTCTCAAGTTGGACCAGACTGCTCATGGTGTGCCAATTTAATTTAAAATCGGTTAAGTAGTTTAGGAATCCATCGCGAACAAACATCGTGACAGGAGATTTATATATATTAAAGATGTATGAATAGTAGCCTTTTGACACATTTTGTGCGCAATGCAAGCAAGCAATGTACTTACCATGTTTTAATAAAAAAGCACCTTGCATCATTAATAAAACTTTTTATATCACAACTGAGATAACTGAGACATTATTTTATTCCCATCTCTACCTACTACACATATTGAACTATCTTCGGTTGCGGTATACGAGATACAATCGATATCAATTTATTTTTTGTATTTGTAGTTCATTCAAATGGCATATCTGCGTGCGAACCTATACAGCAAAAGGCTATCTTTCACCCACAAAAACTTCAAACAAATATGTCATTGTTTTTGGAAGGTATAAATTATTTTTATAACTGTGTCTTTAGGAAACTGGTGAGATCTCAAACGCACCAAGGGGTAGGTTAGTTTCGAGATCTTTTAGGTCTCCAAAGCACCAGCTAAAATTATGGCGCAGTTAACGTGCTAAGAAACTGCTTTCGCAATACTCATACGCCTAGCGATTTCCCAGTTGGACCCGGGGTCCACTTTCTATTCTAAACGGATTTGACTGAATCCACAAAGCGACTGCCTGTCTGACCTCCGCAACCCAAAGGGATAGCGATATTCCATGGTTGAGACTAGTGTCAACTCATTCATAGGTAGGTACTGACTCCCTATCCTCCTCCTTGTGTCGTTCTCCTCATGACTGAGGGGCGTGATTCCCCTGCTGGGATGCAACTATTTGATTCACGATGTTTCGCCATTTGTGCCTGTTCTCGGCGTCATGGAGAGCGTCGTGCAGTTTGGTGTTTAACGCTGTGCGGACCTGGTCAGACCATCTTATGGCCCATAAGTTATGGGACTACGTCCTCTTGGGCGTTCCCTCCTAACTCCCTATAACGAATGTCAAAGATTTTCATGACAGGCGGAACTGACGGCTAACATGCCCTCAGATGGGCTAAACATAATTGATGTATTTGTGTTACAGGTGCACAACATGGTGGCGCCACTAGCGATGCGCGCGTCGGGCGTGTCGGTGGTGCGCTACGACGTGCAGCACGCACTTCCGCACACCGCCAGCGCGCTGGTCGGCCGCGCCGCGCACATCGCCGCGCTCGACTCCGACCTCTTCATCGAGAAGTTCCTGCTGGTCTCCGCGCTTAAGTACTTCCGATAAACACAACAACTCTTCACTTTTCGAAGAAGCAAGCAAGAAATGGGCAAATACTTCCGATGAGCAGCACACTTCCAAATTTTTGCACTTCGAAGAAGCGGGAAGTATCTCCTCATTTTAACTTTTACATAACTCAGAATGGTTCCTTTTTGTCTCCGCGCTTAAGTACTTCCAATGAACATATGAACTCTTCGCTCTTCAAGAAGAAATCAAAAAGGAAACAAGCAGCTCCTTCTGTTTACGCTTAAATAACGCCGAAGAGTTACTTCGTTTCCGTGCGCTAATACTTGCGATGAGCAGCACACGTCCAACTTTTTGCACTTCGAAGAAGCGAGAATTACCTTCTCATTTCAACTTTTACATAACTCAGAAAAGTTCCTTTTTGTCTCCGTGCTTAAGTACTTCCAATGAACACACGAACTCTTCACTCTTCGAAGACGAAATTAAAAAGAAACAAGAAGCTCCTTCTGTTTACGCTTAAATAACGCCGAAGAGTTACTCTTCGTTTCCGTGCGCTAATACTTGCGATGAGCAGCACACGTCCAACTTTTTGCACTTCGAAGAAGCGAGAATTACCTTTTCATTTCAACTTTAACATAACTCAGAAAAGTTCCTTTTTGTCTCCACGCTTAAGTACTTCCAATGAACACACGAACTCTACGCTCTTCCAAGAAGAAGCGAGAAGTAGGTACATTCTTTTCTCAGCGAAGCACATTCTCTTTTTAACGCTTGAATTCTTCTGTTAAACACTGGATAATCCGCCACCTCGAACTTTTTCTCTTCGAGCTATCAAAATGTCTGTAACAAGCAAAAAGTCATAAATGCTCCTGATGGGCACCATAGCCGAAAGCCTCGAACTCTTCACTCTTCGCTGTCCAAGAGATTTTAAAGAAGTGAGAAGTTCTTTAGGCTAAATAACTTCAAAAGGTTCTCTTCGTTTTCGTGCACATGCCCTTCCGATGAACAGCAGGTAACAATGCGCCATCTCAAACTCTTCTCTCTTTGAAGAAGATGCAAGAACTTCCTCCTCGTTTAATACTTTAGGAACAGCAATCACTGATCTGCATCGAAGGAGTCGATAAGTTTATACTCATCTCAGCAGCCAAGAACTGCTGCTAAACTACATCTCTAGCTGTTCAATAAGAATTTCTTGCCTTTGCTATCTCGAAACGTATCCTTGGATCTGGAATGTATGTATGTATATTATAACGGCTATTGGGATTTCTGTCTCCAAATATTGACAAGAACACTTGTCTTTAGGTATGTCACGTACTGCCGTCGTTGAGAAATGAGAGCACCTTAAGTTACGACCTTCAGATTGTGTCTCATTTTATCTTGTTTCATCATATCAGCCGAAAAACGTCCACTGCTGGACATAGGCCTCCCCCAAGGCTCTCCACAAGGACCGATCCTGAGCCACCGCATCCTTGCGCTGCACGCGACCCCAACAAGATCGTCAGTCCACCTTGCGGGAGACTTTCCTCTGCTACGACGTCCGGTGCGTGGCCGCCACTCCAGAACCTTTCTGCTCCAACGGCCATCGGTTGTTCTGGCTATGTATCTTGTTTACCGAAGTGGAAAACAAGCCAAAAGACTTATGGAAACATAAATAATTTAGGCCTAAATTACCTATGTAAATTTACCTCAATGATGTAAATACTTTACGGACTGTCCTAGTTTCTATGACGTAATATTGGAGGACGAGTGAGACTGGCAAGAATACAGCTCATTTAACTGTAGATCATAGCCCTAGCTGCACATTGTACGACAGATCGAAGGATAAATAATAAAGGAACGAGAACTCTTCCGTACAATAGTAGTCATTACCTCTCTATCGCCACTTACTATCACGATGTAATATTAGGCAATGATGTCGACAAACATTTGTGACAACTGGAAGCTTAGAAGACTTTATCCACCAGGCGCGTCTATCCACTCGTGGTGGCGACAAATTCAAAAATTCAAGGCACTGATTGGCACTCTTCGAGGTCGTTCGGACCAATAGGTGCGCCGAACGCTGGTCGAATCGAAGAGAGTTGTACGACGGCGATTAAACTCGTACTAAGCCCAAATGTTTACTTTCGTCAATTTGTCATACTACCATTAATCAGTCATCACGTGTCTTATCCTGCGTATTGTACTATACGACTCTGATAATTCGAAGACTAACACAGCTTGCATTTTAACTAGCGCCTTTATTTTCTTGCGAATGCTAAATAATTTTGCTGATTACCTACTCCATTTTTTTAGGTTTTCATCAGCATTTTCGTAAGCATTTAAATTCTCTAAACGATGTACATAAATATTGAGACACTTTAACACATTAACCAAGATGTAAAATGTAAAAAATTCACTCCAACATTTTCACTAATTTATTGTAAGCGCCTTTTGTTTTAATTTATCACAATCACTCGTTCATTCTTTGCTATTGACTTCTGCAGGGTTGTTTCAAACTGTACTGTGAGAATCTTATGCGTGTCTTTAAAACTAAAATCTATTGAACTATGAATTAAATTAAAATTATTTAAACATAAAATATTTTATCTGAAATTGAGAATGTGTGAAACCTGTTGTGTGCGGCGGTTTGAAACAGCCCTGCCGTTCACTGTAGTCGTATCAAGTATAGTTACTTCAATAAGCACTCGATATTATCAAATTATTAACAGACTTTCGGTAAAAGTGTGATAAATTCGAATATAGATAATTGTAGAGTGATTTATGAACTACGTTGAGCAAACGACGATGCAACAATTTTAATTACATAAGTAGAATTTAAGACGGATCTTTACACCAATTAATTAAGACTATAATTTTAGCAACTGTAGATATTATAGGTAGATGTTATTTGTATTATTGTTGTCTATGAACAGTATCATTCTTGAACACGTCACGATATCTGCTATGAAAGTATTTAGTAAAGTACGCAACACTTCTTTTACACTTTGCGTTAGCACCCTTCACCGCCAGAATGTCCCGCGGTTACATTAGGTAACACTAGTCTAACACGATGATCTTTTACTTTCATAGTAGATACCTTCTAAGTTAAAACTGTTATACTTGTTTCCTCTTTACTTCCAGAAGGCCCGAAATTACGTTGATGAAATCAAAATTACCTCGTTAATATAGGTCTGATCGATAGTAAGTTCCAAAGTACGAAGTTTTATTACGTAATAGTAAATCAATTATTACTGCATAAATTGTGTGTAATAGGAACAGTATAGTTGGTATAACAGAGCATAAAGTCATATAATATATTTATGTTGGTGAGCACACAGAGCAGTCCGCAGGCCTCAGTCGTTGGCCTCGGCCGTAGCCTTAAACATTAAATATAAAATAAAAGTTAGATGAAAGTTGTAAATTTTTAATCGAATGTTAGACTGATCTTTAAAAATATACGATCATGAAGATATTGAATAAGTTTCATAGAATATCTTTCCTTACTAGTAGAGAACATAATTTATAAATAACAGTCATTATTCTCGCTCTGTCCACTTCTCTCTATTAAATTAATCAGTAGGTAATGTTTTATACAGGGCTTAAAATCTGATATAATTCGATATATTGTGTACTTACTACTGGGATAGTTATAGAGTTATTATTGCTCACGGGCACCGGTCACCGGGCATCGAGCCCCGGACAGGCTTGGAGGGCCTCACGCGTCAGTTTCTACAGAACTCGCTTCGGAACTTCTAGCTCATAAAAGCAATTTATTAAAGTTAGATTTAACTTAAATCACTTTTTTAATTATTTTTAATAATAGATTATTTGGTGTCGATAGTAAGGTGGCGTACGCTTACAAGACAAGGCAGGACAACAGTTCACAACAAGATTACCTATTAGATTGGCAATTAAAGCACTGTTTTAGAAATTGAACATGCTAATGCAATTGGTACCCCTTTGACAAAGTTAAACAAAAGACCTGCTAGAGTGCATAAGCACCGAAAACATATGTATGTAATTTATTGTTTTTTTATGCCGTACATAATTAAATTGTCAGTTGATGTTAAAAGCCAAAGATTTCGTTGAAACTGATATTAACTAAAATGCCCTCCGCAAATCGCAAATAGCCGTAATAGGAAATAAAATATGTATCTAGGTGTGTATCAAGAGACGGAAAGAATTTTGTAAATATTATAGAAATGAAATTTTATTTGTAAATCGTATGTTTAATGGCAATGTCGATGTTATACACTTATGATAATAAATAAATAACGCCTGAACTCTGTTTTATTTCTAACTAAAATAAGAACATAAGTATGAACTGACATAGTGGTACAATTTGCACAATAATGGGCTGAAATCCTGAATATTAATCGTATAGGCTTAGAAAGTTTTCGTATTTTTTTTTTTTGACAATTATCAGTACCATCACAGCCAAGCCACCGTCTATCGTCGAAATAATAGGTACCTACTGTATCTTTAACATATTTGTAAACATGCAAGTAGCCTTATCCAAAGTATGCACTTTCAAGTCTAAAAGTATTTGAAGAAAATTTATTTTGAAGTTGTAGGTGCTGGACGAAACAGATGAACCCTGGGAATTTCTTAAGTTACCATAAGAACATGATCACTATTTTTATGACATCATCGAATAATTTGGTACTTTATGAAATGTTGATTTTATAGAAAAGGTTATTTTGCACCTATTAAACAGCTCTTTCACATAAATATTTATTTTATAGTCAGCAATATGACATCCAATGGTATTTTTGTGACCTGCCTAAAGCTTTTGATTGTGTCGAATATGATATACTTCTACGAAAATTCAAACTGTGGCATTATTGTGTACCTTGGTATATTTGTGACACTGCACTCAATCTAGTTGGCACCTATCTTATAGAATTCAGTATTTCGATGGTGATAGGAGTACATAAGTCTCTGGGCTTGTTGATGGAAAAGGGCGTTCCGCAAGGCTCCATTCTGAGTATGTTTCTTATTTTAATACATATATCTGCTGTTGATTTGCTGTTCTTTGTGCAAATCCAATATTATGACATTGTCACCGATGTCAGTTATTTTTAAAGTTGATCGCAATAAAAGTAACATTGATATTCTGACAATTTCTCTTGCGTAAGTATTCAATTGGTGCTCTACAAACAATTTGCTCTTTTCTCAACTCTATCAATCAATCACTATACCATACCTTATATGTTAAAATCCTAGACAAATGATTGGTATCGCTTCGCTATACGCGAGACCAATCATTAGTCTGTGGTTAAAATGTTTCAGGTAATATAAGTTCATATGAGGTAATTTAACTCACCTCAAATCTTAACACGTCAGAGAGTCATAGATAATAAAAATAAAATAAAAAAGTAAGTGGAAATACATTATTTACATAAATGAGCATTGAAAAGAAATGCCTGTTCAGAAAGTAGAGCCTCATGAGAAGAATCAGGCAAGAAACTCAGGGCCATTCTTTTCATCGTCTTGTTCTCTACAATTTAAATAACTTAGTAACTACATTGAATTTTTCATAGTTATATAAGCTGGTGTGTCTATAATGTTGTCGTCAATTAATAAAGTTTTTTAAAAGATTTAACATTGTTAAGCTGTGTTATTATTTAAGTAGTTAGTATTAGTTAGTATTATATACATAAGTTTCCAACACGCTGGTATAATAGTTAGTAAGCATAAAATTGTTCTCATTATAAGTAAAACTGTATAGTTTTTTATGAGAAATAAATTCTTTAAACCTAAACCTAAAAAATAATATAAAAGTACTAAACTAAACTAGCATAATATAGACACAATAACTCACATTCACATGAAACTTAAAAATATTCAAAAAGTAGTAGCCTCCCTACTATTAGTCATAAATAGTAAGCCTATTATTTAGTCTTTAAGATTAAATTGGTTTTAAGAATATCATAAAAGAATATGATTCAAATATGGGCTTTAAATATTGCTCTTAAGGTATTCTTTACATTGGTACATAAATCAAGTTTCTCATGCATACTCTTCTGTTTAGGGTACTTTTGACCTGTCCCTTTTTAGGGTTCCGTACCTCAAGGTAAAAAAAAGGAACCCTTATAAGATCACTTTCTTGTCCGTCTGTCTGTCTGTCTGTCTGTCTGTCCGTGTGTCACCACCGATTTTCTCAGGAACGGGTGGACCTAGCAAATTGAAATTTATACCAGATACTGAGGTCTATGGTTGCTATTAGGTGTATGAAAAGGGTCCTGGGTCCAATAAAAAGATATGGTCAAAATTAGATTTTTGCCAAAACTTGTAAGTACCAAAATTAACCTTAATTCTTAACTTTTTTAATTTTCGGAATTTTTCCTTTACTTGTGATGTAAGACCTTGGTTTTGACCAAAATTGACAATTCTAGGTCAACCGTAAGTACCCTATAGGTTTTGGGTGGAAAACCTATATGGTAGTTCCCGTTGAACTAGAATCACGAAATTTGGCCAAAAGCAGGGTCTTACAGCACAAATAAAGGAAAAATTAGAAAAAATAAAAACAGTGGAAAATTTAAGGGTGTCCCCATACATACATAGTGACTGATAGACTCCATTTAAGATAGTCCTCTAAGTTGTATGGGCGCTCATACAGATTTAGAGGAATAGCGTAATTCAACCTCAAATAAGGTAAAATGCGTACGGAACCCTCGGTGCGCGAGTCAGACTCGCACTTGCCCGAATTTTTTTTTAGGATGTCTCCAATCTGGTTAGAGAACGTCCGCCTAGGTCTTCCCCTTCGTCCTGTCCCATTCAAATTTGCCTATTATAATATCTTCTTTGTCAGACTTTCGTCATCCATCCTCTCCATGTGCCCAAACCATCTTAACATGCATGAGAAACTTGATGGAAGTAAATGAAGCAAGAGACGTATGTCAGGATCGTTGCAAATGGCGTTCCGTAGTCTTTGCCTACCCCTCCGGGAAACAGGCGTGAGTCTATGTATGTATGTAGGGTAAGTACATAAATTAGCAGACAGCTCGCTGTGTGTTGTGTGGCAGTAGAGTCGTGTAAGCCATGTATTCACTAGGGGACAAAGTCGCTCGACTTATCGCGAACAGTCGCAGGACATTTACGTGCGACTGTCCCGCGACAATGTCGACCGACATTTCGCTCGTCCACATACCGGCATTGTGACAGTTTCATTGGTAGTGTGGACCAACGAAGTGTATATATTCGCGGGTAGTCGCGGAACAAATAGCAACACACGTCCTCACAAGTCAAATGCCGTCGGAAACTGTCGAGGGACACGAAGTCGCGCAAGGTCGACGCTATCGGAGCGTCGACAAGCGACTTGTTCCCCGACACGTAGATGTCGCCTGCGATGTCGGGCGATGTCCCCCGCGACGTCGCTCAACACGTAGAATTCGTGTCGGGCGACAAGGTCGCGGGACAAATGTCCCCTAATGAATACGAGGCTTAAAGCCATGTATTCACTAGGGGCAAAGTCGCTCGACTTATCGCGAACAGTCGCAGGACATTTACTTGCGACTGTCCCGCGACAATGTCGACCGACATTTCGCTCGTCCACATACCGGCATTGTGATCAAGATGTCGCCTAAGTGTTAATACAGTTTCGTTGGTAGTGTGGACCAACGAAGTGTGCTATAATCGCGGGTAGTCGCGGAACAAATACAACACACGTCCTCACAAGTCAAATGCCGTCGGAAACTGTCGAGGGACACGAAGTCGCGCAAGGTCGACGCTATCCGAACGTCGAAAAGCGACTTGTCCCGCGACACGTAGATGTCGCCTGCGATGTCGGGCGATGTCCCCCGCGACGTCGCTCAACACGTAGAATTCGTGTCGGGCGACAATGTCGCGGGACAAATGTCCCCTAATGAATACGAGGCTTAAAACCTTATTAAATCCTGTGTCGCGCGAGATCTTACAAACATAGGTACAGTCAGCGTCAAAAGTTGATGACCACATTTAGATTTTCAATATCGCTGTACACCATAATATACCTAAATTGCTCAACATGACAAGCGCCAGAAATGAATGATTATCTTAAAAGGGCATAAATAGGTGACCATGACTTTTCAAAAGTCGCTAAACAAAGTTATGGTAAAAAAAGCATAACACCACGTCACCAGTCATTCGGCCAGTACGGCCAGTGACGTCCGGGAACTAAATAAAGGAGGTCGTTACATTTGTACAATATTAATATAAAAGTATTTTGAAGTAAATAATTTTATATAACACCATAGTCTTTTAAGCTAATACAATATTTTATAGATGATAAATAATTGCAACCGCAATGGTTTACATTCGATACAAAGTGAATTATTTTACATTCAAGGGTAAACAGTTTTACAAAGAATTGAATTAAAACAGAATTTGTGTGAATTTTAAAAATGAGTCTTATATGTATATAGGGGTCTACCAAGAGTTTGTTTTTCAAACAAACCACGATTTTTGCACGCGATCGTCACGGAAGTTTCCTGCATGTGAAATAAATTATACAAGTATTTTTATCTAGTGAAACATGTCAAAATAATAGTAGTTTCATTCATCAATTAATGTTAAAACTTGATTTAACATTTTTTATCGTCAAATTATTGATAATAAGTATACTACTTGACAGCAAAACACTATGACGTCACTATATCATATTTCATACAAAACCCTTGACAAAGGTCGTTTTTGACATTTAATTAAAAGTGCTTGATTTGACTAGTTGGAAACAACCCTATTTCCATAGATTTTCTAAAAGCGCCCTTATCGGATAGTAGCGATCGATAGAGGGTGCATTAAGGAAATGTATGAAAATTGTTCCCGTCGACTAGCCTATCATCACCGTGTAAATTTCGTACTAGACCCTCGGATTGGGAAATGTATGAAAATTGTTCCCGTCGACTAGTCTATCATCACCGTGTAAATTTCGTACTACACCCTCGGATTGGGTTCTAAATCAATCGTAACTATAAAAATCATAAACTAAGTCGACGCCGACGGTTTGAATTTGAACGGAATCTACGTGATTTTTGAAAATAAGTCGCTATTGCTTTACGAATAAGGTTACAATTCAATCTAACTAAAAAATCTATAATAACGTTGATGGTATAAATTCAAACTGATGATTCTAAATGTTTTCGGATATTAGGTATAACGATCAGCAATTTTTGACAAAATGGTGTTCAGTGACCTTTGACAAGTAGTGTTCAGTTAGTTTTGAACTTTAATGATGTTCATTCAATACTGGCGCCCTTCTTGTTTAGCGATTTATGGGTGATAAAATGTTCATTGATTTTGAAAATCTGAATGTGGTCATCGAGTTTTGATGCTGACTGTACCTACAACTAACGGACACAATGAACATCCAGAGAAACAACAATTTATGAATCACACAAAGTGTTGTCTCGTGTGGGGATCGAACCCACAACACTCGACGAGCGCAGTGTCAAGCAGCGAGGCGGCCGCCCGTGCAGTCAGTTTTATTAAGTAGGTATACTTTAAAGTTTTGTCGCACAAGTGTTAATAGGACTTCCATTTGTTAAACTCATGTAATATGTACATTCGTTCATCAATTTTACTTCAATTTTAGAAACTTAACTCTAAATAAAAAGAAATACGAATAAAAAAGCATAAGCAGTCTTGAATTCGTGTGTGACCCATTTAGCAAAGAATGGGCCGGCCGCCGCCAATCTTCTGGGTAGCGCCGTCGTCGTCGCGCGTCGGTTAAAAATGATGTTTTCATGGACAATGGACATCGCTACCCTCACACAAAATTCAATGTGTATGTTTTCTGTTCGTATTTTGCCTTCGTAACATTGTTTTTATTATTCTAAATCTCTGAATAGAAATATTACCAATTATTAGCGCCATCTACCTAATAATAAACGAACTTGCAAGCATCCCGCAGATGGCTACGGACGGACTACGGACAGTTTTTAAAATTCAGCAGTGATCAACGTTCTCTGCGCTTAACGCAAAGCAGCACTTGCTCTGTTGAACTTTACTTAAACTAGCTTCCTTTAGAGGTGACTAAAAATCTATGAAGTTTCAAATGTTTTTACTAAGTAGCTTTGCAGAGGTTACCTACCTACTTAATTCATTAAAATTTTATTTCGGACTGAACACCGGACATCGAACACGACATGAGCTGTGTAACCTCTTCAGATTATAAGTACACATATGTGCACCTTAATTTATTGCGAAAAACAGGGAGTTAGCGACATCTATTGACATCTCCGAATATTGAAACATATTTCTAATGCTACAGAGTGCCTCATAAAAATGAAAGATGGCGTATCCGAACACAATTGGTCTTGTCAAGTTAGTTTGAATTTTTCTGTTTGAAAATTTTGTCAACTATCCACGCATATTTTGTTGTAAAATTAATTAAAAATTAGATAACGTCATTTTTAACGAAAGTTTGGTGTATTTCTATTGTTGAATAACTGGAGTAACGTGTTAGAAGGTAAGTTTCAAGTATTTTTTGTTTTTTGTACTAGTATTGTTTTGATATTTTTCTATTACACAAATGTGTACCTCAGTATCGTATATTACATTTTTTTATTGTATGGGTGTTTCAGATGGAGATGAATGACGAAGAAATAGGAAGATTATTGAACGAAAGTGATTTTGATTTCTCTGGAGACGATGACGACGACGAGTATTTGCCTCCAGAAGTCCTTCAATATCCTCAGCAGCTGGAGGAATCTGATGAAGAAGAAGAGGAGGGGCCGTCTGAACAATGTACGGAAGAAGAGGTTCAAAGTTCATCACGGCTGTTTTGGCGTACTAAGGAGATGTTATGCCGAGGTCCAGATATTGCAGATGATGAACTTATTTCCCAGGGCACCACCGAAATAAATGTGCTGTATTCTTTTTTTGAATATCTGCGGCAAGATTTTTGGGATTTAGTAGCCGAGCAAACTAACTTGTACTCCGCACAAAAACGTGATCTTAGATCAGTTAATACTAATTCTATTGAATTAATCCGCTTCTCGGGTGTATTACTGATGATGGGTGTCGCGATTTCTCGCGAACTGTATAGTGTACAGAGCAGATAACCAACCTCTGTGAATACTTAACCAACCTCTATGTAAGTACTGGCCACAACCGACGGTTCTACGTTTGAGGTTTGAACTTGATATATGAAGAATACGAAATTACTTTATTACTTCATAGTATTGACATTGACATTTGAAACATTATACTGTGTAAAATTATATGAGAAATGGAAATATAGTAAATGTATTATTAATGAATAAATAATACATTTACTATATTTCCACATCTAATATTGTATTAGCATAACATATTCATTAATAATACATTTACTATATTTCCATTTCTCATATAATTTTACACAGTATAATGTTTCAAATGTCAATGTCAATACTATGAAGTAATAAAGTAATTTCGTATTCTTCATATATCAAGTTCAAACCTCAAACGTAGAACCGTCGGTTGTGGCCAGTACTTACAGGTTGGTTAAGTATTCACAGAGGTTGGTTATCTGCTCTGTACACTATACAGTTCGCGAGAAATCGCGACACTCCCGCCGGGTAAGATTACAAGAGAGTTGTATTTAGGAGTGACTATATCTCTCTCTGAGACTTGAAAGTATCGATTGTGAACATTTCTTTGAATTCATCTAACATTACTAGAGATTTCTCCACCCTTGAATTAAGGTGCTCTATGTAATGTTATATATCTGTCAGCTTGTAGAAATCCGATGGCGTAAGAATATGTTCTATTTCGTTATCAACACATGTTAAAGGTCGTGTATCTATTCTAGCCTCTATTTATTTTACAATGTTTGACAATTGACTATTACTTAAAGGTATTTTGTAGTGTCCTTTTCATACAATGTTTCACTAGTCCGGCTAGTTGTTCGTATAATCATCCGATCCAAGGAGCTAGTTCAGGAATAAACCTCCATCGAATTTTATTCTCCACACAATATGCATTGGATAGTATTTCAGATATCAATTTGAATTTTAAAGCGTTGTCTAAGGTAACCACAACAACTTACAGGTATATGGCTCGAACGGCTTAACACGTGAACAAGCAAATCCATCTCTTACTTGTTCCGTTTTCTGTTGAACTTGAGCCCTTCCTATTTCACTTGCAATTGGTTTACTAATATTTGAATTCTGGTCTTCTTTAATATGATCTTGTTCTAAAATTACATTATTCGTGAGACCCTCCTCAACGAGAAATGTCAAATTTGTGTTTCTGTACTTAGGCCAACTAGCTGGATCCTGTACTAAAAATTCTGGACCATTCAACCACTCGTGTCTAACTTCTTGTGACGTCGCAGGTCGATTGGCTACATCTGCAGGATTTCGTTCAGAAGAAGCATGTCTCATGACAAAATTTTATTCCTTTTAATTTCATCAATCCGTTTTGATATGAATGGTGTTAGTAATTTATTAGAGTTGAACCAATCTGTAACTGTCTGACTATCAGTCCATACCAATTGCTTTGAATTTGAATATATTTCAACAACATATTGTATTAAAGGGCTTCCTGTTAATACCCCTAACAGTTTAAGTCGTATTTTCAAGTTATCTTGGTCTTTGGTTGGTACCAGAAGTGATTTTCCAATGACGAAACTTTTAACGTTATTTCCAACTACATAGACCATTGCTGCATAAGCTTTAGTAGATGCGTTTTCTTGATTTTCAATATCATTTGTATGCATGACCATTTGTCCAATAATTCAGTGGATAAATTTGTATCCCATTTTATCTTTGTTTCAACAACTCTTGCCGAAATAATTTTACTGGTAGCAATGCAGGCACTACATACCTACATGGGTCGTAGACAGAAGCAGTAAATTTAAAAAACGCCTCTTTTGGTTACAACTTTGTTAAATTAAATCTCTAATGAAGTATGTTTGTTACCAACATCGTAGAACCATAGCTGTTCACAATGTGCATAGTGCTTGGAGATACCCATTCACTCTTCTTCGCTAAATATCTTGGGACATAACGCCCTATTATGTCCTGCTGATTTACCACAATGCCAACAAGGTCTGTTGTATACGCATTGCTTATACACATGTCCCCTTTTAAGGCAATTAAAACATTGGTTACTTTCTTTCAATTTAGTTGTTCTATCTTGAAGAGTTTTAAATTGTTTACATTTTTCGTTAAAATGGTCATTACCACAAAAGATACAGCTTAACTTCTTTCTTTTAAACTCCATCTTGTTTTCATCTTGTCTGGTGTGAAAATTTCGTTTATTATATTGATTATTTTGATTGTTTCGTTTGATTCAATTGAAGTTATGAGTTTTATTCTTCCTATCTTGTTTAATTTGATTATTATTAATAATTCTTTGCTCATTCTGTGACTTTTCCGTTTTGCTGTATAATGCTTGAACAGTATATTGAGAATTTTCTAGTGTAGTTCCTTCAATAATCCTTTTTGCTTCTTCCCATAGATTGAAGAACTCTCATGTGTCTTTCCACTTCATCTAATACTTGTCTGCACTCATCTATTCCTGCAGCTCTCTTAATATTGGAGAGAGCTTTGTGATGGGCGTATATTATTTCGCCTTCTTTACCATATCTAGTTTTAAGTATATCAACCGCAATTTGATAATTTTTATTGGTTATACTCAGTCCATCTATAAGTCTTGCCGCATCGCCTATCAAAGAACTTTTAAGGTAGAGTAGTTTATCAACATCGTTCAGTCTCCTTCTAGACATATTAGAAACAAATTGATCCCAAAACTGATGCCATTCTAATAAGTTTCCAGCAAATTGAGGTAAACTCAAATCAGGTAATTTACTGTAACATAATGCTCCGTTTTCTTTGTTGATGTTATTGAAATTTCATTTGATGTTGTTGAGGTTTCATTTTTCATTTGAATTTTTACTTCTAATTCAGCCAATGCTTGCTCTCCTTGTAATTGGTAGTTAGTTAAATTCGATATTTCATCAGCATTAGGTTCCTGACTTATATTAAAGTAACTGTTCAAATCAGTATTGAAGCGAGACAGAAGTGATTTAAGTTTAGCCGATATTATTCGTGCATCTTTTATATTTTCATCCGTTATTGACCACAGACCGACATACTCATTACTTAACGATTGTATCTCTTTAGCAATCACAGATAAACGATTTAACATTATATTCTCCATTATTGTAGTATACCATCAATGTTGATCAATTTTGTACCTAAAAATAAGTATTAAATTTAATCAAATCTAGTATTATACTTTTAAGATAAAATTTCAATAATCTATTGATTCTATTTCCTCTTACTTACTGCATATGCCGGTAGTGAATCCCACACAACACGAAATCTCACAAAACAAAATATCATAAAATTATAAAGTAATATGATAAACCAACTGTTTCAAATTATTGTCTACCAATAATCTCGAACTGGTAAGATTGTAGTTCACATAATGTTTGAAACTGAAGTTCCACACTGACAAATGTTGTTTGAAATGTTTAAAATTATTTCTTTATTCCAAATTTAAAATTTGAAAATAATTCCACTAAGTGTCACTAGAAGTTTCAAAACATTCCATCCGCCACGCTATTTCATAAGATATAATATTGTATTGCCTTTAAAATCAGGATCATCAGATCCCAGCATCTCCACCATGTCGGCGAGGTTAGATGATGAGGGGTTTGTAACTGAACGCCGATATATTGATAATGCGCGGCCTAATGAAATGTTAAGAAACATTTCAATGTCGCGATTTCTCGCGATTTGTATGTAGTCTTATAATCTTGCCCGGCGGGAGTGTCGCGATTTCTCGCGAACTGTATAGTGTACAGAGCAGATAACCAACCTCTGTGAATACTTAACCAACCTCTATGTAAGTACTGGCCACAACCGACGGTTCTACGTTTGAGGTTTGAACTTGATATATGAAGAATACGAAATTACTTTATTACTTCATAGTATTGACATTGACATTTGAAACATTATACTGTGTAAAATTATATGAGAAATGGAAATATAGTAAATGTATTATTAATGAATATGTTATGCTAATACAATATTAGATGTGCTGACTACATGGATATCACAAATGGGCGCTGGAGCTAAGTATTTAGTGATTCCTACTGTTTGCGAGCAGCTAGTGTTGTAAAGCTAATTATATGGGATCCTATTGTTTCTACGTATCTAGAAATTGGTAATGTATTGTATGGTAATTCTGTATTGTAATAGTAGAAGTGTTTAGACCTCTGCTGAGGATAAAGACGTTTATGCCTCAGTGGGGAGAGAACGGAGACGTCCGTTACAGAGCGGTGAAATACGCGACACATACAATATTTGAGAGCGGTGATCAGACCGACAGTTATTACAGAGCGGTGAAATACCCGACACATACAATATTTGAGAGCGGTGATTAGACCGACAGTTATTACAGAGCGGTGAGCAGACCGACACTTAAAGAGCGGTGAAATACCCGACAGATAAAACACCTGATACCTGATATCGGTGACAGACCTGTATACAGGTAGTAGATATTATTATGAAATTATACCCCGAAAGTTATATATTTGTAATCTAAATAGAAATTGATAGAACTGCAATACTAGACTGCCGGACAGTGGAATCATATAACCTTTTAACCTACAGGTCGCACTGAAATGATTCCGGAAGAAACATACTGACAAATGCTTGGCATCGAGGTCTAACAGAGCTGTCCATGTGATGTCTACGTCATGATAGGTAAGTTTCTTAACATTTCATTAGGCCGCGCATTATCAATATATCGGCGTTCAGTTACAAACCCCTCATCATCTAACCTCGCCGACAATGGGGACACTGAAGTATCCTCAGGGCAAACTTTACTGGAACAGAGATTTGTGCGTGCCAATTATTCGAGAGGCGATCACCCGGCAACGCTTCTATGAGCTTCGCAATTTTATTCACTTCGCTAATGCAGACCAACCCAATAGATCTGACAAACTGTGGAAAATACGACCTCTCATAGAATCTATTCTAAACAAATGTCACTCTTTACCTCGCTCAAAACACATGTCCATAGACGAGCAAATGATCCCCTTTTCCGGGCGATGCGAGTACCGCCAATACGTGCCGTCTAAACCTAACCCACTTGGCCTCAAAAACTTTGTACTGGCTGCTCGGGATGGCCTGGTCCTGGACTTTGAAATCTATGTTGGTAAAGATACTATACCTCAAGAAATTATGCGAAATCTTGGATTGGGTGCCGGTATAGTTCAAACTCTTTGCCGCACGATCAACAACAACTGTGTTCTGTACACGGATAGATTTTTCACGAGTCTAAAACTAGCTGAGCACTTGAATCAAAGCGAGAAAGAGATCTATCTGACAGGGACAGTTATGACTAATAGAATTGGACCAGTTGCAAATAAGTTGAAGACAGACAAGCAGTTAGCAAGAGGAGAGTGGGATGAAAAAGTAAGAAGCGACGAAAATATATGTGTTCCTAAATGGAAGGACACAAAATCAGTCACTATGCTCTCTACGTGTGTAGGGAGTGCGCCTGCAGATACCTGCAAGCGTTGGTGCAAGGTCCAGAAGCAAAAGATTGATGTCAATCAACCAGCTGTTGTGAAAAGTTATAACAGCTGCATGGGTGGAATAGATTTGTGCGACAGATTGATTGCGTACTATCGGAGCGCAATGCGTACAAAGAAATGGACGGTAAGAGCCTTCTGTCACTTTTTAGATTTGGTAGTCGTGAACTGCTGGATCATGTACACACGCTGCTGTAAGGAAGAAAATATTCAGACGAAGGATAAACTGGGATTACTGCAATACAGGATCAATTTAGGCAAGGCGATGATGAAATATGATGGAGGGCGATGTGACCCTCATTTCATTACCTCTAGCACTACCTCAAGACCCAGCCGCAACTCCAGATATTCAGATATACCCAGCTCCAGCTCTAATGAAACAGAGATCTACGCTGGACCTCCTGCAAAGAAAAACCGGCCGATCGTATCACAACCGATACCAGAAGTAAGGCTGGACAATGTGGGGCACCTGCCGCGTTATGTGGACGCTAAATTCGCATCCAAATGTAGACACCCGACATGTTCATCACGCTGCCGCACTATGTGCGTAAAATGTAATATGTACTTATGTGTTTTAAAAAACAATTGTTTCGAAAATTACCACACTAACAAGAACTTTGGTCCTCATTAAAATCCTAGGTACACAATGTGTAAGTGCGTTTTTTTTATTTCCAGTTAAATAAAAAAATTCAAAAAATTCATGTATTTAACTTCAACCCAAATGAACCCAAAAACGTATAAAATATTAACTTACAAGTTTCATTACAAGCCCAGATCTTAAGAGGGTAAACCGAGTTATTATTATAAAGTCTCATCTCGTTTAATTTAGTTGAAGCATATACCTAAGGAATATTTTTAACAGCGTATCAAAAATGTTATGTAACACACTAAAGTGAGTTACGCAAAAAAACTTTATTATTTCACTAGAATACTGACTTGCATACTAAAATACTATTTGTACACCAAATATGATGATCTTTTTACAAAATATCATTTGATATGAAAAGTTTCGTCCGCTCGCGAAACTTATCCACTCAGAAAACTTAATAGGTTATGTTAGGTTCTCTTGTGACCCTGCTCCCAAAAATAGGTGCCCTGCGAAGCAGGGCTCCGTCAACTTAGCTTAGTGGTGCAATTAGTATTTTTGGTGGAAAATTAGTATTTTTGACTAACAGTTAAATACAATCCTATAGGTACCTAATGTGGTTCCTATATACAGAGTACATAAGTAGGAACCACAGTTAAAGTAGGAACAGAAATCTGGTTTGCACATACCGGCCTTTCAATTATGAGACTGGCATGGCTTTTCTAAACCTTTCGATAAAAAATATAGATATGTACGGGAGATTGGCTCCCGCTGCCCGAGGTAGGTATGTACCACTAGTTTGGAAGTCGGTTAGCATGACAAAAGGTAGACTATGAGATAATTATTCCAAAGTAGAAGTACCTAACTAGGCAATAGAGTAATGCAAAGTATAAATTAAAAGCCGATTTTACTGGAATAGTAACCAAAATATTCATTCTAACCAACTTTTGTGTTTTTAATAGATTGATTTTAATCCTTGAGTCTTGAGTCAAGTCTTATATCCCACTAGAGGACGCCAGCAGCTACGCCTGCATTTTTTTTAAATTTACCCGTTTTGGCCAATCTCGTGGGAATTTCGGGAAATCCCTTCTTAATGCACCCCTACGGTCCCCAAGGAACATACATGCCAAATTTCAGCTTCCTGCGCCCAATAGTGTCGGCTGTAGCGTGTCTGTCAGTCAGTCAGCACGCAAGGATTTTATATATTAAGATTAGGATAAAATTATCTAGGAAATCTTTAGAAAATATTGTTAATATAAGTACTTATGTAAAAACTCAAAAATGTTTTCCATAAAAATATTTAATTGCTTAATGAATGTACCTATATTCTATCACTACGAAATGTAATAATAATTAATTGAAATATTACATTTCTATCTCTGCATCACCCCAAGGTAGACTGGCAGAGAATGCCTCAGCCTATACATGTTTTGTGTATGAAGTTATAAATAAAATAAAAATAAATATATGCTGTGCAAAAATTAAATAATAAACTTATGATGTATTAATATCTGTATTATCTGTTAATTAGTTAATTACTTAATTACTGTCTTAATCTTTGATGTGATCGAAAAGTGGCCAAAGTAAGCATACGTTCTCGACGCGCATCCTGTGCGCATTAAATTATTGTTAGCTCTGACAACACCGCGTCATCTGCATGACAGTTGATCCGCCGCAGTCGAGCGAGGTGTGTGGTGGGTGCGCTAGGTTCCACATAAAATCGCTATTTATTCTAACTTGGGTGTACATTTAACATTTAAGAGAGAAAAACGTTACATTTATCAATAAATTTTATATTTGTACTAGTAGAGTTAGTGATCTATGAACATTTAAGTGACAATTTTATAACGTAAAATTTATTAGGCAATGCAGTGTTCGCTATTGTGTAGGTATTTCTAATAAATTGTGTTTTATTTATTCTACAATGGGGAAATTGTTGAGTCTTTTGTCTCGGGACGACTCTAATTGTTGTTCGTCGCCGCGTTACGATATATTCCTGGATTTCGAGAACGCCGCGCCCACGGATACCGAGCGGGATGTTTACGAAGAGGTTCAGAGAGTGCTGTTGGACTCGGAGAAGATACTGGAAGAGATACAGTGTTACAAAGGTGCTGGGAAAGAGATACGAGAGGCTATAGCCGACCCTTCCCGGATATCGCAGGAGCGGGCATGGCGCGCTGTCAGACCTCTCGTAGACAAACTGCTGCGGTGCTACAACCACTCGATAGAACTGCAAAGGGTGAGTCGATGAATCATTACACTGTCTGACGCAAAGATACTATATTTTTAACTTTGTCACGATTTGGATTGCATGTTATTGTGCTTATCACTTACTCTTTTTGTCCAGGTTTAATCCACACATCTAATAAACAATAAGCAATATGTATGTAGGTTCGGCTCAGAGTCGCTATATAAATAAATAAGCAATTATTTATATCTAATTGCAGAACTGTTAAATATATACCAAACTGCTGTAAACATTGAAAAGTAATACATACTCCTACAATATATGTATTAACAGGATGTTTAACATGTAATAGCACTATTACCCACTGTGCTTTATTTAAATTAAATATATTATGTTCCATTTTCTTTGTATGAGTACCTATTTATCTTTTTAAATTTATTTAATATTTATGGTAGGCAAAGAAAGGTGCTTATCTTAATTTATAAAATCCTTGCATTACTGACTGACTGACAGACACGCTGCAGCCGAAACTATCAATCACAGGAAGCTGAAATTTGGCATATTAGTTCTTTGGGGACCGTAGAGGTGCACTAAGAAGGGATTTCCCGAAATTCCCACGGGATCAGTCAAAACGGGTAAATTAAAAAAAATTACAGGCGTAGCTGCTGGCGTCCTCTAGTTATGTATAAGTACCTACATAATATTATTATATTTACAATTTAATTTATTCAAGTGTATTGTTTTCATTCATTTAAAATGAATTATTATCTGGAATATTTATTTCAAACATACTGCCGAGTGACTGTATCTGCCAACAAAGTCGTTCATGCAACTTAAAATACCGACAGTAACTAATGGAATTGGGTATAATTATTTCTAAGTTACATTTAATATTCAATGCACTTGTGATGGAGTATGGGAAAACGCTATGGAAGCATAATAATTATATATTTTCCTGTAGATTATGACATATACTTGCACAATAACTAATAGATTTAACAATTTCACAATGGCACTCAAAACTGCCAGTACTGGCACATAAGGCTTGGCTATTTAATGTATAATACAATTATTTCGGACAAGAAAAAAACAAAAAACAGACGGCCATGCAGAGGTATTGGGCTGAAATGAAATCTAATTTATGTGCTAAATATTGCTTGTCATGAAGAGCAAATTAAGCCTTTAGCCCCACTGTCATAAAGATCATTGACAGTTTCTATGGGGAATACTGCACCCATAAATAATTGGGGAGGGTAAATATGAAACATATAGGCAAAACAAACTGTGAATGGACAGGTCAGAAGTACCCTAAACAGAAGAGTATGCATGAGAAACTTGATGGGAGTGATTGAAGCAAGAGAGGTATGTCAGGATCGTTGCAAATGGCTTTCCATATGTAGTCTCTGCCTACCCCTCCGGGAAACAGGTGTGAGTCTATGTATGTATGTAAACTGTGAATGTCTGTCCCTGTAATAAACTTATTGCTAGGTAAAACATTAATATAATATAACAACCAAATTGTATATTATTCCTTGATATTCTATGCTGTCAGCCGATGTCATGTGAATATGCATCATACAGAGAGATATGGCGTGATAAGATTATGATGTCATATTGATAACTTCTCACACTGATAACACTGTAAGCAAATATTGTACTTTTGTACGTAGGGAAATATTTTTGTTGATAATTATTACAAGCTAGTGTAGGTTGAGCTGAACTTGTTGCTTGGGTAATTGGTAAAAGTGGAATCTTGTGTAACCCTGCCAAGATTAGACTAACTTATTCAACAGTAGATTATTTAGTATAGAGTTTGTATGAGATCATATAATTTTGGATAATTAAAACATAGGTACATAGACAGAGTTTTTATTTATAGTGTTTGTAATGTTTTTTATGGAGAACCAGAAATAAACTCATATCAACTTCATACACAATTTTTACGCTGTTCTCTCCATCTCCATTGCACAATTTCCATGTTACATTCTACTGTGCCCACAATGCGCTATTCATCATCATCATCATCATCAGCCTACCATAGTCCACTGCTGGATCTAGGCCTCTCCAATGGCACTCAACTGAGCACGATTTTCGGCTCTTCGTTTCCAGCTCCTGCCACCCACTTTACGTAATGCGCTATTAAAAAGTATGAATAAAAGGTTTCCCTTCGAATAAAACCAACCACCACTCTTTCATTCCCAAAAGAAGTCCACATCATTGTCGCCACGAAAAAAAAGTTAAACGGAATAAATGTGCCACGAACAAAGAAATAACAAAATTTGGAGCAGTGATCAGTGAATCAGCCCAGTAAATGTGCATAGTGATGAACAGGATAAAAATAACGAGCACGGAACGGGATTGTGGCTGTCAAATGTGAATCGCAAATTACGAGGACGCCCCAACTCTAAATGCGCTTTATGTTAATGTGATTATGGCCATATACGTTATAATAAATTATAATATGGTTATAATACGTACAGTCGGTTTTATCCAAATCTGCCGAAAATACCTCTTATTCTGATTCATCTTCTTTTAGTATAATAAAAAGTACCTAATTGTTAACTATCGCTTGCTAAACAATGAAGAAAAATATCGTGCGCATGTGTTGTGTGATCCTGCATGTCTGGGAGTCTTACCTGATGTTTTAGAAGGACGTGTGAAGTCGACAAACCCGCACTTGGCCAGTGTGTTGTTTGAGCCATGAAATATCGCTATCCCTTTGGGTTGCGGAAGACGTCTTTGTAGAAAATCTAATATACAGTCAAATTCGAATAGACTAGAAAGAGAACACTGCGCTTCATGGTATACACTTGGGTGTACCAAGAGTAATGCTAGGACGAAATTGATCTGTTCAAGAATTTATAAATATGTACATGAACTATTTATTCCCTTTGTTCCAACAAGCATCTCACCCATTTCAAATTTACTCTTACTAATGAGTATCATGCGGTCGAGAACACGTGGTATTTATTTAGTTATATTAATAGCTATATATAATGAAGGGTGTGCATTTTGCCGTGAGCGACCTAGGCCCCGCACGCTCGCTGAAAGGTTAACCTTATCCACATTTGCATACACATACATACACACGCGACAAATAAAGATCTAGTTTATGGCGAGCTGACGGCTCAACCGCACGGGATTTGATCGATAATTACTTCAGTATGCCGTGGTATCGCTTGCAATCGTAGCTTGTGTGTAAGCACGTAAGCAAAATATACACAATAACAATAACAAATAAATATTGCCTTGCAAGATTAAGTGGTCACGAGCAGACTTGCCGTGGCGAATATCCGGGGCAAAAGAACTTAAACACACACGTTAAATAATAACGGGTGCGAATAATATCCGTCATTCCCATGAATAAATGTCATATATATACCCATATCCGTGTGGTGACGGATTAAGAATACGGCATGTCACCACCCCATATCATCCCATGGGTGTCGTAAGAGCCGACAGAGGGAGCATATTATGCAGAGAACAGCACTGTAAGAGAAGGAAAACTTGATACAAACCCTATACCAACCCGTTTGGCCAGCGTGGTATAGTAGGCCAATTCCTCCTTTCAAAGGAGAGGCCTAGTCCAGCAGTGGACTGTTAAAGGCTGATGATGAATATACCCATATAGGACGAGAAATAAATTTTTGATTCAATCGTTTTAAAAGAGGATGAAAACCTTAACCGACCAGATTGTAATTTACGGATTAAATGGCGTTCTTAGCCTTGACACACGGCGTGTGTTCCATGTGTGTAATTCGTATATTATTGAACTTGAAACAAGCTACCAAAAATAGACAACAGTAAATGCCACAGGACCTTCGTACAAAACTTTGGTCTTTAGCAATTCCCTTGTCCCTATCTGACCCTGCCCTTTGTAGTGTCGTCATCGCCTTATCATTGCCATGGTATACTTAACTCCATTGTATGACGACCCTTGCCCACCTGTCTTGATTACGTAGGAATGGTGCTAGGAATTAGTACTGTGAATGGATCCATTGTGCTAGTAATACGACTCTGAACAAAACAAACCTAAACAATGCCCGCCGGCAATAAGCTGTTATGCCATTTGTCAAAGTGTAAGGGTAAATAACGTAGCTTGGTGGGGAAACTAACAGACTATTTTGCAGAAGGTCTCGAGCTCATACCACGGCGTGTACCACAGATTTTTCGGTGAAAGAGAACATCATTAGGTATCCTGAATGCCTTGAGACTTCTCCATAATGTACTCGTAAAACGTGTGAAGTCTGCCAACCTGGATTTCGAAAATGTGGTGGACTATGGCCTTATCCGTATGATAATGGGAAGCAGCTTGTGCCCGTTGACAGATTATAAACAAAGTAAATAATATGAAAGACCACCACTTTTGAAATAATCCTAACTTCATAGCTACGTCCTTAAGGTACGAGTTGGAAGCCGGCCGCAGACGACAACTGCAAGCGACGTGTCGCCCGGGGCCCGGACGGAAGGTATTTCATAAAAATATATAGAAAACAGTAGTGTCACGGCGACACGTCGCTTGCAGTTGTCGTCTGCGGCCGGCTTCCAACTCGTACCTTTAATTTATTTGTAGCAAACTCTGCACTCTATCAAAGTTATTGTCGAAATCGATTCGAACTTATGTGCGGTGTATGACTTTTGATTGCTGCATCAAACTTTGAAAGCGCAGCAAAATCGTTCATCAGCAAATTGGAAAATAGCACATCGACAAATGTGCCTGAACTTCGAAATTACTAGAAACATTTTAGACTGCTTTCAACGAACTTGAGACAGAGAAATACTTGCTGACTTACTAAAATCCGCTTGTGACCACTTTTGTTCAATGATATCAGCCATATTAGCGTTAATTGTGACTGGGGCAACATAACACCATCCCACATAATACCCTAAAGGTTAAAGCAGAGGTGTGTCCCGCCCACATTTCGCTATGTTTAGACAGCCAACGAAATATGAGACGAATTTAATGCCTTCTATAGAACTGAATTCTTGGTAACGTTGCCTTGAAAATATTTTTATATAAAACTGGCAACAGGGACTATGAACATCGTCGTTTGATATCAGTTTTCCTTATTGGTATTGAAACCAGGTTACGTTCCGTCGTAATCATCATATTGTGTTTACGGGCTTTGCTCGCGGCTCCTCTTGCATGGGTAGCCTGTGTTACTCTGTTGTATAAGCTTTATAACTGAAAAGTTTCATCAAATAAGTTTTATAGTTGTTCCGTGAAACAGTAACAAACTTTCGTCTCTCAATCCGCACTAAGTTTCGTGATTATAAAATTACTTAGTGGGACTGTGATTTGTGATTGATTTATTTATATGTTAACACGGTTTCATAAACCAATTACACTAACACTATACAAACACTATATACACATTAAAAGTATATTTAAAAAAAAGTATACAAAGGAGCATAATATCACAGAATAATAAAACAAAAACAAGGCAAAACAAGAATAATAAAGAAACAAAAATTTAACTAAATAAACTTTCACAAAAACTTAAACTATCTTATCGGTATTTAACTCGTCTGCAAATAGATCACAGTTCGGGTAGGCTTCCATGAGGGTATTGAGCGTGGACATGACGCGAGGTATTGGAGATGATGCGCGAGCCACGGTACGGCACACGGGCACAGATAGTAGGCGGTACTCTCGAGCGCGAAGGTAGTTGTTTAGAACATATAACCGCATTAACCGCATCAGTTCATTATAGAGATCAGGAGCATCAGTTATCCCCCAACATATTTTAAACATTATATAAAGCTGATCAAATTTAATGCTCTTCTGGTATCTAACATTAGAGGACGCCAGCAGCTACGCCTGCATTTTTTTTAATTTACCCGTTTTGCCCGATCCCGTGGGAATTTCGGGAAATCCCTTCTTAGTGCACCCCTACGGTCCCCAAGGAACATACATGTGAACGCCCAAAAGTTTCGGCTGTAGCGTGTCTGTCAGTCAGTCAGTAACGCAAGGATTTTATATATAGCAATCTAACAAATGGTCTTTTGCTGGCAGTTTTCCTAATCCCCTTACCAAATTATGGCTAACTAAGTCGTGAACACCAAATTTTGCTTTATGAAGAATAGTAATCAGAAATTAGCACACGAATCGAATAACAGCCGTAAATCAGAAGATCGTTATTTACGAAAGTAGAAGAAAGCGGTAAATAAATAAACCCCGTATAGACTGAGAGCCAGTGTTCCGCAGACTTACGGTATAGTAGCAAACTCCATATTAATGCTAGTTATACTAATGTATCTGCTGTAGATCAAATGGGGGTTCGCTATTCCCATAGAGGGTTCCTTTAGGCGTGCGTAGAAGTCGAAAAGCATGAAAATCGACTTTCAAAACGTGATTGCAGCATGTCTGCCGTTTTGATATCTTAAAATATATAGTTTTTTTTATAGAAAAACTTAATGGCAGACACTTGTTCCGGTTCCAACTATATTTTATATAGTATCAAAGTTTCCAAATTTTCATAAAATTTACTTTATTTTAGCAAAGCTAAAAATTATATATGTTATTTATATTATTATTATAAACATATATTTACAAAGGCAGACACATAGGTCGGTTCTGACACGCGGGCAGACCATTCGATACTTTCTCAGTCGTGCTATTAAAGTTGCATGATTTTGATTTTCTCACTCTTCATTTCGCAGGGAACTAGTGTTTCAGCAAAGCTGCAATTTATGTATGTTTTTTACATCATTATTATACATGTATATCTAAAAAATTCTGCCAAGTGCGAGTCGGATTCGCGCACGAAGGGTTCCGTACCATCATCTATAAAAGAAAATCACCTTTGTTGTATGTACATGTACGTAAATACTTTTTAAGTTTCTACCTGTTTATTAAGATCGAGTAACAAATTGCTTAAAAATTACGTTTGTTGTATTGGAGCCCCCCGTTATTATTTACTTTTTTAAATTCAATTATTTATTTAAAAAGGTAATATACAACTACATATTCTGTGAAAATTTAAAGCATCTACCTGTTACAGTTAGTAATTTTAGGCAAAAAATACGAAAAAAAAAAACACATTTTGTATGGGACCCGCCTAATATTTTAATTTTTTTTATTTTTATACATCATTTGTGAAAATTTCAGCTTTCTAACTATCACAGTTTATGAGATACAGCCTGGTGATAGACAGACGGACAGACAGACAAACAGACAGACAGCGGAGGTTTAGTAATAGGGTCCCGTTTTTTACCTTTTAGGTACGGAACCCTAAAAACCAGACAGATAGGTCGGTTCTAAAATGCAGGCAGGCTACATAATAGTTTCACAGTCATGTTAAATGGAGATAGGTACACGATATTGACTTTCTCTTCATCTCGCAGGGATTCAGTATTCAAGCACCGTTGTAAAAACGATGGACAAGGTTTATTGAATATACGCGATTAATTTCGGAAACTATTTGAATAAAATAAATGTTTTTCTCTGCAATTTAATAGGATAGTTACCTGAGGGTCTTGGAAACAAATAATTTGCCTTGTTTCAATCAACGAAAGTTTGCAATTCTGACGAAGAAAAGTGAACCATTTTGATTTTTTGTAGCCAACATTAAATTTATTTATTCTGTATTTGAATTTCAAGTTGTATGTTTTGTTAGAACAAAATAAATTGCAAATCATTATTATTGTAAGTTAAAAAAAAGTAGATTTCTTTATAAAAACTTATATGTTTATGATTGAAAATAAGAGTTATAAATAAAATTTAAAAACACTGTTCGCATGTATTCATACTCATCTGTCATTGCCAGTAAGAGTGAAATTCAATATCGTGTATCTTCATTAGCATGACTGCGAAACTATTATGTAGTCTGCCTGCATTTTAGAACCGACGTATCGGTCTGGTTTTTTAGATATACATGTATAATAATGATGTAAAAAACATACATAAATTGCAGCTTTGCTGAAACACTAGTTCCCTGCGAAATGAAGAGTGAGAAAATCAAAATCATGCAACTTTAATAGCACGACTGAGAAAGTATCGAATGGTCTGCCCGCGTGTCAGAACCGACCTATGTGTCTGCCTTTGTAAATATATGTTTATAATAATAATATAAATAACATATATAATTTTTAGCTTTGCTAAAATAACGTAAATTTTATAAAAATTTGGAAACTTTGATACTATATAAAATATAGTTGGAACCGGGACAAGTGTCTGCCATTAAGTTTTTCTATAAAAAAAACTATATATTTTAAGATATCAAAACGGCAGACATGCTGCGATCACGTTTTGAAAGTCGATTTTCATGCTTTTCGACTTCTACGCACGCCTAAAGGAACCCTCTATGGGAATAGCGAACCCCCATTTGATCTACAGCAGATACATTAGTATAACTAGCATTAATATGGAGTTTACTACTATACCGTAAGTCTGCGGAACACTGGCTCTTAGACTAGTAGTGTTGTTAGCTACTGCAATGACGAAAAACACCAAAAAGAATGCTTCACGGATGATTTTCGCCACGCTCCAGAAGTTGCGAGTAGGGAATGCAATCTCGTTTCGAGATCTTGGCCTTTTTTAGCGAGATTAATCTCGGTCGAAAAATGGGCGAGATCTCGCGAGATTTACGAGATTGCACTCGAGCATAAAAACGTCTTATTCGAAGCGCGAACTGACACGGACGGATCGCAATCTGTCGGTATCGGCATTAATAAAAAATTAAATGAATTTATACGAGTCCGGGGGGGGTCAAAAGGCAAAATTTTGTTCGTGGATGTCTGCCTGAGAACTGCGGTATCAATTCGCGTTGAATCCGAAAGGGCCTTCCAGCGGCTGGTTATCTGGCCAACAGAAAAGGAAGCTGTTAGCAGACGATTCTTTGGACATTTTGTTTTGAACTGAACCAATCGTCCCTGTGATTGGTATATTTTGTTAATTAGGTTCTGTAATTTCTAATAGTCTGCCTTATTGGTATCTTTTATTAATTATTCTGTAATATCTAAAAAGGCTACTGTGTAGATATAGTTTTATTTACCTAATTCATAATAATACCTCAGTTTAGCAACATAGATGATAAGTAAATTTTTTTTGACCTCATTGTTTTGTTTATTATAAAAGAAATGTTTTATTACTGAAAGATTTTTGTTTGTAATTAGAAGCGAAGACTTGTTGTTTCTTTGTTTCTTTCATGTCTTATTTGACAGATCCGTCCGTAAAAGTTTACTTCATAAAAGTTTATTAAAAAAATATAGACAGATAGGTACGTCAAACAATTTTTGAAGCATAAAAGTCTATTGAAAAGTTCGTGAAAAGTAATGTTTATCTTATTATACTTAAAATGGTTATTATTTATGTCCTAATTTATTCAAATATTGCGATTATTTACAAAAAAACATACAAAACTGTCAATCTCGCGAGATCTCGAAATTGGCGAGATCTCGCGAGATTGGCTTCATAATCTCGCGAGATCTCGCTTGAGCTCAAATCTCGCGAGATTTGCATTCCCTTGTTGCGAGTCAGAAATTAATTTTCATGTAAGTACCTATTATGCTTTTTAGTTACTCGTAATACTTTTAGAGCTGTTAGTGATATTGCGGTCTTGCCCATCAGTCATCAAACACTTAGACACAGATTATGTATCATAATAAATCATTATGTACTTTACAGCGACTCGCACGCTCAAATAAGCGTATTCGAATATGTATGTGTGCAAATCAGAATTTTACGCGCACTTCTTCTCTGCGACCTAAATGAAATAAATCGCTTTAATTTAAACTTTCTTATGCCGGCCGTGTGGTTGACGGCATATAATACAAGTGTCACCACCCCCTATCTTCCCGTGGGTGTCGTAAGAGGCGACTAAGGGATAACACGATGCAAATAACATGTTTGCGTAGCGACGGAAAACTCGACATCAAACCCTGTACGACTGCCTCGTTGGTCTCGCGGCATAACTGTGCGCGTGGGATCGGGAGGTCCCGGGTTCGATTCCTGGGTCGGGCAGTGTTATTGGGATTTTTTGTCACGAAATTCTCAGTAGCAGCACGGAGTCTGGAAATGTGCCCGGTACGGCAATAGGCTCGCCCCTTATTACGTGGGACAAAAGTATATCTGGCGAAAAGTGGGTGTAGAAATACACCTCTGCCTACCTCTTCGGGGTTATAGGCGTGAGACTATGTATGTATGTTAAACTTTCTTCCAATTACGCAAAAATAATTTATAATTAGGTATACTACCTATCTCATACACCTTATATCATGCATGATAGAAACGGAATAAAGGATAGTAATTTGCGAGAGTGCTATTATCACAAGTTCTATAGAGATTAAAACGCATTCACATATTGCACGGGTATCGGATCGCTCCCGTTGTAATCGTTCATTGAAATCTCTGAGTTGTTTTGTAAAGGGATTTCGCATTACTTTGTTATTGATGCGTCACCTACGTAACAAATAGTCTCCATTACAGCCTCAGATGACGTCAGACTATTGTCCGAATGAAAATAATGCGACATCTTATGCCCTATTAAATTATTAATGTAACTTGTTGTGCGTCTATTGTTCGATGGATTGTTTGTATGTTTTTTTTATTTTTTTTTATAGACTCACGGCTGTATCCCCGAAGGGGTAGGCAGAGGTGTAATATTACACCCACATTTCGCCATGAATTTTTAGGTCCCACGTGATAGGGGGCGAGCCTATTGTTGTACCGAGCATATTACCAGACGCCGTGCTGCTATTGAGAATTCTGAAAAACCCAGTAACACTTTGCCCGACCCGGGAATTGAACCCGAGACCTCCCAATCCCACGCGCACGTTTATGCCGCAAGACCAACGAGGCAGAGGTGTTTGTATGTTCATGTGGATTAGTGTCTGCAAGCTTTGCGGGGCAAATCGTGACCAAAGACTTAATAATAAGCCAAGTTATTGTGTAATTGAAAGTACCTTTCATGAGATACTTCCGTACACGAGCTACGTTTTGCCTAGAGAAATCAATTTTGCTATAAGTATATCACGCGATACGTCTGTCGCCATTTCTTATGCAAACATAGTACCTATTGCTTACTCAGTAAAAAGAACCAGTTGGCGTAATTAAACGCGAAAGAAAGTTGAGCGTAAAACTTGACTAAGATACCTTAATAACTTCATCACCGTTCTAGCCTTAAGTATCTCAAAGACCGGTTGCATCCAAGACTCCTTGGAGCCCGGGGTTAGTTTGCCAGTCTAAACTAGATTTGTCAGAATATAAGCTTAGCTTGTCTGGAATGTGTGAATTTATCCCATAACTGCTGCATAGCAGTCTGTTGGCCTCTACTTACTTATCATCAGTCCTTTATACTGTCCCACTGCTGGGCACGGGCCTCTTCTCACTATGAGAAGGGTAAGGGCATAGTCCACCACGCTGGCCAAGTGCGGGTTGGCAAACTTCAAATATCTTTCGAGAAAATTATGAAGAACTCTCAGACACGCAGGTTTCCTCACGATGTTTTCCTTCACCGATTAGCAAGCGATAATTAACAATTTAATACGCACTTAACTCCGAAAAGTCATTGGTGCGCGTGCCGTGGATTCGAACCCGAGACCCTCTGCGTAGCAGTCTGTCGGTCTCTCCACTCAGCTATCTCTGCTTTTTTGGCCTCTACTATCACAGAAAAATTACTACAAGGAATACTACGCTTACATTGCCTTAAAATTTCTTAGTTTCCTTATAGACTTAACTAAACTAAAACAAATACTGCTAAGCACACGAAATCTACAAACTAAGAAACACATTACCCAGAGCGCTACTCAAAAATGTATAGCGAAACGCTTCCTTAAACGCAAAGTGGCAAAGCTCAAGTGCGATAAATAAATGGTGAGGTAATATTCAGATGGGTTTACGTTCAACGGATACACACATAAAAACGTCCGTTTATGTCGACGTCTGACTCTGTACCAAGGTAGGGAATGCTAGGGCTGCCATACTACTGTTTTACTATAACAATTTGCTTGAGATAGGTCAAAGATTTCATAAAGCTTATGTTTGTAAGTTTAAAACGGTTTATTCCACTTTGTTCACCTGTGTGATATCACCCGAGTGAATGAAATAGACTATTTGGGTTCCTCATTTCCCCTTGGAAGAATTTCACCTTGGTAACATCTTCTAGGTGAAATAATTCGACATGAGCTGAGACCTTCCTTCACCTTTAAATTGATTTAGAAGGTGAACAAAGGTGACTATTTTTATGTATCTTCTGGAATTTAAGCATTGAAGAACTTTATATTTTACCCTTGATCTTCAACGATCATCATGGTAAACAATCAAAATCGATTCAGCGGTTTAGCCGATAGCGTTACAGATACACAGACTTTCGCAATTATGATAATAATACGTATGGATGTTAGCCGTTGAAGTACAATTAGTTCACATACCTACACCTATACTTTCTCCTGTAGAAACCACTAAAACAGAATTACAATCCAATTTATCTGTTAATTCTTAACCCTCTTTAAACACTTAGCACTATAAATGCTATTTAATCGGTTATCCAATAACGATTAATATGCACCGCTTTTGTCAAGTCAACACGCGAACATTAAATCGAGGGTTCGCTCGTTTAATGCATTACTGCCGTGACCCTCCCCTAACGATACCATTTCACTAACCTTTATCACACAAGTATACGCAATTTGTATTCATTATACAAGTTTATTTAACGGCTCTTGGTCCTGTTAACCTAGGTATAAATATCTTTGTTTTCTCCGATGATTAAGTGGTCTACACACGGCCCTAAAATCAGAGGCAATATCGGGAAAGCGTAAATCGGCTACGACTCTACACACGTCCCTGCCAGCTAGTACGTAACCGACTGTGTAGCAGAGTGCTCTTTGATAAGATGCCGCCGGCGCTTTCCAAACAACAAAACATTTCGAGTTTTTCTTAAAATCGGCTAGCGTAGTTTCTTTGCTAATCTCTTCATTAAAAACTTGCAAAAGCATTTTTAAAGCTTCCTGCTTCATATCTCGATTAAAATAATCTTTATGTTTCTTATCCCATAGATTGGGCAACTCCTTATAGAGCTCGAGGGTTTTCGTCCAAGCCTCCTGCTCCTTCTCCTTCGACCTTTTCTATAGTAGTCTTCTCGCCGCGCCGCACACGCAGGCACGCTCAAAATAAAATGTCGACCTGTCGCCGCCGCACACGCTGGCGTACTGCGACGAAATCGGCCCGATCACGCTACACACGACACGACAACACCCCCTACACGATTTTTGCCCCTAAATCGTGAGTTCGCCCGAACCGATTTCAGAGTTAGGGTCAATAATAATAATTATGTTTCCGATTTGCCTACAAACGACGCGATTTCGTGTACGATCTGACGCTCCCCACCACCGGCCCGATATTGCCTCTGATTTAGGGACGTGTGTAGACCACTTTAGACCGACGTACATTAGTCGTGGTCACAACTAGACTATTTGGCTATACCTAAATTAGTAGTCTTATTATTTATTACGCTTTTTATTGTTATATTTACCTATAACTATTGTATTTCTTTTTTGTGACGGGATGAATATTCTCTTTGGCGACTCGAGTCTGCTAGTCGATGTGTGTGTGTGTGATCGAACGAGTTGGGGCTAACGAAGAAGTATGTGTGAAAGAACTCCCCTCCCCTAAAAGCGTTCGAGGCCTACACACTAAAACCACTGCGGAGTCCTCAACGTCCCGTTAAGGCGGCGCTACGCGAATCGCGGTTGGTATTACTTAACCCCGACCCACCTCTATACTATTTCTGGTCTTAAGACTCCATAATATCTGTTTTATGTAATGCATAAAAAGTTGCTGTTTACGTTACATGCTAGTAACTTTTACGTAATATGTATTATTATCTTATTTATTAACTTACTGAAGCGATCAAATAACTTAGTAATAACTAACCATCAGTGTAGCGTGCAGACATCAAACTAGTTGTTTGAATCACCTCACAAACTAGAGCGATTCGGACCAAAGTCGTGCGCTTGACAGCCCTAACATGTCTCAACGGCTCTGGCTGGTTAATATCTTTTCGGCACCGTTTCCGGCAAGCAAAACGTACAGTGACGTACCTATGTACCTACTACAATAACACTTGCTTCATATGTGTTTAGGGTTGCGAGATCGAAGCCTATCAATTCCGGGATATTTCGAGGAGGGGTGTTATCGACTAGAAATAGGTCATAGGCTAGAAAATAATTTTATAGACCCACGTCTGTATCCCCGAAGGGGTAGGCAGTTCTCCATGAATATTTAAGTCCCACGTAATAGGGAGCGAGCCTATTGCCGTTACCGGGCACATCACCAGACTCCGTACTGCTACTGAGAATTCGGAAAAACCCTGTAACACTTTTACCCGACCCGGGAATCGAACCCGGAACCTCCGATCAGCAGTCGCATACGATATCCACTGGACCACGGAGGCAGTCTACGCTATCCGCTGGACCACGAGGCAGTTCCATTATTATTCTCTCCATAAAGTAACATTCGACAAGTTCTAATGCTGGGCGTGTCAGTTGGTTGCTAGAGTATGACCCGTTCTAGTACATCTAGGTGTTCGGAATCCGGGACAATTAGGTCCTATTACTGGACACGGGACACCGAGACACAAAATTCCGAGACAATTCCAGATTTCCTGGCCATATGGCAACCCTATTTGTACATATGTTAGTCACACAAGTCAGAGACATACGTGTAATTCTGACACCGCGCTGCTTAAGGCGAGGATATATGTGAATTGGGCGTCATTAGGGGTAACTTAAAACCGTTTTTCTCCGTAATTGTTATAGAAGAAAAATCCAAAAAAATATGTCTTAATCTACATCATATAAAGCATTTTTTCTTCGGTACCAAATCCTTAAAAAAGTATTTTAAATATCTGAATAAAATATGCAAAGTAACCTCTGTTTTTGTCGTTATTACCTTTTTTCTCCTAATCTATCAATCATAAGATTGTTTAAATTGAATCAGCCTCTTATATATTAGAACACCAAGGGAACCTTTATCTTATTTTTGCAAATAACTTTACAAATTATTTTCTAAGGATTTTTTTATGTCACCGATACTCGCAAAAAAAACAGTAGTACGTGCAAGGTCAACGGCGTATATCCACCTCTTAATAAACAATCCTATGTAATCTAATTATACAGAGTTACGGGAAATGTTTAATTGTCGTGTTCTCACATGTTATAATTTGGTTGAACGTAAATTATTTGTGATAATAAACCGTTACTTGTTAATGTATTATATTTGCAATCACACACTTATTGTATTTAGAAACAGATTTTGCGTAGCAAACATTTTAATTTATAATGTGAAAGAAGAGAGAATGTGCCGGAATAAGCTTTTAAAAAAAGCTCCGTAAGTCTAGGAGACTTATAGGTGTATTTTGATATGTAAATATTAAATGGCAGCTTTTGCCAATTAATACATGAATTATTGTAATGTCACAGCAACAGAAGGTACCTACTTACCTACCTTACCTTTTACCTTCGATTGAGATCCGTGAGTCCGTAATATTCATCATCATCATCAGCCCTTTATACTGCCCCACTGCTGGGCACGGGCCTCTTCTCACTATGAGAAGGGTAAGGCCGTAATCCTCCACGCTGGCCAAGTGCGGATTGGCAGACTTCACATGTCTTTTCGAGAACATTATAGAGAACTCTGACATGCAGGTTTCCTCACGATGTTTTCCTTCACCGATTAGCAAGCGAGAATTAACAATTTAACCGTAACATTTATATTAGTATAATAATTTATTATTGTTATTTAAATGGCTCCAACTGAAGTTATAGTATATTCAATAAGTAAATAAGTTCGCTAAACATAATTTATCTTCATCAAGCCAATTTATTACAAATGAAGTTATTATTGTCCGAATAGGTATCCCCCATTAATCAACTTGAGAGCCTAAACATTACGAAACACTAGACGAAATGGGTCAATACAGATAATTTATCTGACTGCGAGCATTCCGTAAGCTCTCTTCCGCCAGTACAACATTATTTGTTACAAATAATCCGCATCTGTTACAAGATTTATGGACAAGAACTGGTACCTCATGGTGCGTGAGTTCATAGGAGTATGGGGTAAATAATAGCTCTAATAAATATATCAACAGACACTGACTTTACGAAGCTGTGTGCGAAGCAATATATATATTTTTTTTATAGAATCACGCCTGTATCCCCGAAGGGGTAGGCAGAGGTGTAATATTACACCCACATTTCGCCATGAATTTTTATGTCCCACGTAATAGGGGGCGAGCCTATTGCCGTACCGGGCACATTACCAAACTCCGGGCTGCTACTAAGTATTCGGACAAACTCAGTAACTCTTTTGCCCGACCCGGGAATCGAACCCGGGACCTCCAATCACCAGTCGCATACGCTATCCACTGGACCACGGAGGCAGTCGGAGAGTTTGCGAAGCAAATTGTTAATTATTGCTTGCTCCGTGCCTCGGAGTGTCCGTTAAGCAGTCAGTCCCGTGTGTTATGAAGATCTTCGACTCCCGTTATGGCGAGTCATCAGTACAGCATCCTTGAATACATTAACATTGGTCTAAGCTATAATATATATAATATCGCTATCCATACGGATTACGGATTATGGAGGTCAGGCAGCAGTCGTTCTGTAGCAAAGCTAATAATATGTCAAATCTTATTACACCATGGGGCAGACCAAGACGGACGTTCTCTGACCTGGGGGGCGATTCAGAATCATTCGATATCTCATTTGACATTCGATTCCGTTAATTTTCAAACGGGCTACCTCATTTTTTGTCAAAACTATCGCATTTCCTATCAATTTTATGCATTCAGTATGAAGTAAATTAATAAATAAACCGCATTCAATGAATATTTGTTCAAAATATCTCTGATAGGCGGCTAAAAGACGAGGACAATAATTTGACATATCGTACGATTACTTGTGACATTCTGAATCGGCCTGCAGATCGGAGACATCCTTAAAACAGGAAAGGTTAGAAGTACCCTAAACAGAAAAGCATGCATGAGGAATTTGATGGGAGTGAATGAAGCAAGAGATACGTCAGGATCGTTGCAAATGGCGTTCCGTAGTCTCTGCCTACCCCTCCGGGAAACAGGTGTGAGTCTATGTATGTATGTTATGATACACTAGTAAGCAGACCCCGGGAACACAGTGTTAGATACAACCGGGATGACGCGAGGACAATGTGCAATACTCGTATATGAAAACCTCACACCGCCTGTCTTTAAACCAGGAAGCGTCAATGTCTCGAGATCCGCAAAAAATGAGAAAGTACTGCTACTAAAGGTCACTGTAATAAGCGTGAAGGTAAACTTAATTAATGGTTCCTTTCTTAATGTAATTGTGTTTAACGACGCGTCCAGCGATGTGCTCCATACTCCATTTGTCCTTGTTTTGTTGATGCGGTTACAGAATGGACAAATTTGCGGCAATATTGGAACAATAAGATATATTTTATATTTTCAAACATGCAGTTCTTTTTCACTTCCGTACTTCAGAAACCTATTCAGCTTTTTTAAACGTTTCTTTGAGGTAAAATCTATGAAGGTAACCCATTGAATCACTGGTTCTGTTATATGTTTACAAGTAAATATGAATGGGACGCGGGTAGCGTCAATGAATTACCCAAATTGTCAAACATCGAAACAAACATATCTCTGTGATCAAGGGTGCCATTTCCAAACGTTACTTGTTATCTGATCAACACGGCTGGTTCGTTAATCAGTCTGTTAATAGATATGGTAGTTCAAGCGTTTAATTGTCATTATCACACAGTAAACACCTCAGTGTGGCACCTCTCTTTATCTAGATAGTAAGTAGATACCTACCTACTGATATGAGTGCACATCATTAATATATATATATATATCGCTAGAGTACTTTTTCTCTTAGTATCTTACACCACGGTAAGTAGTTAAGTACCTACAGCTAATGTCATCTACTGGAAAACGTGAGAACAGTAGCTACATCTAACGGGACACGGCGGAACTATCTAGACAGCTAACACGTTGAATCCCGCTATTAAAAGTTACACACGCGATTACTAAAATAAAAATATCCAAGCTACCGATTTTAACCTTCGGGCTGCGGTTCACCAGGCTACGTTAGGTTGGGTTAAAGGATCGTGCGCTCACGATGACCTAGCCGGATCAGATGTTCCGCCCTGTAGTTGGAGGAATACCACTCCTCATTTCTCCACCTTGCGAGACCAACTGCCTCCTTGGTGTCGCGGCATAAATGTGCGCGTGGGATTCGGAGGTCTCGGGTTCGACTCATCAGGGTGGTTATTGGGTTTTTCCGTTAGGAAATTCTCTGCAGCAGCACGGAGTCTGGAAATGTGCCCGGTACGGTAATAGGTTCGCCCCCTATTACGTGGGACCTAAAAATTCATGGCGAAATGTGGGTAATATTACACCTCTGCCTACACCTTCGGGGATACAAGCGTGAGTCTATAAATAAATAAAAAAAAACTCCACAATACATAGATACTGATACTAGTACTCATTTGCAATAACAATCTTAGTATAAATTAGGTACGTCAGTCCGTTGTGGTTAGTCTACGCGAAATACCACAAACTATAAGAACGATAACATAACAGCAATATCATATGTTTTTATTTATACTTAAGTACCATTAAAAGCCATATTTATAGGTCAAAATAAAGTTGTCCTCATTCGATTCTTTATAACAAACCATGATATCATCAATGTTTAGAACTTGACAGTGACTTAAGGTTAAATCTGGCCTATATTTGACCTAGACTTTTTCTGAGAATGAGTGACGCCAAGCTCAACACAGCTGGCTATGTACGAAGTACATCACTTACTATAAAAGATACTATGACGATTGTAAGCTTGTAAGTTTTTTGGACTGCGTAGTCACACAGTCGCATGAACTGGCTTATGTTCCTATGTCCCCTATATGGGCAGAGGGCGTCCACAGTGCATCTTGAACTTCGCACTTAATTTCACTCAAGGACTTTCCGATAGCCTTTGCTTCTCCAATGATAGTCCACCGCCTGGTCTGTTTTGGACGAACGACCACGCTTTCCTTGGAGAAGGCACTTAGTGAGGATATGTTTTTAATTTAGCTATTGGCTCTCTAAGGAATCTCTAACAATGTTTAGAAGTTACAGACTTTTTGGAGATTGCCTGTTAGTTCTCCCTACAAGTTACAGACTTTAGTTTCTTCATAATTTGTTTCGAGTACCTACCTAACCTATATTTCGTCACTGTTGCAAGCGCCATGTTCACGGCTATGAATCTCGATTTAAATAAATGCAAGCTTTTCATCATAATATGTAAAATATTATTTCAAATTTTTGCTAAACACTACATTAAAATACAATTACCATTTCATTACACCATATCACAAATCTAATGCAATATCACAATTTATTACATTTGACCCTCAGTTAAAACCGTTTTTAACCTCCTCATACAATAAAATGGAGCAAGTGCCTTAGATGTTCATTAAACAATTTACGTAATCACGTCATACTCATCACTCCACTTTCTACGCAGTTCGCTTTCAACTGCACTTAAAACAATATATTATGATATAAAAGTGATTTAAGACAATACTCGACTACATAAACCATTTGATTAGCTGTCGTTATATAATTATAACTACTACTCATTGAGATTTATTACGCTGTTCAACAATCAAACGCCGATAAATTAAAAAGGGTCATTTTTACTCTCGGATGTATCTTATAATAACTACTCGTCTTTATCAACCTGGCCACTGCTGGGCGTAGTGGCTTCTCCTCATTATAAAAATATGATGATAAAATTTGGTTGGACTGCCTCCATGGTCCAGTGGATAGCGTATGCGACTACTGATCGGAGGTTCCGGGTTCGATACCAGGGTCGGGCAAAAGTGTTACTGGGTTTTTCCGTATTCTCAATAGCAGCACGGAGTCTGGTGATGTGCTCGGTAACGGCAATAGGCTCGCCCCCTATTACGTGGGACCAAAGAATTCATGTCGAAATGTGGGTGTAATATTACACCTCTGCCTACCCCTTTGGGGATACAGGCGGAAGTCTATGAAAAAAAAAATTGGTTAAAAAACATTTGGGTGAACTCTCAGACTACACAGTTGAACAGAATTCACTATAGTATCAAAAAGAGTTTATCCTGAAAAACTGCACCGATAACCAGACGAAAACCACTTTAGTTTTAAAAACAACACCGTATCGATTCAACGCGATATCATAACGTTTTATTTTTTGCGACTAAAAGGACTGTGGTTTACATTGGAAATTGCTCTCTCAACTTTTTCATTTTACGTAGGTCGCGTTTGCGACTTTTTTCACGATAGAACGCCAATAGTTTTTCATCTGTGCCCTATGTGTGAATGTCTGTAAAGTTTCTGACCCAAGAATTATTTATCATATTGCTCTTTATGATATATTACATTCGTATATAAATACAGTTATCTACATTTCAATTAATTTCATTATTTTATCTACATTATTGCCTCGAACTCCTATTATCATTACTCACGCCCCTCTTCATATTACATACAATCTGACGCATGTGACTCTTGTATGACGCTGTCGAGCATGCATTTTTGTACTTTTTTAATATTTAGAGTGGTACTCACCTCGCCCCACGCTCATTATATGTGACAATCATCCAATCAGATCGCGACTCGGCGTGAGAATGCCTCGATAACGCACTCTGCATCCTCCCAGGCCATTGGAACCATCAATTTATAACCACTTCATGATTTGATTTATAAAACATAAATTAGTACGACCGTGTCCGGCTGTGGTTTATATTTAGCACGAATGTCATAGTTCGTATTGTTATGTATTGGTGTGTCGTCCGCTTATATGGTGAAGGGAAAAGTTTATTGGTTTGTGTTTGTGACTAATGGAATGGTTATTTGTTTAGCATTTATTTGTATTTAATGTCCTTAATGAACACGCGACACAGTAGCTAAAAATAAGTCATATTGTTTTGTGGTAATTGGTAATGTGTTTACGATATGATAACAATACCAAAATTGTGTCTATGTATCTAATAGTTATGGCGAAAGTGTCATTTAGTAAAAATTCTGCCGTCCGTCTGGATCTGGACCAAAACACTATATAGATAGATTGTTATATATATATAAATCTAGATAGATTGTTATATCTTTGAATACTTGAAGAAGTCGTCATTCATGTGACTCATCCAAGAAAATCTAAACCAATCATATACAACTAATAACCGATGGGAAAAGAGCAGACTGTAGATCGTGGACTGGAAAGCTCATTTCGAAGCATCGCAGAAACAAATAAATGAAATAAAGAACTGCTTTTCAAATTCAATATTTTTTAATATGCGATACTTTCACATTAAAGTTATTATAAGTTTAAGTAGGTACTTTGAAACAACAGGAAACCATAGAAAAATATTTTCAAATGTTCAACTCGACACTAGAGGTAAATTAAATCGATGCAGTTTCTCACAACGCACAGTGTTTTATGAAGACCATTTTTCGGACACCGTCTTTTTATTAAAGAAGCTCATAGATATATTCAATAAAAAGAAATATTTCGTATCCCCATTAAGCTAGCATCTCTAGTTTTTTAGAAAAACTTTTTTGAAAATCTTAATATTTTAAAGCGGATATTTAGAAAAAAAGATATTCCTCTTAAACTAAGCTTGATACGCAATAATAATGTTACAAGCACCGATAGCATCTCTTTCACTGCACATTTTACAGTTAAAATGAACCTCATAACTTGACTAGATTCAAATTTAAGCGAGATTTTGGATTTTTAGATTTTCTTACTTTTCCCGAAGATTCTACCAAAAGGGGAAAAGTTATATATACAGAAATGATGCTCTTTACTTTCCTCATATACTCAATAAATTTCAGACCCCAAATCCATGGAATTTAGAAGCTATGCCATATAACTGTTTTTGCTAGGTTTTTCATATTTATATTCTGGCTTTTAATGATTAAATAATTTTAATTTTATAAAATATTTTAAAAAATTTTATTCAATATAGATTTCTTTACAACATATAATTTAGCTATAAAATCAATATCGAATTAAAAATTTATCATTATAATCCGGAATACAAATGTGAAAACCCTAGCAAAATCAGTTAATTTGGAATAACTTCTAGATTCCATGGATTTGGGGTCTGAAATTTATTGAGTATATGAGGAAAGTAAAGAACGTCATTTCTGTATATTTAACTTTTCCACTTTTGGTAGAATCTGCGGGAAAAGTAAGAAAATCTAAAAATCAAAAATCTCGCTTAAATTTGAATCTAGTCAAGTTATGAGGTTCATTTTAACTGTAAAATGTGCAGTGAAAGAGATGCTATCGGTGCTTGTAACATTATTATTGCGTATCATGCTTAGATTAAGAGGAATATCTTTTTTTCTAAATTTCCGCTTTAAAATATGAAGATTTTCGAAAAAGTTTTTCTGAAAAACTAGAGATGCTAGCTTAATGGGGATACAAAATATTTCTTTTTATTGAATACATCTATTAGCTTCTTTAATAAAAAGACGGTGTCCGAAAAATGGTCTTCATAAAACACTGTGCAACGTTACGTTATTATCACATACCACGCTGAGATGGGCGACAGTACGCATCAACACCATAACAAATAAAATATCAGTAAATAAAAGACCCTTTTTCCTTCCTTATACCAACCTCATATGGGTAAATAGTTAAGTATATCATTTAACCAAAAACATAGGTTAACATACAATGAAATATAGAATAATCACTGTCTGCCGATAGTCTCTTTTAAGAGTTTACTATACAATCGTTTATTTAATACCTATTGTCTAATTGGGTATGAGATCTCTGTGGTTTAAATAGTGTTTCATGTAGTATGTAAAGAGGGAAACTGGATGTAAAAACAATATATCCGTAACAATGACATGATCTTTTATTGTGAATTTGGTAAAATGGATCATAATATAAATGGATACGATTGCATTTCGCTTGTGTTTTCAAATATATGAAGTTGAGCCTAGTGTATACGGAGCTATGGAGTAAACTGAATGCACCATAAGAAACCTTGTCTACCACTAATAGCTTTGTGACTATCGTAATTAAAAACCAATTTCTTTCAATTTCTGTAATATTTTTGGAATGCTACCCGCATCAACAAACATGTCATAAATATTGCTAATTGAACTACCTTTTGTTTGAAATTAACCAAAACAGAAATAAGTAAAAGTTTACTAACAAATATAAACAGGAAATAAGCTGCAACCACTATCAATTTTGGGAAGACCAGAAAAACATGGTATACGTGTAAGGAAATCCAGTTCTTGAAGAATTATAACGATGTATCCTGTTATACACTTGACTAAAAGATAATAAGTATCATTTCAGGAACAGTAAAACTATTTTGGATACCACATTACACTCCCTAAGTGCGATCTGGCTAACACAAACCACACTCGCTGTTGTATCACCGCTATAAACACAAAACCAAACGTTTCAAGCTCCATCAAAACCAAAGTTATCGCTCCCTGACTCTGCAAAGCTTCCAACGAACACGCCTGTTAGTTCCCGCAATATGTAATTCTCTAGATTGCCATGCCAAACCGCACCAGTCCATTTTAGTCGGAACAATGACAACAAGCATCAAGGATATGTGAGTAATAACTGAGGTACTATCAAGTTTTGGATGCACGCCTTTTATCTCTTTCTACGTACTACAATTGGAAAGAGATAACAATGTGTTGTGGCCTGCATGACGGTGGTATATTGTTGAATAGGGATCCTTATTAGGTGCGGTGTGGCGGCAAACGCGCTGCGCCATTTCGCAACGTGATATCTCGTACTGAACATTAAATATTCCATGAGCAAGCCCCTGTTTCTCCAAACTTTAACTTTGAATATTATGATAGCTGGGCAACGTACTGCTTATTTATCAAATAAAACATTCACGACGGTATGCTTCACCGCAAATGTTATTTTTATGTCTTCAGTGAATCTTGAAAAGACGTGTATAAATACGGTATATACCTGAATCTGTTTCAATTCCTATTCGGCTATGTGTTGCATATTTTCGCTTAAGTTGAGGAAAGCTTGTTCAACAGAGACGCTATACAGGTCAAATGCAATTCAGACTAGCGCAGTGACGTAGTTTTCACAACGTGATTGGACGGGCAATTAAGTTGCGGATCTTTTTGATGCTAACGCTTGAAATGCTTTCAGCATAAACGTTTCATCAAAAACTAAGCGAGCAAAGACAACAAATTCATGGAGACATGTAATCAAACCATAAAATTGGATGCTGCTAGAGCAAAATATACTAAACCAATAACTGCCTTACTTTTGGAATATTAATGTCATAATGCCTAAATCCTCATGTCCGCATAAATGCTAAAACAATACTTAGATGCTCATCAAAATAGAACAGGTATTATGCATGTAGATGGCAGTTAATTCCCGTTTTTATTTGTGTCGTCTTTCTCCAACATTTCCCCAGGGAGAGCCAAGAGTACTGTATACGTATACCTTGGTACATCTCGCTCCGGTCAATAATCCTGCTCAGCGTAACGATCATAGCTCCGTCTCTCAGGAACACTCACGCTCTGTATCAGACGTGTGCAGCGCTACAAATGTCTGACCAACATACAAAATTCACCCGAAAGGGTTTCAAGAATGCAAAATTATGATACCCATTCCAACTGCTCCATGAAATGACTTTAATACTGCCCGCTTAAGTAAGAAGTTTGAACCAACTTGACCGAAAATATTACATGCAATGGCACTCCAATGTTTCCTTTAAGAATACTTTTAAAAGTATTCGCGAAAAACAAACATTTTACAAGTTCTTCTCGTGTTGTTTGTAAATTTTTTACAAGTAATGGCCGGTTGGTTTTAAAGCTAAAAACGTTTACTGGCAAATATTTTCACGGCGTCGTTCGCCATCTGCTACCTTGTGCCTCACGTACCACTTGTACATTACATATTTACAAACTCCAACAAAATTGGCAGGTGCAACACGATCTACGAATAGTTCGTCGGTTATTTGTACGTCTCATAGCCATGAAATACAACAAACCTTTATGGAGGTGTGTTTAAAAACCGCACTGCCATTTAGCACTCGTTGCAGTTATCCTTCTTAGTCATTCATAAGTGAATAAAGGTGAACGCAGACTTGGCCGCACCGCAGTCGCCGCAGTCCCCGCAGTCATCGCTTTTTGTTAATGGCCTCGCACATCTATCCGCACCGCAGTCACTGCAGTCGTTCCCGTCGCCGCACGCATCGCACTTGATTTCTTTCACAGCGTTGCCAACTCTACGTCTATTTACGTAGATCTACGTATTTTGGACCCTTCTCGCGAACCTACGTGGCCAGAATCTACGTATTTTGCAGCAAATTAGCAAAATAACGGAATTTTACTAGAAATAAGCATTATTAAACACAAACCACACGTAATAATGGACATACAAAAATTTGTTGCATGTTTATTCGTACCCAATTAGTTTAACAAGTACACACTTAAAACATATCGATCAATTTAAGTCAATAATATTTGCTTACAGGCTCGAATCGATGTTTGAAACACTCGTTTTACAATTTTTTACTCCCTTTATCTAGGATATTATTAAAAGTAGGTAGATCTACGTACTTTTTAACTCTGATCTACGTATTTTTGAAAATCAGTGTTGGCAACACTGTTCTTTCATTCTGCGTCATCCGCGCCGCGCTAGCCGCAGCGTCCGCTGCGTGCGGGCCGGTGTTGGTGACGTCATCAGCTGCGGCTTGGGGATTTCGATCGTTTCAGCGACTGCGGCGACTGCGGCGCGGGTGGGTGTGCGAGGTTGCATAGAACTTCATATAAATAATTCGAATGCGAATACTGCGGCGCGTGCGGTGCGGCCAAGTCGGCGTTCACCTTAAGACAGCTGGTATTCAACAGCAATCTACATTACCTGTTGTAGTACGCACCTGCGCTTCCTTCCACAAAGGGTTATAAAAATATCTTATTATGCGTCTAAGAATATTTTAGCTTGACAGCAGTTTGCAGAAACATCTGCTCAAGAAAGCATACATACATACATACATAGACTCACGCCTGTTTCCCCGAAGGGGTAGGCAGAGCCATATTAAACGCCCACTTTTCGCCAGTGTTTTGATCCCACGTAATAGGTGGCGAGCCTATTGCCGCTTATCGGGATATTTTGTTTGCCAGAGCCTCGTCCGTTGATGCAATGGATAAGAAATGTCTTCTTACAAAGACTTTTATAAAACGCTGACTTTATAAAATTCTCAAGCTGGTATAATGTTGTTTGCCTTCAACTACAACAAAAGATTGTCAACAAGATCCAGTGCCGATAAACTTTGTTAATTATTCTGAAAACGTGTGGCTGAAGCCAACAGCATTTTGCATTAAATCCGTTGTGGGTAGTCATGTTATCGCATAAATTATATTAAACGAACTTTTGCCGACGATGAACGTGCGCTGAACTTTGTGCTGGGTAAAAATTGTTCACATTTTAGCGGCTGTGGTATGGACTGTAGTTTAAAGTGTCGGTTTCGGCCATATTTTACCTAACTCGCTGGAAACACGGCCGAGTTTGCTCACAACTCTGGCGTTTCGCACCAAAGGCGAAGTTTCGTACACTATTGGCACATGAAACGCAACCGTACACTTAATTTCGTATTGTTAGTCTGTAATATAAACCATCGTGGGTGCAATGCCTTTATATGCCTCTGCGTGGGCTTATAGAATGTGATTAATTTGACAATGTTATGTATTCAGCATCGTGTGGGCCGGTGCCCGCCATTTAGTAGTTACTACGGTAATACTTACCAAGGCTTACCTAATTATACGCATATTCGCTACAAATAATGTTGCACCAAGCTCACAGTTATTCGAGGAAGCGTCGAATCGCATTATGAATTCTATACTAGCAAAAACTTGTAGACGTGTTGATGAATATCAAGGCGTCCTAATAAACTGTATAAATGCTAATTGGTGGCTGGCATGGCATGCACAGTGGGGTACGTGGATCACTTCTGTAGGAGCTGTCCACGAGACAGATAGTCGTGATGTGGAACCAAAGTAAATGGTGCATGGAGTACGTTGCACTCGCATCATAGAATGCATACTTTCTGTTACTAAGTATGTAATTTAACTACTTTGATTCCTCTCGTAATAAACATTAAAAAGCGTCGAGAATTACATTGGCAATTGGCACGCAGAAAGCATGAAAATGTTAGAAACATCAAAGTGATAGAATTGAGATAAATACGACAATAACAATGTTAATTGAACACGGCTGTAAAAACGAAAACAAACATTAGCGCAGGATATAAAGTTGAACCGTCGATGGTTAGAAGATGAATGAGTGCGGTGTAACGACACCGTATGTATAAACGTTGTGTGTACGCATCTATAAATAGGAGAAATGACACCCGCGCTCGTACAGCGGCTAAAATACACATCTGGTTGAATGGGATGGCTGAATTTATTGCTCAAATCTCGCAATTGGTCGGTAACTGGTGTTAATTTAATTAGTCCCTCCGTCGCTGATCAAGCGTGTGCTCTTAATTGTGGTACGTTTTTATGACTTGTAGAAGTACTGTTAATTTATACATTAGACGATTTACTTAGCGCTATTACTGTTCTGTGTGCATGAGGCGCATTTTAAACATAGCGTTAGTGTAATATACTATTCTTTGCCTGTACTAGGCAGTCTTAGAATACTTGTGTCTTTCTATGTTGTTCTATAAATGGTAGTACTGCTATTGGAATCGATGAAGCTTATCGAAGTGTGCCTAGATTAATGGATATGAAAAGATAAGTTAAGAAGTTGTGGGTAGGTATATTTAAGAAGCATTATAATAAGTATGTGGCAGTTTGTGTGTTATGTTATTGACCCTATTTCGTAACTTGCAAGTGATTTCTTATCATATTTAACAACTGCTTAAAACTTGAAATAATTTCTGAAATTTCTTGTGATTTTAATTTATTTATTGCAGTGATTAAGTAATATGGAATTAATTTAATATTCTAATGATTAAGTATGTCTTAATAAAGTATGTAGCAACAATAACATTTTAACGACTGAAACGTTCTGATTCCGACGAATCGTTTCCTCTTTAACTCATAACTAGGCGCACCCTTGACACCAATTGGGAGGGTCTTGCGATCTGATAAAATGTAAATATTTTTATTCCGAAAAGTGAATGCATGAATATCAATCATTGTACAAAACAATTTTTGGATAAATATTATTTTAGTAGGTATATAAATAAAAATACATGTTCTGAGCTCTTCAAGCCAGAATCATGAAATTTGGATTATCAGTGTTATTTTATGGAAAATAAAAAATTAAAGTGCATCTAAACGAAATTTATTTTCCATTGTAACGGGGCAATATCCACTAACGTAATGTTATCTAGGGTAGATGAAAAAGAAAACAGAGTTTTATCTACCCAGTAAAATCTCAAAGAAAATGCTTGTAAATGTATTTATTTTATTCACCCTACATATCATGCTACAAAAAAAATAGGTGCTCTACTCGCTTTTTCGCTAACCATAAATAGTTTAACAGCTTCACACGCCGACAAAAATTGCAATAAATTATATTTCAGTATCGATCTTAGTTTACACAGCAATAAAATTATTTATTTCCGAACTATTTTATTGCAACATTCGACATACGTTTTTCAGTTCCTAGCTATTTTATTATATGCCTGCAGGCAATAAATATCAAATGCCTTAAAATTAATAAAATGTATGAATCAATATTTCATTATATGCTACTATCGGCTTTCCTGTAAGGCGATTGGATTGCAGCTTAGTTTGTTCATATATGCGACCCGAGCTGAGACGCTATCATGGACCCTTACTTACTAAGTAAGGGTCCATGATACGCTTATAGAAAATGTAACTTCAAAAAACGTTAAAATGTTTATCAAGATATACGTACGTAGTTTTGAGGTTGAGTTATTTCGGTACTCTTGCAAACCCCGTGCTCACAGATCAACATTGTCGTAGCCTAGCATTATCCTGGTTGCATCCAGCTGATCCAACACTTTCGCTTTGTAACGGTGTACGCTTACAAGTATGACCAGATTTATCAGAATATTAGCGTTTTGCAGAGCTTCTTCTGTCTCGTGACCTTCGCAACTCAAAGGGATAGGGATATCCACATGATCACGGATTTAATGGAATTGATGAATTTGCGAGTGTATAGTGATATAAATTTACGAATAAATAAAGGGATCTACCCACTTTCTAACTCGTATTCTTATACGTAATTCGTATTAGTGATTCACATTAAGTGATACGTAATCATTTTAATTACAGCGGTATTTACCGCGTTATTTTAAATATATTTTTTTACTTATATAACATAACTCATCACTCATCAACACGCCTTTATCCCCTGGGTAGGCAGAGGTGTATTAAACACACCCAGACTTCGCCAGTTATAATTCGGCCCCAATGGAACATGGGGCGAGCCTATTGCCATCTACCGGGCACATTATAAAGCGAGCGATAATTAACATTTTTAATACATACATAACTTCGAAAGGTGTGCCCGGGGTACATGGGTATCGAACCTGAGACCATCTTCTCGGCAGTCCGTTATGTACACCTCTCGGCTATCGCCGCTTATATAATAGGTATGTATTTTTTAAATGTTGTTGATGACGGTTGTGTCCCAATTCGCCAATAATCTTATCAGTGTCCTCCGTATCTGTGCCGATGTCCAATTTGCCAGTCAGTTACAATAACATTGTCCAACCTTGGCGGATATTAAGGATAAAGGATCGTTATGTGCCCCGACGGTTTCGAGTTCCACCTCTTTGCAGCGGGATACTGTATACACGTATCTCTATAGTTTATGTATAATATACAGGGTGTCACAAGACCCATCACGAAGGCGAAGTCTACTCGTTGTGGACATCATGCCAAGACATACTAACCAAAAAGAATGCCTGGGAAATGTTTTCTTTTTAAGCTTTCACATTTTTTAAACCGCAATTAAAAGCGCGCGCGTGCAATGCTCGAAATACCTACTTATCCATGGGTTCATAGGGCATCTAAAGAACATATTGGCGGGGTAAATGCATCGATTTTGTACCTAATTAGAAATATTCCATACTAACTTTGAGCCTCAATATCTCCTGAACCACTAATTTCCCAGGTATGGTGCCGAAGTAAAATATGTTCGTAGTGATTGGTATATACAACATGGGATCATTCATTTTTGGTTAAGGGCCTTTTTACATCCTGTATATATAGATTTTATTTACTTGCTACATCTCCGAAATGCGTTGGTAAGAGAGATTTGGTTAAACGTCTCTATTTGTTAAAAATTAATATCCATTTTACTCGTATTTCTGTTACCTTAGATTCAGCCTAAGGTCTAGCTCTACAATTGAGTCACAACAATTATATTGTAACGCAAGCTTAGAAGAGGTCTATGTCAAGCTGTGGACTGCAAAAAGCTGTATGATGATAACAGGTAAAAGGTGCTGCTTTGATTTGAGTACTACAATGATCGTTGCGTTCATATTTCTTCCTATGGTTCTCTTATTCTTCATCGTTTCGCTTGCATTTCTCAGAGTCTACTTATTTATAGACTATCATTGTGTGTTGAGAAAATCTCACTTTTCTCGACTTATTCATATGTACCTATGCGAAACGATTGGATATCAAAACAAAACTTAGATAAGATAGTATAAGATTTCCCTTATCTCAACAAAGTACGTAATTTTATAGCCGTTTAGTTTATAAATTGCTAAGACATAAAATCATTGTTAAACATTAACTGAAGCTCATATTCGTGAAAAACGTCAAAATTTTGACCATATGTGGATCACGCACGGTCTAAAGTATTCAACACATGGTATTGACAAGTCGATCACTTGTATTTTTTTATATCGCTTACGTCATTGTTGAACTATGCCCATGCCGTGGAGAATAAAATATTCGCGAAGTACCGACGTGTGCTCCGTCGAAAATCGTCCATTTACGGCATTAGATCATCTTCGGCGAATCCCCGAATTATCCCTGGGCTGTTTTAAGAAAAAACTCGTCATTCTCGCCACGTGATATATCATCATTATTATCGTCGTAGCGTTATTCCAGAGCCCAGGATACGCTTACAAGACTAACCAGAGAGTCTAGACAGAGTAGGTAGATAACATGCGATCAGCGATATAGCTATTCGCTAAGTGCAAATACTGTTTTTTTTTTATAGTCTCACGCCTGTATCCCCGAAGGGGTAGGCAGAGAGGTGTAAATATTAGGTACACCCACATTTCGCTATGAATTTTTAGGTCCCACGTAATAGGGGGCGAGCCTATTGCCGTTACCGGGCACATCACCAGACTCCGGGCTGCTACTGAGTATTCGAAAAAACACAGTAACACTTATGCCTGACCTGGGAATCGAAACCGGGACCTCCGATCAGCAGTAGTATACGCTAACCACTGGACCACGGAGGCAGTGTAAATGGAACTAACATATTCGTTCGATATGTCGCATGGTCGACGAAAAACGTAGTTTATGTTACTATAACCACCAGACGACACCGATATTAGACATGAGGATGCTGAGGAGCAAGTCCTTCTTGCCCAGGCTGTAGATTTGGCAGAATATTAGCTTCTCCTCAGAAGCTAATACCACCTGATCTCCGCAACCCAATAGGATAGCTGTATTCCATTACTTAGACCAGTTTCAGTAATTACATCATCTTCTACGAATCCCAGAATTAACCCGTCCTCGGTGGTCTGTTAAAAAAAACTCACCATCCTCTTAGCGCATGATTCACCGCGTTTTAATTTGAATGAATCACCATTTAATGAAATGCGAATTTATGTGTTGAAGTGCTCGTTCGTTTTTATTAAAACAAATTTAATTTATGATAACATAAATGTTTTTGACTGGATACTTATGCGAAGGGTAATCTAAATTTTATCTCCTGAAAAAGAACCATTTGAGTCATCGCCTGATGAAGGGCTTTTGCGGAGAATCTCGCAATGCATTATAATTATGATAATGTAGTGGAAGAAATACCGGACCGGACACCTGATTTACATAACATATAACATGCATAACTTCACGCCTTTTTGTGCGTGCCGGGGGTACCTGGGGATCGAATCCGAGACTATTCTCTCGGCAGTACGTTACATACCCACTGGCCTATCGCCGCTTCCTCTATAATAGTAATTCACACTTCTGAATCTTTTGTAATTTTTAGGGTTCCGTACCTCACAAGGTAAAAAAGGAACCCTTATAAGATCACTTTCTTGTCCGTCTGTCTGTCTGTCTGTCTGTCCGTGTGTCACCACCGATTTTCTCAGGAACGGGTGGACCTAGCAAATTTTCGGAATTTTTCCTTTACTTGTGCTGTCAGACCCGCACTTGCCCGAATTTTTATTATTTTGTTTAAGTCACCGATCTCTGACCGCCTTGATTTGTCAACAGCTACTTACATTATGGGGAATCACAGTCATAATAAAATTTATCAATTGCCTATTAATCTTACGTAATGTTACCACAATTACTTATACTTTTGGTTGAGGCAAATAAAACATAAAACCGAAAGTTGAATAATATTATGACATCAAACAATTAACTTATTATATTTAATCTTAGGCCTACGCGTCACTTGAGGATATAGAAATAATAGAAAATAAGCAAATATAACTAAAAGTAAATAATATTGACATGGAACGGCAGTTATAACCTAATGGAGAGACAATCATACTGCTTCGCAGAGTCTCAAGTTTGAATCACGGCGCGCACAACTGATATTTCGAAGTTTTTTCCGTTTGTTAAAGGTATACATATTGGGGAAACTTGCATATCTGGGAGTTCTTCATAATATTCTCGAAAAATGTGCAAAGTCTGCCAACTCATAATTGGTTAGAATGGTGGACTATCGAAGGCATTTGCCCAATAGTGAGACAGATAATTAAAAAAGGCTGATGAATTATGATATCCAGCAAACAATACTTATTATTTAATCGTACACGTCACTTGAGGACATAGAAATCTTAATATATAAAATCCTTGCGTTACTGACTGACTGACAGACACGCTACAGCCGAAACTATTGGGCGCAGGTAGCTGAAATTTGGCATGTATGTTCCTTGGGGACCGTAGAGGTGCACTAAGAAGGGATTTCCCGACATTCCCACGGGATCGGCCAAAACGGGTAGATTTAAAAAAAATTGGGCAAGTGCGATTACGTTTGTTGTATGGGAGCCCCCCTTTATTATTAACTTTTTTTTTATTTTATTATTAATTTTGAAAGGTAATATACAACTACATATTCTGTGAAACTTTAAAGCGTCTACCTGTTACAGTTAGTAATTTTGAGCAAAAAATACGAAAAAAAACACGTTTTTTGTATGGGACCCCCCTTAATATTTTCCTTTTTTATTTTATTTTTAGTATTTGTTATTATAGCGGCAACCGAAATACATAATTTGTGAAAATTTCAGCTTTCTAGCTATCATGGTTTATGAGATACAGCCTGGTGACAGACAGACGGACAGACAGACAGACAGCGGAGGCTTAGTAATAGGGTTCCGTTTTTTACCTTTTACGTACGGAACCCTAAAAAATGCAGGCGTAGCTGCTGGCGTCCTCTAGTATAATATAAAATGTCGAGGTCGCGTCATAGTTCTAGTGTTAATCTAAATAAGGCATACTCGTATGAGTTTATCTGGTGAATAAATCCAGGAGTTATGTGTTGGTCGCGTGACCGAAGGCTGAAGGTTCACTTCACCCGCCTCTCATTTTCATAATACACGGTTCCCCACTTTAGTATACACGGGCAACTTTCTGTTGCGACGATTGTAGCCCATGAGTTAGCCAGTGACAGTGTTTCCGTATAACAGCTTTTATGTTGCGTAAAAGTATTGTTCACCTTGCTAGTTAATTATATTCAAAACTTCATTAAATTGGTTCTCAGTTGCCGATCAGGCGGAGGTATGTACTTAATCAAATTGATGATTGAAACATTGTTCTCAATACCTACATAAAGTTTTGATATCTATCACCATGGACTTTAAAAAACAAGACGTACCTGGTCTACCTGTTTTACCATGTATCATTTTGTCAATATTTTAACATCGCTAACATAGAATAAAATAACGAATTAATGTGGATTGTTTCATTAAAATATAACGGATAACTTATGTTATTCGTTCTTTACAACAGTGCAGCAAATAATATTAATTTGAAAGCTAAAGATAAAGTTGCAATAATAAACACTAACAGATGAACAGACTTTACTATACAGTACTTACTTATTCAACCATTCATTGTTGATTTACAGAATCACTTGCGACTCGTTAAATCGCGCAGCATTTGATAGCGGTCACCCAAAACTCGACCGTCTGTAAGAACTCTTGTTAACACCGACGATTTATAAAACTAGGCATCATAACGGCATACTAGACTTTTTAATTAGTAAATGGGCACTTGTCATGTATACCGTGACACGCATATATCCTCCTTAATTAGCCCTAAAAGTCCTGACCAGGCCGTTGATTATTCCCGACACATAATGTATAACACAGACCACGCAATCGTACAGAGCAGACAGGAAACATTAAATCATACCACGGGTGAATGTAATTAAATCGTAAATCTACATTATTGTTGAGAGATAATTATCGCAGTATGTCGTATCTCATCTGTAAGGTCATTATCATTACTTGGTCAGATTTTCATGGGAGGTTCATGATGATATTTTGCATAAGCAAAAAGCTATTTTCATTTTCACTCTGTTTGATAACGATCATGGAAATCTTAGTAGTTTGTCTTGAGGCTTGTATGTTGCCAGGATGAAAAGATATTTAGAAGTGAGATTGAAAATTATTTTCAAAACAAAAAAGAATGTGATCAAGTTCTTCTTACATTCCATCTATACTAATATCTATACTAATATAATAAAGCGGAAGAGTTTGTTTGTTTGTTTGTTTGTTTGAACGCGCTAATCTCAGGAACTACCGGTCGGATCTGAAAAATTCTTTTTGTATACGATAGCCCAGTTATTTCGGCAGGTTATAGGCTATAAAACATAACGCTTCGACCCTTTGGGGCTGGGCAAAAGGCTAAAAAGGCTAACAGATAATGTCGGCTAATCTCAGGAACTAGCAGTCTGATTTTAAAAATTGTTATTGCCTGTGATAGCCCAATTATTCCGAAAGGCTATAAGCTATATAAAATTACGCCACAACTTTTAGGGGCCAGACAAAAATAATAAAATGGTCAAACGAGAAGGGGGAGGGTTGGGTCAAAGGCAAAAAAAGGCTAAACGACTAGGATACAATATATATGGGTATCGTTTACGAGATTTTCGGGACGCTGATTAATAATATGAAATTTATTTAGTGATCCAAGATGGCGGACGGGAAATCAAAGATGGCGGATGAGAAATTTTTAAAAATCAATATGGGTATCGCCTTCGATATTTTAAGGGATGGGGAATTGAAATCCAACATCTATTTCGTGATCAAAGATGGCGGGTGGGAAATCAAAGATGGCGGATGGGAAAATTAAAAAAAAATCAATATTGGCATCGTTTGCGATGTTAAAAGGGATGGGGAATCCAAACACAACATCTGTTACTTGATTCAAGATGGTGGATGGGAAATCAAAGGTGGCGGATGGGAAAAATTTTAAAATCAATATGGGTATCATCTCCGATGTTTAATGGGATGGAAAATCCAAATACAACATCTATTTCGTGATTCAAGATGGCGGATAGGAAATCAAAGAAGGCGGATGGGAAAAATTTAAAAAATCAATATGGGTATCATCTCTGATGATTTGAGGGATGGTGAATCCAAATACAACATCTATTTCATGATCAAAGATGGCGGATAGTAAATCAAAGATGGCGGACGGTATTTTTTTTTTAAAGTCGATATGGGTATCGTCTCCGATATTTTAAGGAATGGGGAATTCAAAAACACCATTTATTTCGTGATCAAAGATGGCAGATGGGATTTTTTTTTTAAATCGATATGGGTATCATCTCCGATGTTTAATGGGATGGGAAATCCAAATACAACATCTATTTCGTGATTCAAGATGGCGGATGGGAAATCAAAGATGGCGAATAGGAAAATTTTAAACAATCAACATTGGTATCGTCTGCGATGTTAAAAGGGATGGGAAATCCAAATACAAAATCTGTTTCGTGATTCAAGATGGTGGATGGGAAATCAAAGATAGCGGATGGGAAAAAATTTAAAAATCAATATGGGTATCGTCTCTGATGATTTAAGGGATGGTGAATCCAAATACAACATCTATTTCTTGATCAAAGATGGCGGATAGGAAATCAAAGATGGCGGACGGTATTTTTTTTTAAAGTCGATATGGGTATCGTCTCCGATATTTTAAGGAATGGGGAATTCAAAAACACCATTTATTTCGTGATCAAAGATGGCGGATGGGTTTTTTTTTTTAAATCGATGTGGGTATCATCTCCGATGTTTAATGGGATGGGAAATCCAAATACAACATCTATTTCGTGATTCAAGATGGCGGATGGGAAATCAAAGATGGCGGATGGGAAAATTTAAAAAAATCAATATTGGTATCGTCTGCGATGTTAAAAGGGATGGGGAATCCAAATACAACATCTGTTTCGTGATTCAAGATGGTGGATGGGAAATCAAAGAAGGCGAATGAGAAAAATTTAAAAAATCAATATGGGTATCGTCTCTGATGATTTAAGGGATGGTGAATCCAAATGCAACATCTATTTCATGATCAAAGATGGCGGATAGTAAATCAAAGATGGCGGACGGTATTTTTTTTTTAAAGTCGATATGGGTATCGTCTCCGATATTTTAAGGAATGGGGAATTCAAAAACACCATTTATTTCGTGATCAAAGATGGCGGATGGGATTATTTTTTAAATCGATATGGGTATCATCTCCGATGTTTAATGGGATGGGAAATCCAAATACAACATCTATTTCGTGATTCAAGATGGCGGATGGGAAATCAAAGATGGCGAATGGGAAAATTTTAAAAAATCAATATTGGTATCGTCTGCGATGTTAAAAGGGATGGGGAATCCAAATACAACATCTGTTTCGTGATTCAAGATGGTGGATGGGAAATCAAAGAAGGCGAATGGGAAAAATTTTAAAAATCAATATGGGTATCGTCTCTGATGATTTAAGGGATGGTGAATCCAAATACAACATCTATTTCATGATCAAAGATGGCGGATAGTAAATCAAAGATGGCGGACGGTATTCTTTTTTAAAGTCGATATGGGTATCGTCTCCGATATTTTGAGGAATGGGGAATTCAATATTATATAAAAATCTATGTTTGTTTGTTCATCATTTGTAGACTCTGAAATGATAAGAGATAAGCACTAAGTCAATGGTAACTTTGGAAAAGGGGCTTGGAAAGGGAATTAAATAAAAACTCTTAAAAAGGCGATACAGAGTTCGCTGGGTCAGCTAGTTCCAAAATAAAAAGACTATTTGCATAAAATTCGCTGCGCATTTTATGAATGCCGGTCGCTTTAGTAACATCCAATACAGGCGGTATTAAAAGTGCATATTAAACAGCTATTCAGAACGAAATTTAAGAAAACCCATAGTTATCCAACATCGTCAAAAAATATAGTTATTTGTTTTAATACGAGGCTTCGCATTGTATAAACATGGACATTGTACATGCTGCCCGAATTCGGAAAATTAAATATAAAACGGCAAATTTTTATTGCGTCTAAAAGAAACACGCCTTTAGCTATTAACCTAATCCGAAATCGCTTGATTTACGACGAAAATTCGATCTAGATTTCGAGGAAATCGTGCCAGAAACTAATCTGCAAATCGAAATAGCAATGAGCACAACCAAAGTTCATATTCTGACAATGGCAGACGAAAAACGTACCACAGTGAGAGTGATAAGTAAATCGTACTTCTATTATAAACGCGAAAGTACGGATATATGTTTGTTACTCTATCACGAAAACGCCTAAACCAATTTTGATAAAACTTTGGAGTAATATACCTTATACACCAAACTAGCATATGGTTGCCCTTTCGTCCCGATAACTGACACCCACGCGGGCAAACCCAGCGACTCAAGTTAGTACTACACAACGTAAAAAAGACGCACAATACACAACGTGAAATGTAGATAAGCGTGGTTCGCTTAGGAAACAGGAACAGAACACAAATGATAAAATAATCGGTACGAACGTTCCCGTATCATTGAGGAGCGATGCAGTCTAATCGGATGAATATGATCGCTTCCGGACATTGTTTCATACGTTCACATACGCTCTGGTTACCAACTGACGTGTTATTCGACAAACCGAAATGTCGCAGCCTTGTTATGACTCCTGTATTGATTGTTTCACGTATTAGATATTAATGGTGCCATTCGCTTCGGAAGGAAAGGATAATATTTTGGCGAAGTAACTACTACAGTTACGTGAATTGTGTCGTGTAATTCTGTTTGATTTATTGGCTGTGTCTTTTGAAATGCATAGAAATTCGTATATTCGTCTGCATTGTACCAGAAGTAATACGGAATTTGGTGCTCTAAAACGTCGACTAAAAGAGATCAGGATACTATTTACAGCATATTGCAGGACTACAATATAAAAAAAAAATATCACAACTTTATACAATGCGAGGGAAGAATTAACTTCTCTGATAATGTCCAAGTTTAACGCAGCTATAGGAGAAAGAGAATTCGCGAATCTCATTCCACTGGCAGTGTTTTAAAGTCCGTTATCACAACATGTAAAGTACAACTCACAAAACCTAGGTATTATTGTCATGCGAGCGAAGTCTTTAACTTTTCTCTAAGACATCTGTACCAGGTGACGTTTAATAAGTATAGTGGCTGCAATTGCAAGCTAACGGGATCCAGAGTGCTTCTGAAACCCACATGGATTCCCGATTGTAAATTGAACGAACGGTGTACGATTGTCAAGTTATCGATTTTACGATTGAAAGCTTCTTCAATTGCAAGCTATTGCATTCTTTATGGCAACCTATTTCTGAAGAGAATAGTAGCTTAGTTGGCTTAGGGTTGGACTGATACTCGCAATATAAGTTATGTTTATAGTTGAGCAGCTGGCGGTGGTTTTCAGGTTGAAAAGAAATCAGTATTTCAAAAAATCCCAAGAAACATATTTCTTTTTTTTTGTCCCAAAACTCTAAGTCTTTCTGCATGTCCGAAATAATACGAAAAAAAAAACGACTGTAACGTGCCATCCTTGCACGGTAGAAAAATACCGTCACGCACGAAACTGTTCACGGCATCTTGTCTTCTCTCCAACTATTAAAATTCGGACCCTATCACCAGTCTACGTGATTCCTTGATTCTATATCCTGGATTCTTTGAATTGTCCGTTATAAGTAGCATCGTCGACAGAATATAGTGACATCCAAATGCCAATTAATCGAGGTCCCTCATTGCAGGACAAAATGAACCTCCAATGTTCGCAATGGACGCCGAATAAAATACAACAGTAGTTTCAGTAAATCGACGTAAAGTTGCTGAATTCTTACAGCTAATTCCACCTCGTCGCTACGAAGATTTTCGAGATCTAGCCGACTTATTCATGTAGAAAGATCTGTGTGCATGAGCTTTACTATGGTAGTTTTTTTCTTTTTATGGCAATAGGCGGCAAACGAGCAGACGGATCACCAGATGGTAAGCAATTACCGCCGCCCATGGACACAAGCAACACCACAGGAGTCACAAGTGCATTGCCGCCTTTTTGGATTGGGAAAAGGGATAGGATAAGGAGTGGGATGAGGGAGCCGGAATAGGGGATGGAGCCTCCGGCACTCTCACTCACCGAACGAAACGCAACAGTTTAGGTACTGATACTTTACGTCGATTTTCTGTGAGAGGGTAGTACTTCCCCGGTCGAGCCGGGCCTATTCATGCTGAAATCAGCAAGGCTCTACTACCTATAGTATAGGTAGTAGAGCTCATGTACAGTCGCGGTCTGAAAGTGTTTACCACCTTAAGGCTTATAATTGCATGAACACATCAATGACATAAGGACGACGATATTGTACTAGGCAACCAATCTATGATAACATGCGTTGCGTAGCAACTAGTGTCAATAACGATTTATTATTCCACATTTATAATATACGTTCATTTAATTACAAGCGTGATATTTACACTGTAACTAAAATATTTGGAGTCTTCAAATAATGTTATTTTAAACTTGCTATTTACGATTTAGGTATTTGTAATTAATAAGTTTATCAAATGACTTTTACATTGACAGATTATAATTAAAGGGATGGCGAAAATACGACATCCTGAATATAAAACCTTTTTGAAAAACATACAATATTTATATCGTCTAGCGTAAGACTGCCTCGTTGGTCTAGCGGTCTAGTATTCATACTCTTTTTATTTGAATCGATGCCTTACCAATGATTGAAAAGTAATAAGTACTCAGATACAGCATTTAAGACCTTGCTGAACCCAGCGTGACAAAGCATGTAATTTGAAAAGTGGTAAACATTTTTAGACCGCGACCGTACACAGATCTTACAACGAAACGATATGATTACGATAGAGAAGAACGATAGCCAAAATCGGCTATGGTGACTGCAACCTGTTCTACTATGGTGACTGTAAAAAAGATAGAGAAATGCCCTACGAAATATCAATGGCTATATTTAGAGAAAATATTATTGATAAAAACTGCCAATATTGCGAGCGCGTAAAATCATTCGGCGACCGATCAGCAGGAGTAAACGCTGAAACGATTATTCGAGCTTATCGATTGTAACATTTATTGGCACGCGATGATCTAACCGAGTGATGGTAACATGACCTAATAAATCGAATCAGTGGAGCGAGAGCTTCGGCAAAATCGGCAACGAAATGTTTTTCTACCGTAGTTTGATGGAGGTAACATCTTGAGTGATATTTTGTTGACCACTATATTTACTGGTATATAGAAAAAAAAGTTTCCTAGCTGATATATTAATCTGTATCAAATATGTCGACTAGTTTCGCCTCCCTCAAGATGATGCATCTACTGAGTGTCATCCCCGTCTAGTCTTAGTAGATTGCGTAAATCTTAAATAGTACTATAATAAATCGCAAGCAATGAATGTTTGACGAACCCGACCACAGAACTGTGTTTTAACATCGGAACGAGACAGCTTCAAAATTGGTGTTGGAGCTTAATTTTCTAATTAGATTGAGCAGATTCTTAACTAAACATAACCATAACTATAGCAAAAGGTAAGAAAATAACGTATTGAAAATCAATTTTCTAAAGAGCAACCTTGATGTAATTTCTATCGCAAAACGAAGTGGCTATCAAAGTTTCACTAACCACTAACGGTATATTTTTGTATTCTTCACATTCACGTAACTGCAAAGTGGAGCAAATATTTTCTTATTCTATGCAGAGACTGGCGTTATTATTCAGGAAATTTTCAGTATCCAAGAACACTGTCTTGTGGAAAATAAACCTTTAGTCTCGGTTACCCAAGGGACTAGAGCTTGGAACTGTATACATCTTACTGTTACTTGAAGCTTTTACTTATTTACTTGCTCAGGAACAAACATTTAGGTATCCACCCACGTTCATATGGCCGTCAGTCCTAAGTCCTAAGCTTTTGAAAGCCTCAATTTGTTTTCTGGAAGTTGAAGAAATGTTGAGTATTTTTATAACAATGTTTTGTTAATGTTTCCGATGTATCACTACCATTTTAAAATTCGGATTGTCACAATTGCGCATAACTTTACGAAAATATCGTTGAAGATAAAAGATGTATTGTAAGTATTCTTTCATCATGCAGTTTTTCGTTTTTATTTGTGGCGTGCTCTTCTATTTTCCCCGCTACTTACCTAATGTTCCTTCAGCAATAATAACAACCAATAACAAAGTAGTTTGTCCGTTGTTATGGGACCATTGTTATTTGAGGAGCAGACTGAACTGTAACCAAATAAAACAAACAACACGGGCGCTTGCATCATGTTGTGCGAACAATGATAGGAAATTCGCGATCATGCATTTCAACAAATGCATACATACATACATAGACTCACGCCTGTTTCCCCGAAGGGGTAGGCAGAGGCATATTAAACGCCCACTTTTCGCCAGATTTTCAACAAATGTATAGGTACCTAATAATAATGTTCTCCAACCTGAGACTTGCCATGAGACTTACCAACTGCGTGGGACGTATTATAGTATAATAAGTAAGTAAATAAATACAAGTGTGTGACCAAACACAAGTGCACTCTCTATTCCCTCACTCTCATAGTCCGATGGGACACCACAAGCGACACGACCGGAGAGAGATGAGGCGCAGGACCAATGGCTTATCGTGCTTCCCAAACATGGGGTGTGACACCGCCATCTCCCTGACTCTGAACTTCTATAGGATAATTCCTCACAGAAAAATCCAACATCACTTTTTTTCGACCTGGGAATCGAACCCGAGACCTCATTATCCGCAGACGCTTACACTACCCCAAGACCACAAAGACAGTCAACAAATGTGTATTTATATGTTGGCGTATCAGCTATGTCAGATAAATGTCATTATGCTTTTCACCTCTTTAATTTGATTTGTTCAACATATTCAAATCATCATAACTTAATGAGAATGGTCGTGTTTGTATTGATAATGTATTACTTCCTAGCATTTCCTTATTTACACTGTAACTTGTATGCCACAATGTGACTCATATGTACATAATATGTAATGTGATCGGTGTAATCCAGTCTTTGTTATGCATTGTACTTAGGTACTTATCTTGGTATACTTAGTATTATACTTAGTATTATGGGTGCATAGGGTTCCCACCAAGAACTTATCCCGGGTCCCAAGCCAACCTCACCTGCAAGTGGTGCACCTGCCGATCAACGGACGAGGCTCTGGCAAACAAAATGTCCCAATAAGCGGCAATAGGCTCGCCACCTATTACGTGGGATCAAAACACTGGCGAAAAGTGGGCGTTTAATATGCCTCTGCCTACCCCTTCGGGGAAACAGGCGTGAGTCTATGTATGTATGTATGTGTACTTAGTATTACAAGGCTAAAGAGCTTGTTTGAATGCAGTAATCCCTGGCAATATCAGACTCAACTGAAATATAAAGCAACTGCAAGTTTGATATCCATAAATTGTTGTTTCTAATCTTGTACTTTGTGTACGTTGGTTGTACGTTTCTAAAGTCCCTCGCGATAAATAAGTTATTCCTAGTGTGGACTTTGTATATGTACAATATAATTTAAAAAAATGTTCCTTGATATGTTAAAATAGCAGCGATAACCTAGTTATTTATAACAAGCTAAACGGTAAAGGTAAACAACACGAAAACTTCTGCATGTCTGTTATTAATTAGAGGATGCCCGCGGTTACACCCGCGTTATTTAAGGCTACTGCTCCGCTCCCGTCGCTCACAGCGCGATGTTGCCTTCCTCGATAAATGGGCTATCTAACACTGAAAGAATTTTTCAAATCGGACCAGTAGTTCCTGAGATTAGTGCGTTCAACCAAACAAACAAACAAACAAACTCTTCAGCTTTATACATATATTAGTACTAGAGGACGCCAGCAGCTACGCCTGCATTTTTTTAAATTTACCCGTTTTGGCTGATCCCGTGGGAATTTCGGGAAATCCTTTCTTAGTGCACCCCTACGGTCCCCAAGGAACATACATGCCAAATTTCAGCTTCCTGCGCCCAATAGTTTTGGCTGTAGCGTGTCTGTCAGTCAGTCAGTAACGCAAGGATTTTATATATTAAGAAGATAAGATTCAGGAAATAAATGTGTAGTTTGCAACCGGCACATGTCCAGCGTGATGAACTATAAGTCTAGCCCTTCTCATAGCGAGACCAGGCCTCTACCCAGCAGTGGGACATTTTATGTAAAAGGCTGATAGTGGTGATGATGTGCATAGTGCAATGCTGTATGGAATTGTTTGGATGTAAGTTAAGTCTACAACCCGCTTGCCACGGTGCATAGTTTTGAAGATGGACGCGCGCGGCATCTTTGAAGTTTGACCGTGAGTCGAGTAACAAAGGTACTGCGCGCATCTATCTGCGGCTTAAAACAACTGATTTTACTTTGTCATAAATAGTCAACTTGTATATAGCCCACACATATTAACTTTTCGCTAAATTATTACCCGCTTAATGCATCCCGTTGGCAACATGGTATAATGACTGCTTCCGATCCCGCTACAAAAATGGCCGGTCACGGTCCATCACATCTTGGTAGGCGGTGATCGTTAACTCTCGAAACGAATGAAATGTCTTATTGTTCTCTCCATTATTGCTCTGAAGAACTGCTTGGATAATTGTAACTGTATGGCTATGATCATTGCGGACGCTGCTGTATGTTGTATGTTCTAATGCTGTATTGTTTTTTTTTTTACAAAACTAAAAGAGACAGCGACTGTGGAAGACAGCTAGAACCTAGTAGCTTGTTGAAGTTCATAATTATTGAGAAAATACTAATACCCAGCAGTGCTTATATTGACGTTTCTTTGAGTATGCGTGCTTGTCTCTTGATATTTTCATCCCATACCTGGTGCCAGCTATTCCTCAGCTAAGAACACAAAGCCGTTATATTTATGAATCTCATATACTAGTACTACGTTTTTCTGGGAAGGTAGCTACTTCCCATGCGGAGCTGCACTAATTCGAGCAAATTCTTGAACTTTACGGATTACTATAAGTAGTAATGTCGTCGTTTTGCTACGCATTGTACTGTGGTACCTAGTATATTATATAGTACCCAATCAAAGCAATACAATACAGGTTGGAAAATATATTAAACGTTATTTTAAACTACTTATTATTTTAAAATCGATTACATATTATTTTACTAAAGAAGTATCTTCTGGCTTATATATAGCTACATAATTTGATTGATTGAATTGCGGGACCAATTACTAAGGTTTCCCTCAATTGTTTTATCAGAAAGTCTGCCACAGAGACCTGTAAACAATAAAAGCATTATTCCATTCGCGAGCCGGACCTGCAGTTCAGTTACGCCTACTCGTATATATGCACAAGTGTGATGCATAATGTATAGAAAATAAAAAGCCCGAAGCATTGTGCAAAAAAGCCAACGGCTCACATCACGGCCAGTGTTTCCCAAGTCTTTTTCTTTTTCAATCCTGGCTATGCCTGCGATCAATAGTGGAGCAGCCGAAAATCTTTTGTCAGTGTTATGTCCGGAGCAGAAATGAGCATTGTGCATTTATAATTTTTATAATGTGGATTCTTAATAGGTATACTGTGTCTTATTTTTACCTGACCAAATGGTTATTTTTTAAGCCGCGATATGTTCATATGTACATCGGTTCCCACATTACTGATGAGCTACATATTATACAGAGACAAATTGTCAATTATTTTTTGACTACGTGTCGTCACATATTGATCAATATGTCGTCCTCTAATCATCATCATCATCATCATCAGCCTTTAACAGTCCACTGCTGGACTAGGCCTCTCCTTTGAAAGGAGGAATTGGCCTACTATACCACACTGGCCAAACGGGTTGGTATAGGGTTTGTATCAAGTTTTCCTTCTCTTACAGTGGTGTTCTCTGCATAATATGCTCCCTCTGTCGGCTCTTACGACACCCATGGGATGATATGGGGTGATGACATTCCGTATTCTTAATCCGTCACCACACGGACGTCCTATAATGGATAAATTATATTATTATTAAAATATTTTGGATTTGGTTTGATATCAAATGAACCTATGGTCTATTCAAGTTTCGCTACTAAATAAATGCTATAATGAGACTATTCATTGTTACAGGTAGTACCGCGTCTGCTGGGCTCACTAGTGGGCGGCGCCATGAGTCCCACGCAGCACTTGGAACAGCAGCAAGCCCTCGTCAAACAGTTCGCAGAGATACTAGAGTTTGTGCTCAAATTCGATGAATACAAAGTAAGTACCTAACGACGAGGATGGAGGATGTTTTGTCTCTTTTTGTTGTACAAACAGCGCCAAGACAGGCTTTACAGTTGCAGTACAATTTTGACACTTATTGCCTAAACTGTAAGAACGGTACTAAGTTCGAAGTGCTCGCTAAGCTTGGCGAGTAGCCGCGTGTACTATTTTTTTACATAGAAACATGTCAAGCGGGATTCCGAAAGGGTATGGGGTGTACGGATCAAGTCTTTTCCTTGCGATGCATAGCCGAGAAATTTTTGGCCAAAGGTCAAAAGGTCTACTGCGCATTCGTGGATTTGGAAAAGGCTTATGATAAAGTGGTGAGGAATGAAATGTGGTCGGTACTGTCGATGTATGGGGTGAACAGCAGCCTCATACGAGCTCTGAAATCCCTTTATGAGGATTCTAGAGCTTGTGTGAGGATAAACGGGGCATACACTGACTGGTTTACCATCAACACAGGTGTTAGACAGGGATGTGTAGCGTCGCCGTGGCTGTTCAACCTCTTCATGGACAGTTGTTTGCAAGATTTGAAAAATGCCTCCTTGTCAAATGCCTCCTTTATGCTGATGATCAGGTTATGCTTGCGTCTTCAGCGAAGGTGTTGCAGGAGATGGTAACAATCATGCATGGTGCGTTAGAGAGGAAAGGAATGAAAGTGAATGTAAGTAAAACGAAAGTTATGGTTTTTGAAAAGGAGGAATGCGTTACGGCTTGTAATATTATGATCGATGGACAGCGAGTGGAGCAAGTGAATGAGTTTGTATATTTAGGTACGCTATTTACAAGAGATGGTAAGAATGTAGAAGATATTGAAAGAAGAGTTAATGCAGGTAATAGAGTGAATGGAGCTCTGAAGGCGTTTATGAATTGCCAAAACGTGTCCAAAAAGGCACGTTTGGCTGTGCATAGAGGGGTGTTAGTACCTACTCTTATGTATGGTAGTGATAGTTGGGTATGGCAGAAGAGTCATGAAAGTAGAATAAATGCTGTAGAAATGAGAGCACTGAGAAGTATGTGTGGTGTTTCTCTGACTGACAGAATAAAGAATTGTGTGATAAGAGAGTGTTGTGGGGTAAAAGAAGATATAGTGACAAGCATCGAGAAAGGTATGCTAAGATGGTTTGGGCACGTGGAGAGGATGGATGACGAAAGACTGACCAAGCAGATATATAAGGCAAGTGTGGAAGGGACAGGACGAAGGGGAAGACCTAGGCGGACGTTCTCTGACCAGATTGGAGACATCCTAAAAACAGGACAGGTGAGAAGTACCCTGAACAGAAGAGCATGCATGAAGAATCTGATGGGAGTGAATGAAGCAAGAGAGATATGTCAGGATCGTTGCAAATGGCGTTCCGTAGTCTCTGCCTACCCCTCCGGGAAACAGGCGTGAGTCTATGTATGTAGAAACATGTCATGTACTGTACGATACTGCATGCATCTTCATTACAATCATTATCATCAGCCTGCCGTAATCACCAGCTGGGTATAAGTATGTCTGATGGCACGTCTCTGAGCTCTATTTTCGGCTCTTCATATCTTCTTCGTACGAACGTCTTTAAGGGTGTGCCTTTGGCACGATTTTGGACATCATTATTTTAAAGATTTTGAAGTAATGGTCAATCCATGTTTAGTGTTTGAAAGACTGATATTTCAGTCGTACTTTATGTTACGTATGGATGTGCAAATTAGTTAAAGCATAATTTAATGAAAAAGGCATTACACTCATAATCATGCCATGCCTTAAAATAAAAGCGAACTTGTGTTAATTACAAACTTTTGTATTTTTGAATCTATGTGTCACTAGGTATTACATTTAATTTCGCTGCACCTATTCTTGTGTCATACATATATTCTTGCCGGACAGTTAGAATATCAAGATTCGGCGCAACTATTTGCAGATAACGCAATTCTCTTGTCGCATTCTATTCATAATCATCGGTGCGTCACAGCGGCGAGACCGAGGGGTCACCACTTAATCCCGTGTCCCATTTCCAAACTCTTTTGCCATCAGATTAGCCGACATTGTATGCCGTGTAAATTAGCACAAGTAATTACGGGATAGACAACAGACGTTACACAATATTCTTCTCTGTGACCAAGGCTGGTGAACCCATTCCGAAACCTCTAGGCAAATAGTTGTCAAGTTGAAAGCGGAACCCACCTCGCATCCTCAAATTAACCACGTAAACCTTCTACTTATTTTATTTTCTATGAGACCCGTAACAAAAATATTATTAAGTGTCCAAATCGCCAATGTCTAAAAGTATAAATAATGATAATTATAAGATTAGCTCTAGTTTTACCTAATATATGCACAAATCTGACAGTTGATTACCAGTGCCACTTCCTTGAATATTCCGAGATTCTCTTTCCTAATTCATTATTTTAATGTGCTACATATAGCCTCACCTAGCTCATCCTATTCTCTGCTTTAATGTGGTTATGCGATCCACATACATACGAGTATGTATAGCCTTGCCTAGTCCATCCTAAACTTCGCGTGTGGTACTTAATATACTGACCTCAATTATGCTAGCCTAGCAGAGATACCAATAGACTGCCATTCAGAGGGTATCGGGTTCGATCCACGGCGCGCCTCTGACTTTTCGGAGTTATTTGCTTATTGAATACCGCTTGCCCCGAGCCTCGGAGAGCACGTTAAGCTGTCGAACCCGCGTGTCATGAAGATATTTGAGAGTGGTTTTACCTCTTCTCTGTTTTAATGTGATTATGTGATACACATATATAAGGCAGCGATAGCCTAGTGGAGATACCAACGGACTGCCATGCAGAGGGTATCGGGTTCGAATCCACGGCGCGCACCAATGACTTTTCGAAGTTAAGTGCGTATTAAATTGTTAATTATCACTTGTCCCGTGCCTCGGAGAGCACGTTAAGCCGTCGGTCCCGGTTGTCATTAACATCTTTGACAGTCGTTACAGGGCGTCAGTACCTTCTTTATAAACTGACACTGGTCTAAACCATGGAATATCGCTATCCCTTCGGGTTGCGGATGTCAGACAGGCAGGCGCTCCGTGGAAAAGCTAATATTCAGCTAAATCCGGTTAGACTAGCAAGCGGACCCCAGATTGAAACTGGGATAACGCTAAAAGATGATGATATGATACACATATAGCCTTGCCTAGTTGATTCTATTCTCAATTTTAATTTGTCTATATGATTCACATATAGTCCGTCCTAAAGTTCGCGTGTGGTTGGTACTATGCTGACCCCAATTACGCCAGATCTATTATTCACCGACTATGACGTGCTACCCCCTCACCTACTGTTTTAGTAATAAACTTGATTTCTAAGGTAATTACGTACCAGAGTCTAATTGTTACATGAAGGCCTGTGTGCTTACTACGAGGGTCAAACTGAAAGTTCTTAGAAAATCAAAAACTGATTACATTAGCCAGTTATTAGTTTTATTATATCTTTTCAAAATATTGTCCATTGACGTCAATACACCGCTGCATGCGATGGAACCAGTGGGAAAAGCACTTTGACCACTCGTCCTTAGGGGTCTCTTCAATGGCATCGCGATACGCAGCCACCGCTTCTTCAGCATTCATAAACCGCTTTCCTTTAAGTTTTTCTTTAATTTTTGGAAATAAATAAAAATCACAAGGCGCGAGGTCGGGGCTATACGGCGGGTGACCCAGTAATTCAACGTTTGATGTCGCCAAATAGTCGATCGTTCGCTTGGCGGTGTGCGACGAGGCGTTGTCGTGGTGAAGGAGGATCCTACTGCGAGGTCGTTTCTCTCGAACTTTTTCCAAGACAAGTGGCAAACAATTGGTAGTGTACCATTCTGCAGAAACTGTTTTTTGATCCTCTAACACAATTGTTGCGAAATGACCTATCCTTCCAAAGAACGAGGCCACCATTTTTTTTCCCGCACTTCGATCTCTCTTCACTTTAGTTGGCAACTCCTCGAAAGGAAACACCCACTGAGCAGATTGTCTTTTGGTTTCAGGATCATAACAGTAAATCCAGCTTTCGTCACCTGTTAGTATGTCGAACACAGCATTTGAGTCACCTCCGTTAAATCTTTCAATCATTTTACGGCACCAATCCACACGATGGAGTTTTTGAGCCTTAGTCAAATTATGAGGTATCCACCGGGCGCAAAGCTTCCTGACCGCTAAATGTTCGTGGAGGATTTTGTGCACTTGACTCATACCGATGCCTAAGCTTGTCCGAATCTGCTGATAGGTCACTCTTTTGTCAGTCTCTATCATACGCCGCACAACACAGATGTTATTTTCAGTCGTCGCCGTAGAAGGCCGTCCCTCACGTACATCATCAGTGAGATTAGTGCGACCACGTTTAAACTCATTAAACCAGTTGTAAACAGTCGCACGAGATGGGGCTTCATCGTGAAAGGCCAATCGTAGTCTATCATAACTTTCTTGTTGACTTAAATGACATTGAAAGTCATAAAAAATCATTGCACGAAAATTTTCTCGTGTTAAATTCATATTGACGTGACACAGACAATTTTCAATTTGCCGCCAAATCGTAAAACAAATGACAAATGAATGAAATATATACTCAGTAATATTGGCAAAGAGTTCTATTTTCAAATTTTAGAATATTTTTTTTATTATATTGTTTATAAGTGGCCAGTTCTAAGAACTTTCAGTTTGACCCTCGTATATTATTTATTGAGGTAGGAACGTTGGAAGCAAATATAGTGAATGGGGTACCTCGTAATGTTATTGATTTGGATAATATTTGATCTGTGGTTAGTTAAGGTAGCTAGAGGAATAACGTTGACTTGTTAAAGAGGTTGAACTCCTCTCAACTCTATGTCACGGGTAGCAAAACTAACATAGAGGACTTTCTGATTATGTCGGACCACTATTTGACAGCTGACAAGGAGAATAGTGCGTTTCATTTTATAGTTCCTATGCTGTCATAGTCGTAGCGCTCATAGCGAGACAGATCTGCAAAGTTAGGCAACGCTTGCACAGGTCACCACTTGGATGGGTGACCAAGTGTGGCATTTACATCTGAACGCTATCCGGTTCTTGTCTCAGGATAAGAATCGTTAGGTCACGTCGGAGGCCTTCGGACGGTCTGAAAACTCCGACACCAGAGTTGGCCACACACTCACACGAAAAACAAACAAACAATGCCGTCATGTTGGCAGGCCTGGCTGTCGAGGACTCGAGTTGCCGCCATCACAGGAAAATGAAAAAGGGGTTACCAGCTTCAGTTTGAAAGACTTCCATTTTCTATTGACGCTACAAATTCGTACATGAATTTTATAGTGATGTGTTTTTTTTTTTGTAAATCTTTAACTTTACTAATATTAAGAGGAACTAATTAAACGCTGGTAAAAAATATAACTAATGCGGCAGCCAAGGCAATTTTTTTTCACTTACCGTACTGCTAGTGAATAGTGATGAATTAATTTATTTATTTGTTTTAGACATATCTGAAAAAATAACTGTGAAGGTCACCAAAAAAGATAAAAGCGCAGCTTTGGCATCGAAAAATGTTTCATCACTGCAAAATTATTGTCATAAATAAATATTATTATCGTTTGCTATCACTCAAAATAGTGTTTTTCTTAATTGGTCATTCTTTTTAGGGTTCCGTACCTAAAAGGTAAAAAACGGAACCCTATTACTAAGCCTCCGTTGTCTGTCTGTCTGTCTGTCTGTCTGTCTGTCTGTCACCAGGCTGTATCTCATAAACCATGATAGCTAGATAGCTGAAATTTTCACAAATTATGTATTTTGGTTGCCGCTATAACAACAAATACTAAAAATAAAATAAAAATAAAAATTAAGGGGGGGTCCCATACAAAAAACGTGTTTTTTTCGTATATTTTGCTCAAAATTACTAACTGTTACAGGTGACGCTTTAAATTTTTACAGAATATGTAGTTGTATATTACCTTTCAAAATAAATAATTAAATTTTAAAAAAGTAAATAATAAAGGGGGGCTCCCATACAACAAACGTAATTTTTTATTCGATCTTAATAAACAGGTAGAAACTTATAAAGTATTTAAGTATACATACAACGAACGTGATTTTCTTTTATAGATGATGGTACGGAACCCTTTGTGTGCGAGTCCGACTAGCACTTGCCCAATTTTATTTAAACTTAAACCTATTTACATTTTCAATTCCATTCTCTTGCATAAGGAAGGTATACATTCCTTAGTGGAATATCTTTCTTTGATAACAAAATAATAAAATCTGCCTGAAAGTCAAAGTCAAAGGTCAAAGTCAAAATCATTTTATTCATTTAGGCCACAAAGTGACGCTTATGAACGTCAAAAATTTACGTTTACTGCCACGTTCGCAATGCAATATGCTGACTTCAAGGAATAAGGCAATTCAGAATAAGGCAACATGTATTTTGCACTGCTGCCAACATGACGCCATAGAAACTATAAGATGAAACGCACTATAGTGATAATTGGCCTGTTAACATTGCGCTAAGCTTTCTGGCTTCGATTCACAAATCGTTATTACGAGGCTAGGGGTGCTTTGTAAGTATCTTCTGATTTAAAGGCCCTTGCTATACGGAACAATTATCTTCCCAAAGCTTCCGACGTCTGTATTTAAACTTTTGGGGGACGAGACTTTTCGCACAATTGCGAGATAGCATCGACAGAAGTCAACTAATCGCAAATCCAGAACGACCAATAGATTCTCATCGATTTAATATTCTTTTCGAATTAACCGATTTATCTTATATGAAGTGAGACGTTAGTATTTATGGCTCCGTTATATGTTTATGTTTAATATGTTTATGAGTCAGGAACAGCTAGCCGTACAATTAATGGCTCGGCTGAGATACGGCCGACGCGGACGGCTCAACGTAAACAATATACGGCTGAGATAAATCTTGGCCATAACTTCGCGATTACAACACAGCTCACAGTTCATACTAACAAATTACGTAACTCCTATGTTTATTATAGTTAAGAATATAAAATACCTGAGACGATACCTGGTCCGTGTGGTGACGGATTAAGAATACAGAATGTCACCACCCCATATCATCCCATGGGTGTCGTAAGAGCCGACAGAGGGACCATATTATGCATAGAACTGCACTGTAAAATTGAAAACTTAATACAAACCCTATACCAACCCGTTTGGCCAGCGTGGTATAGTAGGCCAATTCCTCCTTTCAAAGGAGAGGCCTAGTCCAGCAGTGGACTGTTAAAGGCTGATGATGATGAGAAGATACTTTAGATTTTTATGCCAAACGTGAAAAGTGTTAAGCAGGTGGCTTTACAAGTGTTGCAGACATAAAGAACTTATAGACTTGGAGTCACTCTAGAATGACATACCTATATTTTGTAGTGCTGGATGGATAAATAGCATTGTTCACAGTAGGTATTGAATGTTGGTCCAGCGCCCATCGTAAAATCATACCTTACGTCACATACAAGGAATAATAAGCCAAATGCAAAATCTTTCAACAAATGTTTATACCCAGTGGACTGTGGGAATGCCTCATTAGCACCAAATAGTCAATTTAATTTCAAATAACCTAAACATAAATAAACAAAAATAACGTAAATCTAGTAGGGGATTATGTATTTGAGCCGTTTGGAGTTGAAACGTTGGGACCATGGGGTTCAAGTGCGAGATCTCTTTTTAGAAATCTTTCAAAGAGTCTTGTTGACGCCTCGCGTGACCAGAAGGCTGGTCTGTATTTGGCACAAAAGATCAGCATTGCCATACAACGTGGCAAGCATTTTCTGGACACGCTCCCAATTGATGGCGATGTGGAGGATTTCCATGACGCCCTTTAAATTTTGCTTCTACTTTTCTATGTATTACCTTTATTTGTTAGTTATTTAAGTATAGAAATTATTGTTTTAATTTATGTCAGCCACTTATAGTTAGTTTTAATGCAATTGTATTTAAACCTTAAAATGCTTAGTTCGAAATTAAAGTACCTACTAGAATCATCTAGACTCGAAGTTTATCTAAACTCTTCAATAGTACACACCTAAAATCCAATCAACGTCAGGTCAAACATGTCATACACAAAAGAATAATTCAATGAATACGAAATACTTAAATCGTAAAACTCTGAACAATAAACAAAGGCAAGTGCATAAAGCGGACCTCCCTTGTCCCAAATACAGTGGGTCACGGTGTTGTTTGCTTATAATAAATGCATTGCAAATGTTATATTGCCTGAATTATTTACTGACCCGGCCCGAATTTGCTGCTACAATTTTGCCAGGATGACACCATGGATTGACGGCCGGTTGGCGTAGCGGAAGTGTAAGCGACTGCTACGTCGAAGGTCGCGGGTTCGATTCTCGCTCAAGTCAAACATTTGTGTGCATGAACATGGATGTTTGTCTTGGTCTGGGTGTTTCTACGTATATTAATTATATATGCATCTAGTTACAAAAAAAAAGTATATGTATGTTTATCCATTATCTAGTACCCATAGTACAAGCTCTGCTTAGTTTGGGACTATATGGTGTTGTGTAAAAAAAGAAATAATAATAGTACCTTTGTACGGATTTTGTATGAAATATGCACTAGTGACTACATAATTTGTCCGGGTAAAAAATATGTATAGTACTTTTGACATTAATTCATGAAATTTATATTATTTTGGCATGTTTTTACTATATAAAATAACTTGTATAGGTAATTTATTTTATTTGCAGGGCATAATCGCCTATCGACGATATTTTTTTAATCTCGCGCACTAGTACTAAATATTGTGTGATAGACTTTTCTTATTGTGTGAGGAATCGTCACTGAACCAGATGTCATCGTTCTACGAAAAGCTAAAACAGTTATTTGCCCTTTTGTCTAAAGCTTATAATTATTTATTGACTTATGGCTGTATCCACAAAAGCTGGCAGAGGTGTGACATGTTCTGAACTTGTAGGACTCCGTGCTGCTACTGAGAATTCGGAAAAACTGAGTAACCCTTGCTCGACCCTGTAACTCCCGATCAGCAGCCGCATACGCCATCCACTGGACCACAGAGGCCGTCATCTAAGTCGTTATTCGTAAAGTCAAAGTCAAAATCATTTATTCATCTAGGTCACAAGGTGCCAGCCAACCTCACCTGCAAGTGGTGCACCTGCCGATCAACGGACGAGGCTCTGGCAAACAAAATATCCCGATAAGCGGCAATAGGCTCGCCACCTATTACGTGGGATCAAAACACTGGCGAAAGGTGGGCGTTTAATATGCCTCTGCCTACCCCTTCGGGGAAACAGACGTGAGTCTATGTATGTATGTATGTCACAAGGTGACGCTTATGAACGTCAAAAAATTGGTTGCCTGTAAAGTCGGTATACGGGCGAAAGTTTTACGTGACAACGACTTTGAGTGGTAAAATAATTTTAATGTGAATATTCATTCGTATAGTAGGAAGAAGGATGAAAGACGCGTGCCTTTCACTTTTTATGTCTGTCTCACTCGCTCTCATTGTGAGCGCATAACGTGAGCGGAGCGTAACGCAGTTTCTTGAAGTGTCACCCGGCAAACCAATTTATAAGACGTTGTCACGTCAAAATTTATAGTAAATTACTTAATGCTTCTACATTTTACATTTACTGCCTCGTTCGCAAAGCAATAGGTAGAACCACGAGAAAGGACGGGCAATAAAACTCGTGGCCACTCTTTTTAATCGCCAGTGTTATGGTACATATTTTGTTTTTGTAGGGAGCTGCAACTGGTTCACATTGTAATTAATTACTTGTAAATAGTAAATAGGAACATACATAATATTAATACTTAAACAAGCAGTACAGTAGCTGCAGTTACGAAATTAAGTGCTGTAGTAGCCTTCCAAAGTATACTGAGAGGCAGCGATAGCCGAGTGGATATACCAACAGACTGCTACGCAGAGGGTATCGGGTTCGAATCCACGGCGCGCACCAATGACTTTTCGGAGTTAAGTGCGTATTGAATTGTTAATCATCGCTTGTCCCGTGCCTCGGAGAGCACGTTAAGCCGTCGGTTCCGGTTGTCATGAAGATCTATGGCAGTCGTTACAGGGCGTCAGTACCTTCTAAATAAACTGACACTAGTCTAAATCATGGAATATCGCTATCCCTTCGGGTTGCGGAGGTCAGACAGGCAGTCGCTCCGTGGAAAAGCTAATATTCAGCCAAATCCGGTTAGACTAGAAAGCGGGCCCCAGATTGAAACTGGGATAACGCTAAGAGGATGAGTAGCCTTCCAAAGTATGTATAAATTCCCTTAAAGTATGTATAAACGTAATTCAGGTTTAATTTATTTCGTTGTCAGCCTATATAATCTAAAATGTTACCCAGGAAACTGAACTAGACCCCAGATAACTTGAATAGGCCACTGAAACAGACAGCTCGCTTTCTCATCTCTCCATATTTGTATCGAGATCGAATACGCCGATACGGTAATCGTTAAAGTTGCTGTCATATTCAGCCCCTTGTTTTCCATTTAGTTCTTCTTATAAAGACCACAGCTTTACCATATTTTCTCTTTACTTGTCCACTGTTATAACAGATTATTAATAATATCTTTTAAACTGTACTGCATTCATATGTTCTTCGTTAAACAAATGAGTTCAAGACGTACATAATCTGAATATTTTCTCTAATATACTCTATTTTAATCAGAATTAATGTTAGATTAGCTGTCTTACCTACTCAAATTATGTAAACTGAAATACTTTAACATTAAAGTTTAAACAGTTACTTTCAATTTCACCTACTTTCTCAGATAGCCAAAGCTCCCCAATTATGTCCTTCGAGTAATAAAAGGGTGTTCGTTTTCTGTTCCTTTGACGATGGCGTCCGATTCGGAATTCGTTTGGGTCATTATAGTTCGACTTAATATCGTACCTCGGATTTGCATAATTTTTATCTTTTAAGGGCCGGTTTCGCCCCTGGTCAGTATTTTGGATTTGGGTAGGTATTATCAAAAAAAGAAATAAATAGGTAATATTCTGCCAAATCTGGTTGGACGAGAAATCGGACTTAAGGTGCCAAGGCGAAAGATTTCAATGCAGCTGAGACACCAGACAACGCAAGGGTGATGATGGTGAAATTCAAAACATCGTAGTATATTTTATGATGTTATTTGCATATTCCCAATCAGCCTATCGCAGTCCACTGCTGGACATAGGCTCCTCCCAACACGCGCCACAGTACACGGTCATCGGCCGTCCGCATTGAGTCAGTCCCAGCCACCTTTTTCAGGTCGTCGGGCCACCTAGCCGACATTTTTTTTTAATAGACTCACGCCTGTTTCCCCGAAGGGGTAGGCAGAAGTGTAACATAAGTAACATTACACTCACATTTCGCCATGAATTTTTAGGTCCCACGTAATAGGGGGCGAGCCTATTGCCGTAACCGGGCACATCACCAGACTCCGTGCTTCTAATGAGAATTCGGAAAAACCCAGTAACACTTTTGCCCGACCCGGGAATCGAACCCGGGACCTCCGATCAGCAGTCGCATACGCTATCCACTGGACCGTGGAGGCAGTCATTTTGCTCTAGAATAACATTACCTTATTGCGTATTGGTTTGTAAATCACAGTCTAAGAAAGATGGTTTTGCATGAATTGTCTGCGTAGGTACTCGTGTCTTTAGGTTGCGTGTAGTCAAACCATCAGACATGGCATCTTTATATTTGACGTTTTGTTGCGTATTTTAAATTGCCATCATAAACCCATAGGCCTTAACATTACGGCTGCATGTCACCAAAGCGTTAACAATGGTACATCGCATCAAATTTGCTACTTTACAAAAACCGATGAGCCATATATTTCCCAATCACAAACGCCACATTCCTGTAAAAAGTCACCATCATTTATACACATAAATAAAATTGGAGTGTCTGTTTGTAATATTAAAATAACCGCTTTTTACTAAATGCATATGGATGTATACCACGGAAGAGAAAATACACTGGAAATGGTATGTAGGCGTGGCACGCGTGTCACAATTAAGCGTTGTAACGCTTAACTGGCCCCATTCACGTTCTTACATCGCGTCGAGTTGCTCGTTTCTTGACACATTCACATTTCTCTAGCTATGCCGTTTTGTGCCATTTTGGAGTGCAAAAAATGATAGTAGCAGAAAAAACCTTAAAAACGGAGGTGTTTCGTACCATCAGTAAGTACAATTTTCATTGTTTTCAATAAAAGTCTTAATTTGTTACAATTAACTAATATTTAATAGAACGATTAGTAAAAATGAATCTTATACAACGAAGATAAAGTTTATTTTCGATTGATTCTATTCTATAGAACATTCTCGAAAATTCCGCGCTACTCATTTAGTGATGTAGCCAAGTCGCATATTAAATTTATCGATTGATATCGAAACACGGAAATAAATAATTTACGAAATGTTTATTTTAATTAATTGTTTATTTGGGTGGGTGTTTCTATGTATAATATTATATTTATGTAGGTACGTATAAAATATAGTATAATAATATATGTATGTTTATCCATTGTCTAGTACCCATAATACATATATACTCTGCTTAGATGGTGTTGTGTGTATGTAGTAGCATATGTTATTATTATATATTATTATTTAGTATTACATTACAATCCAAGTATAAGGTCGGCTTTATTCATTCTCGTAATTTATTTTAAGAGATGTATTAGATTGAATCTAATAGATACTTTGTTGCAAAAATATTATCAATGTTTCGAATAGCAACGTAATTATTATAATTTATTAATTTAGTCAAGATCACTTAGCTAACAATACCCCAACTGCCAGACAACTTACATCTGCCTATAAAAAATATTAATCCATGTGCAATTAAAAATACTAAGAGGCAACTGTATTGCGTTAGAAGAAATATCAATATTAATCTGTTCATCAGCTGTTGAAAGGATAAATAGAAGTAGTATATTTCAAAATTTGTCACAATACGAAGTAATGGAGGGCAATTCAGAAATTGAGGAACTAGGAGGGCACTTTTTGATTTTAGTAATCAAGCAATAGGCCATATTGCTGGTAACATTGCCCGAATATTAATAAAAAAAATAACTGTGATGTCTGTGCTGATGCATTAGTGACACATTATTTTCATCCGTCCACAAATTCATTATTGCAAAAGTTCAAGGTGGTTTGTTGTATCCTTCGCCAAATGTCGTAAAAATATGCCAAACTGCGGAAACATTTAAAAAAACGTTGGCATAATAGTTTTTCGTAAAGAAGTGGCGATAACACAAATAATGCGACAGTACATAGGAACCCTTTTATTTAACGATATTGCCTCCCATCAAATTATCGAATTTCCTGCGGCCAATCACGTTACCGATTTGATGAAGGCAATAGTTGAAAAGTTGTAACTGTTCGCATACACCATTTATTAAAATTAAAAATAAGACTTTCCAGACGCCAATTCCTTAACAAATATATTTTTTAATATTTATTGCACTTTTATTTAATTTTATAACTACTTGTCTGTCGGTCTTTGTGTCTTTATGATTGTTTAAAATGTACAACTGTTTGTGTGCCAAATAATAAACATACTTCCGACAAGTCTTATTTTTTGCACATTATATTGAACAAAATATCGCATCATCTATCGATATCGATAAAGTATTCCAATGTGCTACGTGGTACGGCCCTAACCGAGTAGAAGCAGAAACCGACCGATCACGCAAATGTCAACCATATGCCTTATGCAATTAAGATTATAATTGCTACAACTTAGAATACCGCCATCTATGGTTGAGTAGCGGAATTGACTCGTAAATCGAATCTAGTATGACATGAGTATGACTATAGATCGTAAATACGTTCTACCGCTAAAGCAAAATAAATCTTATTTGTAGGTAATCAGGGTTTAATTCCAAATCTGTGAAGTAGGCTAGTTTTGAATAAATTTAAACTACGAATCAAACGCATTGTTTCTTTGTAGTGCAATATATGATTATCGGTTTACTTGTGTGAGTTTGGCGACAGCGGTTCC